>VIIQ02000005.1:600000-1135000 GCA_007449985.2 Desmodesmus armatus | reverse complement strand
GGCTGGCATTCAGTACCTCAGACACTTCAACACCCTACAAGACAGGGATGAAGGGGGGGGGGGGAGAGCAACAAGGGGAGTGGGGGGCAATCCACACATGTGATAACAATATGTTCGATAACCCTGAACGTATGATGGTCTCTCCAAATGCTGCACGTGCTGCCTGGCTTGCATTCAGTACCTCAGATATTCTAACACCCTACAAGACAGGGATGAAGGGGGGGGGGGAAGAGCAAAAAGGGGGGACCCACACATGTGGTAACAATATGTGCGGTAACCCTGGACGTATGATGGTTTTTCCAAATGCTGCCACTTGTGCCTGGCTGGCATTCAGTACCTCAGACACTTAACACTCTGAGGCAAGAGAGGGGGGGGGGGAGGGGCATGGATGGGGGGGCGGGGGGCGAGTGCGAGTCATTGTGGGTGTGGGGGTGGGGGTGGTGGTGATGGTTTGCCAATGCATATGCTGGAAAGCAAGCTCCTCAGTGTTGCTGCGACCTCCGCAGCTGCTGCCACTGCTGCCGGGCTGGCACGCAACACTTCAGCCTCAACATCATGAGGCCAGCCCGGGGTGTACTGTGGTGGGGATAATGTGTTGAACGCATGCGCTGGGTTGTGTTCAACAGCAGTGGCCTCTTCTCAGCCCCTGCCTGGCTGGCACTCATCACTTCACACAAAATGCATGACGCTTTCGGCCCATCCCAAGCACACGCACCTCGTACACCGCTGCCAGCAGGTCGAGCAGCAGTGGTGCGTCCTCCTTGACACCCCCCCCCTCCACACATAAATGCCAACGCACTCGCACCTCATACACTGCTGCCGGCCTTCACCCCTCCGCACCCCCACCCCACCCCCAACACACACACTGTGTCAACACACATCAACGAGCCTACCCCCCCCCTCGACACCCCCCCCCCCCAACACATCCACCCACACACGCACCTCGTACACCGCTGACAGAAAGTCCAGCAGCAGTGGTGCATCCTCCTTGAAGCGCCTGGCGTCAACCTGACCAGCAACCAGCAGCGCCAGCTCCATAACACTCTCATCAAACAACAGACCCAGCAGACGGTCCTGCGTGTGTTGGGGGGGGGGCAGTGTGTTCAACACATGATTCGATTGTGGATGGGTGTGTGGGTGTGTGGGTGGGCGGGTATGTGTTAGCACAGGGTGTGTGTGTGTGGGGGGGGGGACAGACATTGACACTCAGTGCGTGCGTCTCAAGGCATCACCCTAAGACTCCATTTCACCCTTGCAATCCCCCTTGCTGTAATTGCTAGCACCATCACACTCTCGTCAAACAACAGACCCAGCAGACGGTCATGTACAGTGTGCAAGGGGGGGGGGGTGCTGCGCTGTGAAAGCAAGCAAGATGCTGCCCCCCTCCTTTGCACGCCCTGCCACCTTCCCTCTAACGTCCAACATTGACTCCTGGAATGAAAGGAGCATGTGCTTTATGGTTCCAGCCCCCTTCTTTGCTGCACTGCCCTCACCCCCCCCCCCCCCCACACACACACACACACACAACTCAATCCACCCCCCCCCCTCCGCCCAACACACAGACACAGGCGGGTCACTGGGAGCCCCCCCCCCCTAAACTGCCTCCCCAACTGCCCCCCCCCCTCCACCACCACCCAGCCCCGCTGGCCGCCCCTACCACCACCCCCTGCCCCCACCTTTGCCTCCCCCCCCTACCTGTGGTGTGTGCTGTCCCTTCTCTGCCGCACTGCCTGTGAGGGGCCTGTCAGGAATGCTGACCAGGTTCCTGAAGAACGTCAGCAGCAGCTGGAGCACCTGATGGTCTTCGTCACTCATTTTCTCTGCCCTGCTGAGTGGCCCAGCGGCCAGGGCCATGAGGGCTCCCAGCAGGTCACGGCTGAGGCAGCTCTCCTTGATGGACGACAGCAGCAGCAGCTGCATAGACACCAACGCACACATTGGGCGAGGGAGGGTGAGCGGCTGAGAAGGGATTTTAGGTGTCTCCTGGTGAGATCAGGTCATGCCCCTAGATAGGAAGGCATGCGAAGCACCTCCCGCACCTACATGTGGCCAGCCAAGAGCCCCCCCCCCCCCACCATCCCCCTCATGACCCTAAAGATCAAGACGCACATGCGAGAAAGCCTGGCAATGGAAACTGGATGAAGCACACCACAGCCTCCCCCTCCCCTGCCCCCACCGCCCCCCTGCAGTCCCCCCCCCCACACACACACACAGTCTTGGCCCCTCCTCTGCCCACCTGTTTTGGCAGGAGGTCTGATATTATGCCCAGGTCCAGCGGCATGGTCATGAATGTCATCACCTTCACTGCAGGCGTGTGGTGTAGTGGATGGGTGGGTGGACAAAGAGTGAGGGTGGGCGACCAGACATGTGCAGAGGTGCCTCAAACACAGAAACCAACCAATCTGTAGCAGCTGCTCTGCAAGCGATTCACTGCTAGCCTTGCGCTCTCTTTTCAGTCCCTTGCCCCCCTCCCCCCGTTACACCTTCCCCTTGTGCAGCACCCCCCCCCCCCCCGCCCCCCCCCACCCCACCCTTGCCCCTGACCCCACTCACGTGCGTTGTAGACCAGGTCTGTGTCTGTTGGGTTGTTCGTAATCAGGGGTATGACGTCATTCTGCACCACCTGCAGCTCACCAAGCTTCATGAAGGCGGGGCGGTCACGGGGGTCATCCCGACGCAGGAAGCGCTGCAAGTCACGAAGGCAGGCTGCACACATGCAGGGGGGCAGACAGCAGGGTGTTTGTTTGGCATTGAGGATACATGTGTAGCTAGCCAGTGTGTGTGTGGCGGGGGGGGGGGGGTGTTGGTGGAAGGGTGCTGGAAAAGGGGGCGTTGCGACGCAGGAAGCGCTGCAAGTCACGCAGGCAGGCTGCATGCGGAGGGGGGGGGGGTGGAGGTGCAGGGAATGCGGGCACGACTGGTTCAGAGCAGGCTGCAGGCAGCGCCAAAGGAAAAAGTGCAAAGATGCAGTCTCTACAACGTCGCCTTTACACAGGAAGTGCTGCAAGTCATGCTGGCAGGCCGCACGCGCGCGGGTGCGGGGGGTGGGGGGGGCGCTTGGTATGGGAAGGGGGGGTGGCCACCTGCTGCTGTTGAGCTGTTGTCATATCAGTGGCTGTTCAGCTGCAAGCCTGACATGACAACTGCTGAATCTGCTGCTTGCTACTGCCAACGGCTGCCGTCACAGCTACAGCTGCTCCTTACGGGACTCTGCTGAGCATACGTGCGGGCGGGGCAGCTGCTGTCGCTATTGACCCCTGTCGATAGCACAAACTGTCAACAGCAGCAAAAACTCTGTTTTGTTTGTCAGACAGCTAGGTTGGTTTCCTATGCACTCTACCTCATCCCATTTAGACCAGCAATCACTGTTACGGCCTTAGAGGTGACGTCAGCAGGTTCCTTGCATGTGCCTACGCTGAGCACTGCTTTGTGTAGAGACAGGAAGGGCATCCAGCCAATGCAACAATCATCCAAAGTTGTGTGTCAGCAGAGGGAGTGGATGCATATTCATGCATGCTCACATGTGTGTATCACAGTGCGCAAGGGTAAATGCGCCAGGCAGGGGTAGTGGAAAGGTAGCAGGGGGTAGTAGGGGGTACTAGGGGCGGTAGTAGGGCGGAGGAGGGGGAAGCAGGGGGTAGCAGAGGGTAGTAGGGGGTAAGTAAGGGGGGTGGCAAGGGGTAGTAGGGAGTAGGTGGGGGTAGCAGGGAGCACTAGGGGGCAGCAGGAGTGGGAGGGGGCGGCGTCCCCCCAGTGGTCTAATGTGCAGCTGCTCAAGCTGTTTGAGGGCTGGGGTTGGGGTTGGTCATGTGTGCACCCGGTCATCGGTGCTGCCTTGATACCTGCTGGCCACTATCCCTGCTGGCCATCACCGCTGCTGCTGAAGCTGGTGCAGCTGGTGCTGTTGCCGGATGCTGATGTCTCTGTTGCATGGTCGCGCAAATGATCAGTCTCATGACTCATGATGTGATGCCTACTCACCTATGCAATCATCATCCTTGGCGTACACCCTCCTGTTGCCGAACTCCTGCCATCTGCCAAGTCCTCCAGCCACTGACAACAGCAAGTCGAGATCAAACCGTTCCATGCTTCCACCAGGCCGAGCCGCTGAACGCAGCTGTCAGCTGTCAGGGCCTGCTGCTATCCACAGCTAAATGCTGCAAGTGCCTACTCTGCCTATGCTGCTGTTATTCAAAGGCCTCTGAGTCCAGACAGTGGGTGTTGAAGACGTCGAGAAGCATCAGCTGTGTACTAGGCAGGGAGATGTTGGGGATCAACAGCAGGCTGGTTGCTCATGATCGATACAGCCAACCTGCAAGCTGGACGAGACATCAAGTGGCTGGAATAGTGTGGCAAAGGGTCTGCGTTAGAAGGCCTGTGCGCTGGAGGAGTGTGTTATCATATTTTGAATCGAACTCAACGGTTTTGCTTGGTCTGCCCCAGCATCAAGTTTGCTGCTTGGAATGGTCAAGTTACTTGCGTGTGGCCAACGGCCGTGTTATATTCGCCTGGCATATTTGAGGGGAGGGATGCAGAACCCCCAATGCATCCCTCATCATATTTGAGTAGCAGGACGTCACAGATCAACCTGGATGCATGCCCTGTTCTGCCTTGTCCTGCAGCCGCAGGGAACAAGCACAAGCCAAAATGAATCACACAATACATATCAACAGTCATGTGTGTGTCAACCACTCGTGCTCCGAGTCCCACGTGGCAGGCTGACACCTGTAGTCTGAGCACAGCAGCAGCAGGAGACCCGCCACTCAGGACCCAACCTCAGCCCGCACCTGTTCATGCATACTTACCTGAACCTCCATGGACGGGTGAGTTCATTGGCAGCTCATGCGCGGAACTCAGCAACAACCTCACTGATAAACCCAATGCTTCACAGGGCTTGCAGTGCTCGCGCCCCTGCTTTCTCAAGACGTGCTGTTGTCTGCCTGGCAGCTTCTGGATCTGCGAAAGCTAGCAGCGCCATGGTGACCCTCCATTACTTTCCTCTAAGGTGAGAGATGCAGTAGAGATCCCTTGGTGTGGGTCTCTGAGGATCTGCATGGTTGTGGGACATCCAGCAGCAATTGATCTACCAGGGTGATCAGGAGTGGACTTGACATGTCAGGCTGGGATGCTTGGTGACTTTCGTTACTGCTGCAGGGGCCGTGCTGAGGTGATGAAGCTCATCTGCAGTGCCAAGGACATCCCGCTAGAGATTGTTGATGTTGACTTCCAGAACATGAAAACAGACCGGACAGCATATCCATTTGGCCAGTGTGAGTGTGGACCAGCACAGCCACTGACTTCACAGGCAACCGCTGTGCCTTCAAGCAGTTTCCACATGAATTGTTAATGTATCTGTGCAGGCCCCCGCATGGTTGATGGCGATGTTGACATCTCCCAGAGCAATGCTATGATCAGGTAAGCTGCTGATAGTGTCCACGTGACCAACTGTAGCAGGACTGTGGTGACGTGTCAGATGGCTTACAGTCGCTGATGCAGGCAGCATATGAGGCTGCACCCTTTTCTGCACTCAGCGGTAGCACCATCGACAGCTGCAGGTGTTGCTGCCCCCTGCAGGCACCTTGCTCGCAAGCACCAACTGTATGGCGCCAATGAGAAGGAGATGGCTCAGGTTGACATGCTGATTGACGGTGTGGAGGTGAGAGGGCGTGCCTGCTGCAGTGTGCAGGGTGCAGTGGGGCACTGTGGGCTTCCTGGCACCACCGCGCTGCCACATGCAGCTGAGAAGGGGTGGGGGGGCTGCCAGGACTACTGTGGTGGCACAACCAGCTATGCGTCTCTCATCGGTGTGAGGACTTTGGGCTCCCAGCAGCCTCAGCTGTTGTGTGTGTGGTCAGCCGGTGGGGGTCCGCACCCCTGGTCTTCACCAAAAAAAGAGGTGTCTGTTAATTGCTGTCAGTGGTGCTGCCTCATTCGGAGGGCTTCCCAGTGGTTGGGTGCTCCATATGCGTGAGTATGTTGGCATGGTACCTGTTGATAACACCACACGTGCTGGTCACAACAACACCCTCGGCTGTGCTGCTGCCCTGTCACCTCCTGCTGCAGTCCATCAGGGGCAAGTACCTCATCCTCATCTACCAGGACCAGCTGGTGAGCAAAACATGACATACGCACTCAGTCATGACAGCAGCATTTTGGGGCACCCTTTTCTGTGCACCCGATGCTGCCACAAGTCTTGTTGACCTCTCGCCCTGGCCAGCAGTTGGTTTCTAGCAGCCGCAGCACAGCTGCCAGTTGACCAGCCGCAGCACAGCTGTCAGTTGACCACACGCTGTTTCAGCCATAGGCCCTACAAAGCACCTGTCCCCAGTGCACGCTCAAGTCTCGCGTGGGCTGTTACCACTAGTGCTGAAATTGTGTAAAAGCCACCAAGGTTGAGTCAAAATCAATACGCTTGACTTGACCTCATTGTCTGTACCATAACCATCATGTGGACTTTGCTAACTGTCTGCGTGTCTGTCTTCCCTGCAGAAGCCAGAGGCTAAGGAGGCTTATGCCCAGACCCACATCAGCAAGGATTCAGCCAACGGCAGGAACGATGGTGCCCACTTTGACTACCTGGAGAGCCTGCTGGCCAGCAACGGGGGTGGCAGCGGCTTCTTTGTGGGCAGTGGCCTGACTGCTGCTGACCTGTGTGTGTGGCAGATTGTTGACCTGCACATGAGGCTGTTCAAGGAGCAGATGGAGACAACGGTGAGGGGCGCATGTATAGGGTATAGCAAGGGTAGAGGGTTGGGCATAGGTTGGGTATAGGGTTTAGTGGTGAAAGCGTGCAGAGGGTTTGCTGGCAGCGGCACCAGCCATTGCACAAGCCTTCATCGTCAACAGCAGTGGACCTGCTTCCTGCTCAGCGTCGCATGCTGTGCACATCACACAGAATGTGTGCCTGGCTCTCTGTAACATGAGCTTGACCAGGGTGGTATGTAACCTGTGCATTCAGCTGCACGAAGCTGCTACATGTCAGCAGACGCCTAGCACAACATCCCAGCAGCATGTTGAGCAGGTGTGTATGGTGTGCGTCCTGCTGTGGCTTCTGCTGTGTCGTGCAGTACCCTCTCCTGACTGCCCACTTCAAGCGTGTTGCTGAGCTGCCTGGCATCAAGCAGTACCTGGCATCACCGCAGCGCCTGGAGAAGGTCAACGGCAATGGCATGGGGTGATGGGGACACTGTGTGAGGACGTGGTGGCAAACAGCATGTTGGGCAGTGCTGTGATGTGTTTGTCTCTGCGTGTGTGTCCTCCCGTCGCGTTTGCTGTCAACCTGCAGTACCCCCTGCTGGGTGGCCACTATCAGCGTGTTGCTGAGCTGCCAGGCATCAAGGAGTACCTGGCATCACCCCGGCGGCTGGAGAAGGTCAACAACAATAACTTGGGCTGATAGGGCCACTCAAGCGTGATGCTGGCCTGAGTGCTGAGTACTAGGTAGTGCTTGCGAATGGAGCAGCAGTGATTGGGCTGGCATGCACAGGATTGTGGGGCACATGCAGCGCTGCCTAGTGCTGGCGGTGTTAGCCTCAAGATTGCTTGGATGTTGTGCAGTGTGGCCATCGTGTGCTTGGTGCTTGTACATCAATCGTGCCAACACATATGCGACCCTTTCCACATGTCGCTGCTGCCAGGATCACTGCGCTGTGCTGCAGCCATGGGCTTGCATATGGATGTGTAAGCAGCATGCTGGTGATCGTTCTTGTGTACACACTGAGTCAAATTTCTTGCTTCGTTCAACTCGAGGCAGCCGCAGCTGTCAGCCTTGTCTGTTGGTTTTGAAAGGAGGGTGGCGCCCCAGTTGGCTGCCTTGGGTGTTTGGTGTGAGGAAGCGGTGAAGCTGCACATTGCACACAGCTAGAGTCTGGTGTGTTTGTGGCCAGCATGACGTATGAGGGAGTGGTGCTGCAGCCCCTAGCGTGGTGTAAGAGACAATATGGATCCGGCACCTTGCAACCAGCCGCATCATTGTACATTCATGCGTATACGTGCGGCACGTTATCAACCACCCTACAGGCTGTGGCATGAAACACTTCTAACAGTGTCCCTACACCATGTCAGTGTGATGCTCATTTGTATCTGTTGGGGCCGGGGATGGGCGCGGACTTGCGCACAGCCAATGCACTGCTGATCGGTTGCACTGCCAGTGTGCATGTGTTGGTGATGCCATCATGCCGTGACAGCAATGCCTTCAAACAGGGTTGAAGAGTCCTGCGAACCCACACCCAAACACAGCCTGTTCTGAAACAGGCTGCCCACAGCCAGTGTTAGCGTCCCGAAGCACTCTTCTAGCTGCTCTGGCTCCTGGGAAACACCAGCACCAAGGGCACTGGCTTGGTGGCTGCTGCATTTTTGTAGAGCTGGCGACCCTTGGACAGCGCTGCAAGCATCAGCGCGCTGTATCCCTGCCACTGCAGCGTCTGTGGTCATTGCTGTCTTGTACTCAACCTATGAAAGCAACGCAGGCCTTGCTTTTTTAGAGATGAAGGAACTTAGGCACATCGGCAGCAGCGCCGAGCGCCCGCACACAGTGTAGGTTGTCGCTCGGCATCGTCGTCACTGGTGTCCATCATCAAGCACCCATACAGGATGTAGCATGGTCTAGCAGCGTGCCATACACCAGGGCAGGTGTGATGCTTTGTTGGCTGTGGAGCGAGATGTTACAAGTCACCATGCTGAACAGTAACGGCATAACCGCCGGTGATAATGCCCAGCAGCGGCCCTCCAGACACAACGGCACCGTCCTCTGCATGCCTTATATACAACTTTGTGGACAAAGACCCGCCTGCAGCCTGCACTGAGTGTATAACCAAATGGCTGCTGTGCTTGTGAAAGACACCCGTGCAAAGCGCGGCGGTGTTAGGTGCTGCAGCAGCGGCGTCGCTGTTGACACCTCCACAACGCAGCCGAGCTGATAACATGTGCTGTGTACACAGCAATACCTGCTGCCTGCCCATTGAGCAGGGGGTCCAAACTCAGCAAAGAACCACTCCCTGCTAGCAAGTATCTCAAACCAGCAATGGTTTGCATGGACAGAACATCCTAAAGCAAGGGGTTATCCACCGTGTGCACTTGTGCAGTGCACAGGGCAAGGATACCTTGCAGCAGCTGGTAGCATGATGCTGTACAACCTGCACCTGATGAGGCACCTGCCTGACTACTGACAGCAGCACAACGCCCATCCTGCAAGAACACTATGCTGGAGCTTGGCAGCTCATCGAACAACCATCCATCAATGAGGATATCCCCAAACATTCATCCAGCAGTGTAGAGACCCAGTCACCACCCACACACGCGCACACATGCCCAGCACATGATACGGGGTGCCACCCTGAGCATCACTCAAAATGAAAGAGAGCTCTTTCAGCTTTCAGCCATAAAGCCAGCACACCAAGGTACATGCATGTCGACAAACAACAGGCCATGCTTTGCAGCATGACCCTAACCCCACACGATAATGTGTCACTGCACCGGGGGTATTATTGGAAAACTGAGAAAAAAGAACAGAGCAGACTGACAAGCAAATCCGGCACGTTCTGGACTCAGAAAGGGCTGCTTATCCAACAGGCACAAATAAGCGGTGTACACCCCTGGCAGAAATCGTACTAGGTCAACCCTCTGTTGCGTCACAGTGAACAACAACAGGGGAAGCATGGCCATTGCACACACCCTAGGTGGAGACACCAGCTTCCATTGTCTGGGCTTGAAACCAGCTACATCTGCAATCTCCAAGCAAAAGGTGTGCCGTCACAGACGCAGCATTGGTTCTGGTATGTTTCCAGTGGGTGGCACCCCCCACTGGCTGGCCACACACAAATCAGCCGAGGAAACCAGGCTGCCGGGGGCCAGGGGCAAAGCCTCACTGATGAGGGACGCCTAACAGCTTGCAGCGTGGTTTTTACCACCACAGGTGCCAGGCGTTGAGCAGATGGCGGCCGCTGCTTGAGCTGGCTGCAGGTGCCGCTGCAGGTGCCGCTGCAGTTGCATTTGCTGAGCTGTTGAGTGTCCTTGGCAGGGCAGGCACTGGGGGGGGTGGGGGGGGCGCCATTGGTTGGGGGGGGGGGTGGGCCACCAGGATGACACTGCTGTCCTGCAGGCCAATGGTGCCCTTATTGGTGAACACTGTGATCTTGCCCTGTAACATGAGTGAATGCACCAACAATGAGAATCTGCTGCTTGCTACTGCCAACGGCTGCCGTCACAGCTACAGCTGCTCCTTACTGGGACTGCTGAGCATACGTGCGGGCGGGGCAGCTGCTGTCGCTATTGACCCCTGTCGATAGCACAAACTGACAACAGCAGCAAAAACTCTGTTTTGTTTGTCAGACAGCTAGGATGGTTGCTATGCACTCTACCTCATCCCATTTAGACCAGCAATCACTGTTACGGCCTTAGAGGTGACGTCAGCAGGTTCCTTGCATGTGCCTACGCTGAGCACTGCTTTGTCCAGAGACAGGACCCGGCATCCAGCAATGCAACAATCATCCAAGTTGTGTGTCAGCAGAGGGAGTGGATGCATATTCATGCATGCTCACATGTGTGTATCACAGTGCGCAAGGGTAAATGCGCCAGGCAGGGGTAGTGGAAAGGTAGCAGGGGGTAGTAGGGGGTACTAGGGGCGGTAGTAGGGCGGAGGAGGGGGAAGCAGGGGGTAGCAGAGGGTAGTAGGGGGTAAGTAAGGGGGTGGCAAGGGGTAGTAGGGAGTAGGTGGGGGTAGCAGGGAGCACTAGGGGGCAGCAGGAGTGGGAGGGGGCGGCGTCCCCCCAGTGGTCTAATGTGCAGCTGCTCAAGCTGTTTGAGGGCTGGGGTTGGGGTTGGTCATGTGTGCACCCGGTCATCGGTGCTGCCTTGATACCTGCTGGCCACTATCCCTGCTGGCCATCACCGCTGCTGCTGAAGCTGGTGCAGCTGGTGCTGTTGCCGGATGCTGATGTCTCTGTTGCATGGTCGCGCAAATGATCAGTCTCATGACTCATGATGTGATGCCTACTCACCTATGCAATCATCATCCTTGGCGTACACCCTCCTGTTGCCGAACTCCTGCCATCTGCCAAGTCCTCCAGCCACTGACAACAGCAAGTCGAGATCAAACCGTTCCATGCTTCCACCAGGCCGAGCCGCTGAACGCAGCTGTCAGCTGTCAGGGCCTGCTGCTATCCACAGCTAAATGCTGCAAGTGCCTACTCTGCCTATGCTGCTGTTATTCAAAGGCCTCTGAGTCCAGACAGTGGGTGTTGAAGACGTCGAGAAGCATCAGCTGTGTACTAGGCAGGGAGATGTTGGGGATCAACAGCAGGCTGGTTGCTCATGATCGATACAGCCAACCTGCAAGCTGGACGAGACATCAAGTGGCTGGAATAGTGTGGCAAAGGGTCTGCGTTAGAAGGCCTGTGCGCTGGAGGAGTGTGTTATCATATTTTGAATCGAACTCAACGGTTTTGCTTGGTCTGCCCCAGCATCAAGTTTGCTGCTTGGAATGGTCAAGTTACTTGCGTGTGGCCAACGGCCGTGTTATATTCGCCTGGCATATTTGAGGGGAGGGATGCAGAACCCCCAATGCATCCCTCATCATATTTGAGTAGCAGGACGTCACAGATCAACCTGGATGCATGCCCTGTTCTGCCTTGTCCTGCAGCCGCAGGGAACAAGCACAAGCCAAAATGAATCACACAATACATATCAACAGTCATGTGTGTGTCAACCACTCGTGCTCCGAGTCCCACGTGGCAGGCTGACACCTGTAGTCTGAGCACAGCAGCAGCAGGAGACCCGCCACTCAGGACCCAACCTCAGCCCGCACCTGTTCATGCATACTTACCTGAACCTCCATGGACGGGTGAGTTCATTGGCAGCTCATGCGCGGAACTCAGCAACAACCTCACTGATAAACCCAATGCTTCACAGGGCTTGCAGTGCTCGCGCCCCTGCTTTCTCAAGACGTGCTGTTGTCTGCCTGGCAGCTTCTGGATCTGCGAAAGCTAGCAGCGCCATGGTGACCCTCCATTACTTTCCTCTAAGGTGAGAGATGCAGTAGAGATCCCTTGGTGTGGGTCTCTGAGGATCTGCATGGTTGTGGGACATCCAGCAGCAATTGATCTACCAGGGTGATCAGGAGTGGACTTGACATGTCAGGCTGGGATGCTTGGTGACTTTCGTTACTGCTGCAGGGGCCGTGCTGAGGTGATGAAGCTCATCTGCAGTGCCAAGGACATCCCGCTAGAGATTGTTGATGTTGACTTCCAGAACATGAAAACAGACCGGACAGCATATCCATTTGGCCAGTGTGAGTGTGGACCAGCACAGCCACTGACTTCACAGGCAACCGCTGTGCCTTCAAGCAGTTTCCACATGAATTGTTAATGTATCTGTGCAGGCCCCCGCATGGTTGATGGCGATGTTGACATCTCCCAGAGCAATGCTATGATCAGGTAAGCTGCTGATAGTGTCCACGTGACCAACTGTAGCAGGACTGTGGTGACGTGTCAGATGGCTTACAGTCGCTGATGCAGGCAGCATATGAGGCTGCACCCTTTTCTGCACTCAGCGGTAGCACCATCGACAGCTGCAGGTGTTGCTGCCCCCTGCAGGCACCTTGCTCGCAAGCACCAACTGTATGGCGCCAATGAGAAGGAGATGGCTCAGGTTGACATGCTGATTGACGGTGTGGAGGTGAGAGGGCGTGCCTGCTGCAGTGTGCAGGGTGCAGTGGGGCACTGTGGGCTTCCTGGCACCACCGCGCTGCCACATGCAGCTGAGAAGGGGTGGGGGGGCTGCCAGGACTACTGTGGTGGCACAACCAGCTATGCGTCTCTCATCGGTGTGAGGACTTTGGGCTCCCAGCAGCCTCAGCTGTTGTGTGTGTGGTCAGCCGGTGGGGGTCCGCACCCCTGGTCTTCACCAAAAAAAGAGGTGTCTGTTAATTGCTGTCAGTGGTGCTGCCTCATTCGGAGGGCTTCCCAGTGGTTGGGTGCTCCATATGCGTGAGTATGTTGGCATGGTACCTGTTGATAACACCACACGTGCTGGTCACAACAACACCCTCGGCTGTGCTGCTGCCCTGTCACCTCCTGCTGCAGTCCATCAGGGGCAAGTACCTCATCCTCATCTACCAGGACCAGCTGGTGAGCAAAACATGACATACGCACTCAGTCATGACAGCAGCATTTTGGGGCACCCTTTTCTGTGCACCCGATGCTGCCACAAGTCTTGTTGACCTCTCGCCCTGGCCAGCAGTTGGTTTCTAGCAGCCGCAGCACAGCTGCCAGTTGACCAGCCGCAGCACAGCTGTCAGTTGACCACACGCTGTTTCAGCCATAGGCCCTACAAAGCACCTGTCCCCAGTGCACGCTCAAGTCTCGCGTGGGCTGTTACCACTAGTGCTGAAATTGTGTAAAAGCCACCAAGGTTGAGTCAAAATCAATACGCTTGACTTGACCTCATTGTCTGTACCATAACCATCATGTGGACTTTGCTAACTGTCTGCGTGTCTGTCTTCCCTGCAGAAGCCAGAGGCTAAGGAGGCTTATGCCCAGACCCACATCAGCAAGGATTCAGCCAACGGCAGGAACGATGGTGCCCACTTTGACTACCTGGAGAGCCTGCTGGCCAGCAACGGGGGTGGCAGCGGCTTCTTTGTGGGCAGTGGCCTGACTGCTGCTGACCTGTGTGTGTGGCAGATTGTTGACCTGCACATGAGGCTGTTCAAGGAGCAGATGGAGACAACGGTGAGGGGCGCATGTATAGGGTATAGCAAGGGTAGAGGGTTGGGCATAGGTTGGGTATAGGGTTTAGTGGTGAAAGCGTGCAGAGGGTTTGCTGGCAGCGGCACCAGCCATTGCACAAGCCTTCATCGTCAACAGCAGTGGACCTGCTTCCTGCTCAGCGTCGCATGCTGTGCACATCACACAGAATGTGTGCCTGGCTCTCTGTAACATGAGCTTGACCAGGGTGGTATGTAACCTGTGCATTCAGCTGCACGAAGCTGCTACATGTCAGCAGACGCCTAGCACAACATCCCAGCAGCATGTTGAGCAGGTGTGTATGGTGTGCGTCCTGCTGTGGCTTCTGCTGTGTCGTGCAGTACCCTCTCCTGACTGCCCACTTCAAGCGTGTTGCTGAGCTGCCTGGCATCAAGCAGTACCTGGCATCACCGCAGCGCCTGGAGAAGGTCAACGGCAATGGCATGGGGTGATGGGGACACTGTGTGAGGACGTGGTGGCAAACAGCATGTTGGGCAGTGCTGTGATGTGTTTGTCTCTGCGTGTGTGTCCTCCCGTCGCGTTTGCTGTCAACCTGCAGTACCCCCTGCTGGGTGGCCACTATCAGCGTGTTGCTGAGCTGCCAGGCATCAAGGAGTACCTGGCATCACCCCGGCGGCTGGAGAAGGTCAACAACAATAACTTGGGCTGATAGGGCCACTCAAGCGTGATGCTGGCCTGAGTGCTGAGTACTAGGTAGTGCTTGCGAATGGAGCAGCAGTGATTGGGCTGGCATGCACAGGATTGTGGGGCACATGCAGCGCTGCCTAGTGCTGGCGGTGTTAGCCTCAAGATTGCTTGGATGTTGTGCAGTGTGGCCATCGTGTGCTTGGTGCTTGTACATCAATCGTGCCAACACATATGCGACCCTTTCCACATGTCGCTGCTGCCAGGATCACTGCGCTGTGCTGCAGCCATGGGCTTGCATATGGATGTGTAAGCAGCATGCTGGTGATCGTTCTTGTGTACACACTGAGTCAAATTTCTTGCTTCGTTCAACTCGAGGCAGCCGCAGCTGTCAGCCTTGTCTGTTGGTTTTGAAAGGAGGGTGGCGCCCCAGTTGGCTGCCTTGGGTGTTTGGTGTGAGGAAGCGGTGAAGCTGCACATTGCACACAGCTAGAGTCTGGTGTGTTTGTGGCCAGCATGACGTATGAGGGAGTGGTGCTGCAGCCCCTAGCGTGGTGTAAGAGACAATATGGATCCGGCACCTTGCAACCAGCCGCATCATTGTACATTCATGCGTATACGTGCGGCACGTTATCAACCACCCTACAGGCTGTGGCATGAAACACTTCTAACAGTGTCCCTACACCATGTCAGTGTGATGCTCATTTGTATCTGTTGGGGCCGGGGATGGGCGCGGACTTGCGCACAGCCAATGCACTGCTGATCGGTTGCACTGCCAGTGTGCATGTGTTGGTGATGCCATCATGCCGTGACAGCAATGCCTTCAAACAGGGTTGAAGAGTCCTGCGAACCCACACCCAAACACAGCCTGTTCTGAAACAGGCTGCCCACAGCCAGTGTTAGCGTCCCGAAGCACTCTTCTAGCTGCTCTGGCTCCTGGGAAACACCAGCACCAAGGGCACTGGCTTGGTGGCTGCTGCATTTTTGTAGAGCTGGCGACCCTTGGACAGCGCTGCAAGCATCAGCGCGCTGTATCCCTGCCACTGCAGCGTCTGTGGTCATTGCTGTCTTGTACTCAACCTATGAAAGCAACGCAGGCCTTGCTTTTTTAGAGATGAAGGAACTTAGGCACATCGGCAGCAGCGCCGAGCGCCCGCACACAGTGTAGGTTGTCGCTCGGCATCGTCGTCACTGGTGTCCATCATCAAGCACCCATACAGGATGTAGCATGGTCTAGCAGCGTGCCATACACCAGGGCAGGTGTGATGCTTTGTTGGCTGTGGAGCGAGATGTTACAAGTCACCATGCTGAACAGTAACGGCATAACCGCCGGTGATAATGCCCAGCAGCGGCCCTCCAGACACAACGGCACCGTCCTCTGCATGCCTTATATACAACTTTGTGGACAAAGACCCGCCTGCAGCCTGCACTGAGTGTATAACCAAATGGCTGCTGTGCTTGTGAAAGACACCCGTGCAAAGCGCGGCGGTGTTAGGTGCTGCAGCAGCGGCGTCGCTGTTGACACCTCCACAACGCAGCCGAGCTGATAACATGTGCTGTGTACACAGCAATACCTGCTGCCTGCCCATTGAGCAGGGGGTCCAAACTCAGCAAAGAACCACTCCCTGCTAGCAAGTATCTCAAACCAGCAATGGTTTGCATGGACAGAACATCCTAAAGCAAGGGGTTATCCACCGTGTGCACTTGTGCAGTGCACAGGGCAAGGATACCTTGCAGCAGCTGGTAGCATGATGCTGTACAACCTGCACCTGATGAGGCACCTGCCTGACTACTGACAGCAGCACAACGCCCATCCTGCAAGAACACTATGCTGGAGCTTGGCAGCTCATCGAACAACCATCCATCAATGAGGATATCCCCAAACATTCATCCAGCAGTGTAGAGACCCAGTCACCACCCCACACACGCGCACACATGCCCAGCACATGATACGGGGTGCCACCCTGAGCATCACTCAAAATGAAAGAGAGCTCTTTCAGCTTTCAGCCATAAAGCCAGCACACCAAGGTACATGCATGTCGACAAACAACAGGCCATGCTTTGCAGCATGACCCTAACCCCACACGATAATGTGTCACTGCACCGGGGGTATTATTGGAAAACTGAGAAAAAAGAACAGAGCAGACTGACAAGCAAATCCGGCACGTTCTGGACTCAGAAAGGGCTGCTTATCCAACAGGCACAAATAAGCGGTGTACACCCCTGGCAGAAATCGTACTAGGTCAACCCTCTGTTGCGTCACAGTGAACAACAACAGGGGAAGCATGGCCATTGCACACACCCTAGGTGGAGACACCAGCTTCCATTGTCTGGGCTTGAAACCAGCTACATCTGCAATCTCCAAGCAAAAGGTGTGCCGTCACAGACGCAGCATTGGTTCTGGTATGTTTCCAGTGGGTGGCACCCCCCACTGGCTGGCCACACACAAATCAGCCGAGGAAACCAGGCTGCCGGGGGCCAGGGGCAAAGCCTCACTGATGAGGGACGCCTAACAGCTTGCAGCGTGGTTTTTACCACCACAGGTGCCAGGCGTTGAGCAGATGGCGGCCGCTGCTTGAGCTGGCTGCAGGTGCCGCTGCAGGTGCCGCTGCAGTTGCATTTGCTGAGCTGTTGAGTGTCCTTGGCAGGGCAGGCACTGGGGGTGGGATGGGGGCGGGGGGTGCGCCATTGTTGGGGGGGCTCTGTGGGTGGATCTTGCGACCCAGGATGACACTGCTGTCCTGCAGGCCAATGGTGCCCTTGGGCTTGGTGAACACTGTGATCTTGCCCTGTAACATGAGTGAATGCACCAAACCAACAATGAGAGTGAGTGTCCGTTGGTCGTGTGACATGGATGCAGTTGGTCTACCTGGGTGCTGACAATCTGTTCATTCAGCTGGGGCTGCCTGTCTCCAACTGCCTGTCCATGGTGGTCAACGCTGCCAGCCCTATCAATCAGGCCAAGCTCGACGACCATGGTGCCTGATGGTATGCCACAAAATGACGGCACAGCATGAGCAGCCTGTTTGCAATTCAGAGGTGGACCCCTGAGGATGGATGCAGGCCTCTACACACACACCTAGGCTACACCCAGCGCACACCCCTTACCATGTAGTTGGTCTTGTCGATGGGGATCATGCGGCGCATGGTGTTGAGGATGCGCACCATCTTGTCCAGGATAGGACCCGTCACGTCCAGCAGGTGCAGCAGGAACTCCAGCTGCACAGAGGAGCAGAACACCACACCACACCAACAGTAGTATCAGATCTCACACTCCAGTGGGTAAGGCATATTGTGGTGGCATTGCTTTCATCGCCACACCAGACCGTCAACACCACCATGCATAGGTTATGTGCGCAACCTGCCATCTGAGGCTGCTGCTGCTGCTGCCGCCGCTACATCACCACCTGTCAGTTGGGCAGTCCGCTGCCAGTGCACAGCCTCAGGCTCAGCTGCTATCGCCTTTGATTGCATGCCCACCTGTGGTATGGTGATCATGTTGAGCAGCTCAATGAGCTTTGCCCATGTCTCTAGGCTGATGGTGTTGACCAGCGGCAGCAGCGCCACCAGCAGGTCAGGGTTGACCCTGGAGAGTCCTGGTGCAATGGCGTTGACCAGGCGCACCAGGTAGTCAGGGTCAAAGGCACGGATCACAGCTGGCACCACCTTGTTGACCCAGTCGGGGTCCAGGGCAACAATGCCGGGCAGCAACCGCTCAAGCCACTTGGGGTCAATCTGCACATGCAGGCAGGGGGCAAGTAAGTAGTGGGTAAGCAAGCGGCACAGAAACTTCAAGGTTCAATGAAGTGTGGCTGGCAAAGACCCCGCTGCGTGTTGTCTGGCCAATGGCAACACTAAGCGAGTGTGAACGTCACAGCCCCCCCGCATATGCTGTTGGGCAAGCAGCACAGTGCCGTGTCGATGCCTGCGCTCATGCCAGGCAAAATGCGGATTAAATTGTTCCACTCACATCTTGCAGCAGGTTGATGTAGGACGTCAGAGTGCTTGCAGGCAGTTCATTCACCAGGGGCAGGATGGCCAGTATTGTCTCCCAGTTGAGGTAAGGCAGTGCAGCCACAAAGGCCTCGAGGGTGCTGGCATTTAGGTTGTTCAGGGCAGGCACCACCAGAGCCAGGGACTCTGAAGGTGTCCTCTCAACCACATCCACCCAGCTGACAAGCACAGTGGCATTGAGGCCAGCCAGCAGGGGGATGATGGGAGTTAGCTTGGTCAGGTTGAGGGTGGGTAGACCAGGGGCAAGGTCTGTCTCAGGGATCTCCAGAGTTGCCAGGGAAGCTGGGTCGCCTGCAATCACCTGCTGCTGGCTGTCAGCTGCTGCAGCAGCTGCTGCATCTGTTGCTGTGCGCTCCTCTTGGGCTTTGACCTGCACACGGCAGGGTCAGTTGCAATTGAGAGTCATGCAGGCAGTGTAGGTGTCAACGGTGAGTGCTGAAGCTGGAACCTGCAACTTGGAGGCAGTGGTTCTTTTGATGTGAGGTCTTTCACAACACCCACACAGCACGCTCACCTCCGAGCCTGCCAAAGCAGAGGTGTATCAGCAGGGGGGAGCAAGGCAGCAGGGGCAATAAGCAGTCCCGTTAAACAAGGGTGTGCGGGACAGTTATGATGATTAGGTATGACAATGGCGTAAGGCAAAAGGCAAATCGATGCTGTGTCCCGCGGTCAGCCGATGCAACTCCATCCAGCATCACGAGGCAGCTTACCTGCAAGCACCATAACTACCAGTATGATAGCTGCTAACTTTCTGTCCATCGTTGCAAGCTCTTGAGACCCTGTGCCAAGATCGGCTCAACTGAACGGCGGGAAGGTTGAATTTGCTTCGCACAGGAGAGCAACCACGGCACCCTATACTTTCAAGTGACGTTGAGTGATTAATTAACGTGCCGTTTGCTAAAGGGGTGCTGCGGGGATTAGGGAGGTGGGTGAGCCTCGACCTTGACAAAAAGGACAGCCACAGAAGGCCTGCTTGAAACTGGAAAGAATGTTCGAGGTTCAAAGAGTCAAGCACACAGCATCGACCACGCAAATTCAACGCTACGCTGGTTTCAGGTTTTGGCGCGTTACTCGGACCAGCAAGTGATATCGGCAAACAGAGATGTCAGCCAACATCTGTGGGAATCGTAGGCGTACATAGAACAAAAACACAAGGGCAACTTGCTAGTGCAGAAGGCCTGACCGAGCAACCACAACTTATGATACAGCCACTATCCTGCCAGGCTGGCTCTACGGCCAGGCAAGGCAAGGCAAGGCAACACAAACACACAAAGCTTGTTAGCCATTTGATGTAGTCAACTGCAAAATAGTGGTGTACCAACAACATCAACAGTGCGGCGACACCTGACATTGCTGCGTGGCTGGCAGCTGCAATGCTGGGACCCTGCCGGGGGCCAACAACCAGCTATCACAGCTCTGGCTGTTTTTTGCTGAGCAATTGCTGCACATCAGGCGTTGCCAGCAGTTCATCAAGCTTAGCAGCCACAATGAAGTCGTTCTCTGACAGCCCATCACGCTCATGCGTCCAGAGCTCAATGGTGATGTTGTTCCAGCCCTGCATCAATGAGCACAACCCTCAACATCGCTGAAAGCACGTGTGTTGGACTGGGTCGACCCTGGCATGTCCTTGACATGCGCATAGTCCTGCCCTGACAAGGACACTGCAAAGCAAGATTTAGGAACTGAGGCATCAGCTGCTGGCAACAACCTCATAGTGGATGCGTGAAGGCTTGCCCCCATCGCACGAATGCGGGAGATAGCCAACAGGGGACACTGACGCTGCAATGTGAGCAGTACGCTTCCCTGGCAGTATGCTACCCTGGCAGTGGCCTCACCTCCAGGTGCAGGTCGGGGTGGTGGGCCTCCTGTTCAGCAACCTCACCCACACGCTGCAAGAGATCCAGACCCTGCACCACAACACCAGACCACAGCTGGCACTAGTGCTCGCATGCTGCTATCTCAGCCTGAACATGCTGGTAAAAGTGACAACTGGCCAAGGGCACCTCCTGTGCTAGAATTAAAAGGACATCTTTGCTGGAGGAGCTGCTCAAGGTGCTCAACTCCCTGCAGGCAGGGGGAGGGTGTGCAACTGCTGAACGCACTGGATGCTGACAAAATCCTTGTAACGCAGACGAACTCACCTTGACAAAGTTTTTTGTGCGCATCCTGCGCTTGATGCGCAGCCGATTCTCTGCATCCCGCGCCAACTGCCACCGGGGTCAACCTGTGTTGTTTTGACAGAGCAAGAGGCACCTGTTGATGACTACACACACTGTGTCTGTGTTTGTAATATCAGCCTCAGCCATCTGCAGCTGATACACAACATACCCAGCGCTGCCATCAAGCCGACAGTGTCACACAGTGTCACACAGGCTGACCCATCCACTGTTGCTAGTGACTGTCGCCCCTCCCACAGCTGCACTAGCAGGCCATTCAGGGTGCTGACCTCTGCACGGTACTTCTCTGCTGTCTCCTGATCCATGATCATTGACAGTCCCATCTTGTCCATGGCGTCGTGGGAGGCTTCACACGGCTCGCAGCGCTTCTGTGCCAGGTTGGCACTGTGCACGGTGACCTGCCTGGGCTGGACTCGTAGCATATGGCTGGCCACAGTTGGTGAAATGCATGATCCAGTCCTGCTGCCGTGAACAACAGAGGGCAAGGCACGAACGAGGTGCATGATGTCAGCAGAAGGGTGATGTGTCAGCAGTGGGGATGGGGTGTGACGGTGGGCTCCCCAGTAGCGTATGTGCTTGGCCCTGGCAAAACTAATTGTTCATTCAACGCAGCTGCATGCCTCTCTGCGGAAGAGGTGCACAAAAAATGCTTAGGTTTACGTAAGGACCCATCATATCCTCGGCGTGTCTGTTGGCAGCACGTCCATCGCTATGTAGAAGCTCTGATCAAGACTCCTCTCAGCAAGGCACACGACGCTTGGTGCTTGAAACCAACTGGCTGTCGGTGTTGCAGTCTGTTTCCTGTGCCAGTGTTGTTCTTGTGCCAGGAGGGCTCTGGATTGCTTCGTTGTTGTTGATCAGGGGGTTGACTCCTGCCTGTGCATGCAGCTGAGGCATTAGCTCAGACACAACAAACCAGATCAGTCGCAGCACTCCCCACCATGGACCAAGAGTATGATGCCATCGTGCTGGGCACAGGCCTGAAGGAGTGCATCATTTCTGGGCTGCTGTCTGTGTCTGGAATGAAGGTACACTATCAAACCGCTGTCGCCCCCTCACCGAGCCCACAGGGCTGTCAACAGAGGCTGACTCAACATGCGCCCCGCAGGTGCTTCACATGGATCGCAACAGCTACTACGGTGGGGAGTCAGCTTCCTTGAACCTTACCCAGGTGGGTGCCTGCCTTGCAGGCTGGCGCATTACAGGCACTGGTGGACACATCGCATTGCCCAGGTGTTGGAGAGCCCAGTGAAGCAGTGTGTTGCTCGGCAAGCTGTGTAATGTGTGGCAATTACAGCTTAGGTGCACCTTGACACAAGCATCTGGTGCGGCTGTTGCGCGCTGTGCAGCTGTGGGAGCGTTTCAAGCCTGGTCAGCCTGTGCCCAAGGAGCTGGGCGCCAGCAGGGACTACAATGTGGATCTGATTCCCAAGTTCATTATGGCCAATGGCAAGCTGGTGCGCGTGCTGGTCTATACAGACGTCACAAAGTACCTGGAGTTCAAAGCAGTGGACGGCAGCTATGTGTTCAACAAGTAAGTCGATGCAGGAGCAGTTGGGGTGCAGGGTAAGCATGGCAAACACTTGCCGGCACGGATACTTTGCAGTCGCTTGCATCTAAGCGGTGAACAATTGATCAAACAATTGGTTGTTTTTCAAACCTGTAGCCTGTGCGACCAAGCGTCTGCCTGCTGTTGAAACTGCTGGAGAGAGGCCTGCACCCCAGCACACCACCAGTCGGTCTTGCTGGTGTGTGCTGTGCTGCGTTGCTGCAGGGGCAAGGTGTACAAGGTGCCAGCTACAGACATGGAGGCGCTCAGGTCACCCCTGATGGGCCTGTTTGAGAAGCGGCGGGCACGTGGCTTCTTCCTGTGAGTCAGGCGCACATCACAGCCACTGGGGCCAGCACATCGCCCTGAACACTGCATCTGCCGCATGCAGACAAGCACCCACTGCAAACTTATGCACTGTGCCATGTGGAAGCGGGTCGGCTTGCAGCAGCAGCAGCAGGCAGCTGGAGCATTAACCCTCCCTGGTGGTTGGGCCCAGCAGCAGCAATACAGTGACTGCAGCATGGCGCTGTTGCTCTTGCATAGCTGTGCAACTGACCATGCCCTTTGTATCTGCTGCCCTGCAGCTATGTGCAGGAGTTTGATGAGAAGAACCCAGCCACCTACAAGGGCCTCAACCTGTACAACATGCCCATGTCAGCACTGTATGCACACTTTGGCCTGGACGCACAGACCATTGACTTCATTGGCCATGCCCTGGCACTGCACAGGTGGGAAGCGTGGATGGGATGGCAGTGCCACCAGTAAAGACCGGCCTAGCTGTTTTCTGCACAGCTTGAGTGGCAGCCCTGGCAAGCGCTATGCTTGCCAGAGCAAAAATACAGCTGGACTGTGTCAGTGACCTTGTCTAATACGGTTGTTGGCATGGTGATTCGCATGCAGTGCTGCTGCATGCACTGCCATGTTCTTCGTCAGTGCTGTCTGCAATGACTTGCTGTGATCAGAGGTCGCATCGGCATGTTGTGCTGTGCGCTGCGTGTTTGCTGCAGGGACGACAACTACCTGGACCAGCCAGCCCTTCCCACAGTGGAGAAGATCAAGCTGTACCATGACAGCCTGCTGCGCTATGACGGCCTCACCTCACCATACATCTACCCACGATATGGCCTGGGAGAGCTGCCACAGGTGTGCTGCACTCACACCAGCAACTGGTGCTTTTAACGCCGCAGTAGCAGCAGCAGCAGCTTGTTATGTCAGTTGCTGCCAGGCTGGAGCATGCAGGACCACGTGCACACAGCATGGCGCGATTGGTCCTTTTGCAGCTGGTCCTAGCTGATGGCTGTTGCAGCTGCAGCTAAGCTGTGCAAGGTACCCACACACCGTGCGGCTTACATGTTGGCCCCTTGGCCCACACAAAGATGATGCTGCACCATCTGCTGCTGTGGGTGATGTAATCAGTGATGGTCAATATGCTGGATGGAGGCTGCATTGCTGCAGCTCCACCTGCTGTGGCTTGCCTTGCCTAGCAAGGAAAGTAACAGGCTGGGACCCTGCCGCGCTGCTGCCATGCTGCAGGCGTTTGCGCGGTTGAGTGCTGTGTATGGTGGCACCTACATGCTGCACAAGGCTGATGCCAAGGTCGAGTACGATGAAGCTGGCAAGGCAGTGGGTGTCAGCAGCGAGGGCGAGACAGCTAAGTGCAAGTTTGTGGTTGGCGATGCTAGCTACTTCCCCGGCAAGTCGCGTGTGACGTCTCGTGTGGTGCGCGCGCTGTGCGTCTTGAGCCACCCCCTCCCCAACACAGACAACGTGCACAGCGCGCAGATCATCCTGCCGCAGAAGCAGATTGGGCGCCGCTCAGGTGGGTGGATGGGTGAATATAGTGCTGGTTCAACAGGATGTGTTATGGGCCAGTCCTGCCAGGGTGCCGCAGACTGTGGCTGGACGGGTCGCTGTGGTGTTTGCAGGACGATTGCAGTCGTGAGGGGCTGCTCACTGGCAGACAGCACAGCTGTTGGCCTGCCAGATCCCTTGCCTTCCGTCTTCATGCAGTCCTCCCTACTTTGGCCTATTGACATCGCGCTTTGTCGTCGTTGTTGATGTGCTTTATCTCGCAGACATGTATGTGTTCTGCTGCTCCTACGCCCACAACGTGGCCGCCAACAACAAGTGGCTGGCGTTTGTGTCTACCACTGTGGAGACGTCTGCGCCAGAGGCTGAGCTGGCACCTGGCCTGGCCCTGCTGGGGCCCATTGACGAGAAGTTTGTGGAGGTGGTGGATGTGCATGAACCACTGGCAGACGGCCACAGGTGAGGAGTGAAAGGCTGGCGGCAAGCGGCAGACTGCAGTCAGAGTCCAGTTGGGGCTTGCTTTGTGTGGATGCGCACCAGCAGTAGGCTCAATTGTCATTGTGCTGGTACGGGGTGTCAGTGGCCGCTACAGGGGCACCAAGTGCCACTGCTGGAGTGTCAGGCCACAGTACAGTGATTTGGGGCTTGTGTTGACAATAGCTGTTGTACTGCCCTACCACTGCATATCTGTCGTTGATGTTGAAAATCCCCTGCCTGGTTGCTGCTGTCCTGCTGCTGCAGTGATGGCTGCTTCATCAGCAAGGGTTATGACGCCACCACTCACTTTGAGACCACGGTGGATGATGTGCTGGACATGTACAAGCGCATCACAGGCAAGGACATTGACCTCAATTCGAAGGACCCACGCCTGGCTCAGCAGCAGGAGTGAGGCAGTGCGCGCGAAAAATGCAAGTCCTGCAGCACATGAGCAGAGGCCCGCAGGGTCAGTATCACAATTGTGGTAGTCTAGGTGTGCAGGCCATGTCAGCAGAGCGGCTGGGCCGGTTTTCAGCGTCCACCAGCCTCAGGATCAGTAGGTTGGCAGCTCAGGAAGCAGGACGGCAGTAACAGGGCGTAAGTTCACTTTTCAGATCGTGACGCACGCGGCTGTGCTTTGAGTGCCAATATGGAGCTATCGTGCATGAAGGCGGTGGTCCTGCTGGCAACAGCCTGAGTGCAGTCTTGAAAGGGTGCTACTTCAAGCTCGTACTTGCTTGCAAGGGTGGTGTGTGTTCTGTCCTTCAATTGACAAAGTTTGTGGTCGTGGTGATGGATTGTGCCAGACACATTGGCTGTTGGCTGCTGAGCCTTTTGAATGTGTTCAATGTGCAAACGGAGTGAAGTTGTCGTGGCAGTCATGTACAACAGTTTGTAAAGTGGGTTGCCAGTGAGGACCCTGTGCAGTCATGACCCAGCGACATGACGTGCAGCAACTGCACTGCAACAGTTGTGCGGATCATTGACCCGCACAGCCCAGCAGTCCAACAACGCACTGCTCATACAAATGCTGCGCACTGCGACTGCTGTACATGGCTGCTGCTGTGGTGTCACAACAGCATTGCATGCTGTGTCCGTGCTAGTTCAGCGCTCCTGCAGCGCCAGTCAAGGGGTCCCAGTAGTTCAGTTTTTCAGCAGCAGCTCAGCAATCTGCACTGCGTTCAGAGCAGCACCTGCAAGCACAGCACAAGCAGATACTTCTGGTCAGTGTGGGACACCACCAAACTCTACGGTAAAACTTTGAGCAACCCACTAGGATAGGTGCGTTCTGCAGCCTTGTGGCAGCTGCTGCCACTCTCCATTGCAGAATGCATCAAAGCCTTCGTCAGACAGCGACGCATGTGATGCGTCGTTGCTGAAACCAGGGCAGCCATTTGCTTTTCAGCCTTCTGTCAAACAAGGCTTGTGAGTTCAGATAGGCCCGTGGCTGACATCAGCACGGTCTCGCCTAGCACCCCCCCTGCTCACCCTTCTTGATCTGGTCTCCGCACACAAACAGCTCCAGGCCCTTGCTGTCCTTCCGGCTGATGTCGCGCCTGATGCGGCCAACATACACGTCATCACGGGTGGTGGCATCCAGAGGGGTGGGGAAGCGGTTCTTGGACCTGCACGCACACGCAATGCAGCACGTGCAGCACAGCAGACACATTGGTCAGCACAACAACACATATGACCGGGTCCTCTGGCTGTCAATCACCACTTGCTATCACTTGCAACTGGCGGCAGGACAAAGCAGCCGTCATGATGAATGGCCAAGCCATGCCTACTCAAAAGCACGTGCAACACCCGCTCGTACTGTATTCATTCGGCTCACGACCAACATAGTCAGCAGACAACCCAGTTGCATGCATTTCCAGTTCATGCACCAGGTAGTACCCTCGCCCTGTCTCTCTCTCGACGCCTGCCTCTGACTGCTGACCCCCATCCTCCTGGTCACCTGTCATCAATGATGGACACGCCTTCCGCCTTCTCAAGTGCCTGCTTGGCCTCAGCCTCAGAAATGTCGTCCTCAAACTCCAGGTTTATGCTCTCAGCGTGCGCGCGCATGACTGGCACACGGATGCATGTTGCCGTGATGTTGACGTCTTGCGTGCCCCAGATCTTCTTGGTCTCCTTCACCATCTTGATCTCCTCCTCATTGTAGCCAATCTCAGCGTCCATGCTGCTGTTGTGGCTGAACAGGTTGAACGCGTACTGCATAGGCGAGGCAGCAGCGACATGGTGACACAGGCGCGCGTAAGTGACAACAAAGCATCAGCAGGACTGCCAGCACAATGAGGCATGTGAGGCACTGCCATAGGCCTCAGCTGGGACGGCGACAGGTTAGAGCCTGCACAAGAAGCCTTGAGCCGTACAAGCATGACCATTTGAGACGCTTCTGCCGGAATCACAATGCCTGCTGAACAGTGAACAGTGAGCGGGGCCCCTCTGCTTGCCGGAATGCTGCCGCACTCAGTGCAGAGGCTCTGCACATGCAGGCGCATGCAATGCCGTGCCCTCTGACCAAACTGTGGACATGCACTGAGTCTATGCACGCCAGGCCATGGGCGTCGGCTGCTACAGCTGCTGCTGCTGGTGCAGGGACAGGGCATGCCGGCAGTACCTGGTATGGGAAGATGACTGGCTTTGCCTCCCTTCCTTCCAACACGTCCCTGGTCTGCTCCTTCAGCTCCTCCATGGCAGCTGCTCCTGCTCCACTGGCTGCCTGGTAGGTGCTGACAATCATGCGCTTCACCTTGGCCACCTTGTGCAGGGGGGTCACTGCCATCAGGGCAATGATGGTGCTGCAGTTGGGGTTGGCAATGATGGCACCACCACCTGCAGCAGCACAACAGGTCAACGGCCAGCGCATGAGGCGAGATTGACTTGGTGTGCCAGGCACATCGGTGCGCCGCTGATCCAATATAGTCATATGGGTGCTTGGTTGCAGCAAAGGCAGCTGCATTGCCATGTCCTCGCTCTAACAACACCCCTTTGCAAAACTGGACTCAGCTGCTGCACTCAAGCAGCAGCTGCTGCTTCATGACATCTTGCTGCTGCTCGAGAAGCTGCACACTTGTCCTGTGCTGCTGGGCAGTCAGTGCCCCACCTCCAATCTTGATGTGCTTCATGGCATCAGGGTTAACCTCGGGGATGACCAGGGGCACACCCTCAGTCATGCGGAAGGCTGAGCTGTTGTCAACAACCTGAGCAGGACAGGGCATCAGGCACAACAGTGCAGGTTGTTATGTTTTTCACCACAACTGCAGCCCAGCCCAGCACAGCGCGGCCTGCATGCCGGGGCTGAAGCTGGTATCTATGTGCTGGGCTGGTGGCAGCTCTGGCGGAGGAACAGCTGCAGGTGCAAGCATCTGCTGTGCTCCCCAGCACATGCGGCTGGGTCGAGTCTGTGTGAGCCGACAAGCTGTGCAGGTCAGCAGTGCAGCTGGTCAGCAACCAACCCGCACACTGCCCCTCCACTCACCACAGCTCCCGCCTTCTGTGCAGCAGGGCCCAGCTTCTTGCTGATGGAGCCACCAGCACTGAACAGGGCAATGTCAACACCCTCAAAGCTGCAACCACACAGCAACAGTCAGCCACAAATTGCGTGTCAGAACCCGGATCCACCTATAGAAGCACTTGCACAGAGGCCGCATGGGCTCCTGGCCAAACTGCTGTTGCTGCTTGCCGCAGTTCCGTCACCCCTGCTTTGCAACCCCAGTTGCTGCTGAAGGCTCCTCCAGCACACCACCAACATTTGGCAACTGACTACATGTTCAAACACCCAAGCCCTCACCCAGTCAATGCTGTGGCTGCTGACATCAGTGCACCAATTCAAAAGCTCCCGCATCTCACCTGTTTTCTGTCAGCTCCTCAACGGTGTACTCCTCACCCTCGAACTCCTGCTTCTTGCCTGCAGACCTGCACACAGCAATACAAGCCCCACCTGATTTCACTGCAACATAAGCCAGCAACTGCTTCAAGGCCATTGCTGTTTGCCGTATGGTCTGCCGCCTTCCCAACTGCCCCACACACCAGCCTGGCCGGCCAATTCAGCCCCACCTTGCACTGGCCAGCAGCTTGATGCTGCGGTACGGGAAGTTCCTCTCCTTCAGCACCTATAAGGTCAAATAAAACTGCACATCAGTCCGCCTGCACTGCTGGGTATGGCTGTGACAAACCCTGCTGCCAGGGTGTCTGGGCTGCTGCTACTGCTGCTAATGCTGACCTGCAGGAATTCCTGGCCCACGGCACCAGTGACTCCTACAACTGCAATAGAGGGACCATCTGCGGTCTTCTTAGCCTGGCAAACCAGAGCCCTGCGACTACGCCCCCCAGGCACTGATGCCTGAGCGGGCCTGAGAGCGCGAGACTGGAAGGACAGCGCCATTTTGCCGTCGGTAGCCCGACAGAATGACCTTCTGGTTGCGAAAGGAACGATCCACGGCCCGCAACAGAGCTTCTCCTTCTTGCTTCCGTGCAGGTTTCAGCAGATCAGGGTACTGCTGCTTGCCAATCATTGCGATCGCGTGCTGTTGCCAGCCAACGGGCTCATAAAAATGACTTGCTAGTACCTTTTGATCCCTCGTATATTTTCCAAAGTCTACGCACCTACCGTGCACTTGCACTCACACAGTCAGCGTCCACCCCCAACACAACCTGCAAGCCCCATCCACCACTCTAGTCTTGCCCTCCCGCTTACTCAAGCACCCGCTCAAGCACTCACCCACATAGCAGCCCCGCCTCTTGCCTGTCCTGCTCCTTCCCATGTGGAAGTCCAGGCTGGCGGTTGGCCCCTGGCTCACTGATGCACTTGGACTCAAGGCCACCAATGGCGCACCCACACTCCAGCTGCTTATAATTCCAGGCAACCCCGGTCTTGGCCAATTCTACAAGGTCTTCATTGAGGAGCTGCATGCTCTATTCCAGGGCACCGCAGATGTTACAGCTGTGTCCAACTTGGGTGAGCTTCCTGGGCCATGCAGTAAGCAATAGCATAATGCAGCACTTACAGGGGTCAGGCTGACTGGCACTGCTCCTTGATAGCTGAGGCCACTCACGAGTTTCGTGCTGAACATAACAGATTGTGGTAGGTGCAGAAGCACAACATCAGCAGGCAGCTGCTACCGCATTGCGTGCCCTCTGAGCTGGTGCACCACAACCCCCAGTGGGGGCTTGAAGGTGCCTTCAGCTTCTTTGGGTGTCCTGCAGTTGTGCTGATGCTGCTTGCTGTCCACACATCAATTGAAAGTGACGCGCTTGCCAACAGCAGGGTCACGTGCTGCTGTTTTCTTTCCTGCTGCAGGCCACGACCCTGATAACCTCAGTGAGGGGCGTGTGTGGTGCCTCAACACACAGATACAGCACAAGGTGCAGCTGCTGAAGGAGCATGTCATGGCACCAGGAAAGCCTCCTACTGTGGTGCTGGCCCACAGCATAGGCAGCTACATGATGCTGCAGGTCAGTTGTGAGCAGGACGGCCTGCTGGGGAGCAGGCGCATGCGGCTCAGTGGTTGCCACCGTCGTTGGGGAAATGCAGTGCACTGCGTTTTGTACGGTAGCTGACCTGCACACTCCAGCATCGCCTAGCATTGGCACGCAGTCACAGGCAGGATGCATGGTGTAGCTGGTTGTGTTGGCTGCCCTGTCAGCTGCATGTGTAATGGTGATGACTCAACCATGCTCTTGATGTCTCGCATCTCTCTGTCTGCACTGGTGTACCCAGGCCATCAAGCAGCTGGAGGAGGAGCGAGCAGCAGCTGGGCAGCCGGCAGACACCACACAACAGATACCACGGGTGAGCGGGGCCTGCAGGCGACGCCTGTCTCATGCACACCGCTGCGGTGCTTTGGTCATATCGTGCTGTGCGTTGCGCACCATGCAAGCACCCTCTGCGATGCGGCTGGTTGTTATGATGTGGGTCTTGGGGAATGCGCTTTTTTTGACATGGCCATGCATATGTGTGGTTGCCCAATACCAAAGGGTGCAGCTCAGGCCGCAACCACTTGATGCTGCCTCCTGTGCTATTTCCTGCCAGGTGAGCTCTGCACTCTCACACCTGGTTCGTTGTACTGCTGACCTCCAGGTTGTTCTGCTGATGCCGTTCCTTGCGACGGACTGGGCGAGCAGGAAACAGCGGCTGCTGCGCTTTGCTTCCCGGTTCTACAGTTTGGCAGGCAGCGCGGTTGGAGCCCTGCAGCGGCTGCCTGCGTGGCTGCTTGACACCCTGGTGGCTGTGGCTGAGCCTGGTGCTGAGCCACACATACGCGAGGGCATCAAGGCCATGCTCAACCCCACTGGCGTGCGCAACAACCTGCACCTGGCCATGCATGAGTTCAGGTCAGCAGGCCTGTAAGGCCGCCACCACGCCGTGATCCCCAGGACAAAGTTGTTGGTACTGCGTGTGTGTCTCCTTCGGCCGTTGTGCCTTCTGCATCAGCCTATTGGAGCACTGAATGAATCTTGAGCAGCCGCCTTGCCCCATCACTCAGTGTATGTGCTGATGCTGTGCAGGGACCTTGACCGCCCCGTTGACTGGGAGCCCATCAGGCGCCTGGGCCGGCGTGCTGTGCTGGTGTGTGCCCCAGACGACATATGGTACCCCATGCATCACTACTTTGACACACAGCAGGCAGTGCCAGGCATAGAGGTAGGTAGGTGCGCGGTAGAGCGTGCCTTCACGGGCCGCAAGTGCATGCTTTGTGGGGTGAGAGCTTGTTGGCTTGCATGAGAGCTTTCCAGCTTGGAGGGAAGCTTGGTAACAGGCCTTCTGGCTTGGGGTTTGCCTGAATCTGCAGGAGGTGCGCAGCAGCCCTGAGTTGGTGCATGAGAGACTGACAAGACATCACAGTGCCCGGCCAGTGGTGGTGCTTCCTGCGGCAGTCATCGTGGTTGGGGCCATGGCAAAGCCAATGTGTCTCGTGTGTGCTGTTGTTGCACCTCTGCCTGCAGGAATACTACTCAGAGAAGCTGTCTCACGGTTTCTGCTGCCACACCAAGCAGTGCCAGCTGGTGGCCCAGCTGGTTCACCTGAGCGTCAAGAAGCTTCTGCACCCAGCAGACCTGACAGCACAGGATCAGCAGCTGGAGGTCAGCAATGCAGCAACGGACATGTCCGTGCTGCTGGGAGAACAGGAGGAGCCAGCAAATCCAGCAGTGGCAGCAGCAGCACCTGCGGGGCCTGGTGCAGCATCCTTGAAGCAGGGTGGGAAGGATACAGGAGGTGTGAAGCAGCGGCAGGTCAGGCAGCCTGCACAGGCTGTAGCTTGAGCCCTGCAGGTGTAAGCCTGATGGCAGGCAGGGCGTGCTGGGGGGGGGGGGTGACAGCACCCAGGATGTGCTAGGGAGGAGGTTGTTGTACCAATTTGTGTGTTGTAGTGTCAGTCTTGTGAGCGCAAGGTGGCAGCTGAGACCCGTGCACAAGTCACTGCAAGCATGCTGACCCATAGCATGACTCCTGGCAACTGTAGCATGGACAGCTGTATACTTGCATGCCACAGTGGGCACTGTACTACATGTACACCAACAGAGGTTGTAGTGGAGGGACAAGTGTACCATAGTGAAAGGCTGCAGCCTGCTTGTCTATTGGGTCACGCAGCATTCAGGCCAGCTGGAGCCAGCTTGTTTGATTGGCTTCCAATGGCCGATGGTACTGCTGGCAATGCAATTGCTTCTGCCATGTTGTGCTTTGTAGTCATGTTGGCACCACACATATTGATCAGTGTGCTGCAGCCTCTGCAACAAGGCTGCCCTATGGTACTGCTGGGCCTGGTTGAATGTTGCTTGTAGGTTTGTTGGTGTTTGTAAAACGTTGTGCTTGTGGACAGCATCCAAAGCATGTGGACTTGACTCGCACCAGGCAGTTCTAAGCCAGCGCAAACCACCAAAGCCATGCACAAGCAAAGCGCAGTGCACATCAGCACACGACCAGTACGCTGCTCAGACGGTAAAGGCTCCTGGGTCACTGCAGCTTTGAGCGTCCAGCTGCTAGGCTTGCACTGGAGCCCCCAATGCCTGCTGCTGCCATGCCCGCACTGCTGGCACCGCTGTGATGGGGCTGTATACTGCCGTCAATGCTGCTGCTGCTGCCTCCACCGCTGCTGCCTTTCCTGCCGCTGCTGTCTCTGCTCCACAGATGCCGGATCAGCATCCCTGCTGTCAGTACGCTGCACGCCCCTGCTGCGCCCAGCAGTATGTACTTGCGCATGATGCGCTGCTGCTGCACAGGCTCCAGCACACGCAGGAGGTAGTCGCCGGCACTGAGGATCATTTCATCAGGGTCGGTGTTCTCATCTTCATGCCGCTGCTTGTACTCATCCAGAGCAGCCTCAAGCACCTGCAGCGCAGCCGTACACAGCAGGCAGCACTGGGCTCTCACGCAAGCTGGTTGTTCTCGCCTCCGCGGCAACCTCTGCAGCCCCCCGTGGCTCTGCCAGCACACCCTTTGATTTCCGTAAGGTCACAGGCTCAAGCTGCTGACCGGCAGACAGAGACTGCACAAAACACCACTGTGATGCAGAGCTGCAGCGCAGCAAATTTCAGACGCGCTGAATCACATGCCGTGCTGGCTTGCGACACCATCAATGTCCTGCTACCCTAGCCAGACACACACACACACACCTTGAAGATGCCTGCAGCCACCAGGGCGGACGCAGCCCTCGCAAACACCACGCTGTCATCCCGCACCAACACGGCAAGGGTGAACAGTGCAGCCCACAGCACATCATCGTTGCCGACGCCATGTTTGCACAGCGCTGTAGCCACACGCCGCGGCACCCCTGACTCAAGCTGCCTTATGCGCACAGCATCATGGACAGCATCGTCACCCTGCGTCACAGCCAGTACAAGGCAGGTGGCTGGGGCACAGCAACTCAACCACATGTTGCCTGCGGGCGACAATCCGTCTGGTTTCAGGGTCTTCTCAGCATGATAGCGACTTGCTGCAGACGGATGCAGAGGATTGAGCATATATGCAACAACGTTGTGGCTTCTGTCAACCATGGGGTGAGTCAGGGCCTCACCTGTATGAGCACCCCCAGCAGCACCAGTGCCTTGGTCTGGATGTCCACCTCATCAAAGTGGCGGTCCAGCGCCGCAATGATGTGCGCCAAGCACTCCTGCAGGATGCAGGCGCAAAGACAAGGAGCGTATGACACTGCCGCATATGCTGACAGGTGAGTGGGAAGGTGACACCCCTCACAAGCATGCAAGTGGGCTGCAGGCTGCAAGTCTCTGCAGGGATGTCTGTCACCCAACAGTCACACCTGGAGTGTACGGCTGGCTGCGCGCTGCTTGGACTAGCAGTCAACCCACTGCCATGCTGCCTGCATCTAAGCATGATGAGTGCCTTGCCTGTGACACAAGCATGAGGCAGGCCACAGCTGCGCCTTGGCCCCCCTGACCCACCTGGGTGACATGTGCCTGCATCATGGCGTTCTCCAGTGTGAGGGGTATCAAGCACAGCAGCACACTCAGCTGGACCATGGCACTCTCCCTGCAGGACACGATGACACATGCATGCACCACCGACGCTTACATGGGCGCCAGCACATGGGCGCCTGCAACAACGAACCAACCCCGTCATCACGCAGTGCTACTAGTAGCTTTTAAGCCCACATCTTCCATATGCCTGCAGCCATGCTGACCTGCCTCACCAAGCTCCCCAGTGCTCAGACAGCCACGTGCATGCTGCATCAGCAGCAGCAAGTGGCTGCGTCGGACGCGCACGCTCTGTTCTGCATGTCCCTGCTGCCTGGACCCACCTGAACCTGACCATGGCTTCTGCGATGACCTCAATGGCTCCTGCTTTGGCCACATGCCACTGGTTGCTCTGGCACACCTCGCCCTCGCCTCGCACAAGGCTCATTAGGGCCAGGCAGCCGTTGCAGGTGATGCTGTCGCTGCCAGCATGCTGCCGCATCACCGACACAAGGCTGGCGACCCCGCCAGTATTGGCAATCAGCTGCAGGACACATAGAGCGCGGCAAGGTAAAAAGTACAGCGGCAGCATATGGTGGCACAGCGGTGGCTGTCGACAGCACAGCGGAAGCGCCAGCGCCGCTTCCAATGCCAGTGTACAATTGTGCCAAGGCCGACCCGGTATGGAATCTGCTCAGGTTGCACAAGCAGCACATGCAACTGGGCGTACTGTGTGTGGCTGGTCTTACCTGGCGCACGCTGTCATCAGACCACGCCAACCTGGCCAGTGCCTCTAGGCACACCTGGTGGTCATCGTGATCTAGCTCACTGTCCTTCAGCCGCGACAGAGCAACCTCAACCTGCCGGGGTAGACACACAGTCAGCACAGGCGCTCCGTCATGCGCTGTCTAGCCACACATCGCTTGCATGCACAGCCGCTTGCGCGCTGCAAGCGCTAGCCACCAAGACCTAGCCAAAGCATTGCATGGGCTGGCCTGCTGCAACCTGCAGGGACTGAACAGCACCAAGTGCGCACTGAGCTCAAAAGTCAGTGAGCGCAGGTGCAGCCGCCCTGCGTGCCCACCTGTCTCGTTTTCAGGTTGGCAGCTTCCAGCGGCAGGCAGTCATCATCCAGGGGACACAGCACGTTCATGGCCTGCGTGTAGAAGTCAGGCTCTGCAGACCCTGCCCGAGATAGACCTGCAGCATCACCATAGACGTCTCAGACCCACGAAGCACGCCTTGTTCAACATGATGCGACAGCGAACCAAACCTGCCGCTCCCCTTGGTTATCCGGGTGTTGGCACGTCTGCGGTGAGGGCTGCAGGCACTTTCACAGCCGCTTGCCATGAAGTGGCAACACGCAGGACCCACCCACCTGTGGAAGCTAGCCCATTGCCATGCACTGCTGCTGTTGCCGCCGCCGCTGCCGCAAACCTGCTGCGCGCGCTGTCGCCAGCACTGCTGGCAGGCTCCTCAGCCACACCAGGCAGCCCAGCAGCAGCAGCAGCTGCCGCAGCTGCCCCAGCAGCACCATCCAACGAGCTGCCTGAGGCTGCAGAAGCCGCCCGCTGTATACTGCTGCTGCTGCCGCCATGCTGCTGCGCGGCTGGCGTGCCTGCGGAGGGTGGTGAGCCAGCCCCCTGCTGCTGCCCGCTCCCGCTGCCGGAGCCCTGCACCTGCTGGTTGTTGTGCTGCTGCTGCTGTGCTGCTGGCGTTCCTGCTGCAGAAGGCGTTGCTACAAGCCCTGTGAGGTTGCTGTAGCTGCCAGGTGCCTGACCAAACGCGCTGGTCATGGGCCCTCCTGCCCTGGTGCTGCGTGGTGCTGCTGCTCCATTGGCCCCCACTGCTGCGGCTGCCACTGCAGTGCCCATGCTGCCCGCACGGGAGACTAGATTGCCTGACAAGGACCTGCTGTTGCTGCTGAGCAGGTCTATCAAGGCCCTCACTGCGTAGTTGATGATGATGCGCTCAGGGGGAGGGCACCTGTGCACACCAAACAGACACAGACACACACCATATCGATACCACAGCAACCGGTGTGTTGCGGAGAGTGGTATCCTGCTGAACAAGTCAAGAGGTGACAGGGTAAAAGCCAAAAGCCTTGCAGGTACACTGTGTTGATAGTATGGTTGACAGCCGGCAGCGGCATGGCCTCCTGCTACAGGCAGCAGGATTTCGTCGCGATGCACCACCCCCTGCCTGCCGCATCCCCAGCTATACACACCTGAAGGGACACGACAGCTGCAGTCCCCCTGCAGGCTGTTGCCCAGGTGGTGGCTGAGGCAGGTGGCACAGAAGTTGTGCCCGCAAGGCTCCAGCGCCACGCACTGCCTAAGGGTGTTGAGGCAGATCTGACACTTGAGGTCCTCCAGGGTGGACTGCTCAGCAGTGGTGTAGCGGCTGGTGGCGGTGCGGAAGATGGCCGCAGAAGACGGCCGCGCACCACTGGGGCTGTGGAGAAGGATGTGCAAGCAGGCCAGCAGGCACCAGGATAGGCATCAAGCATTCCAGACAATACGCAAGGGCGCTGTGCATGCAGCAGAACCACAACATGCCCAACAAGACGCATGCTTGCTGAGGTCAAGCGCAAGGCGGCTGCAGAGCACACTAGCAGCAACCCTAGTGGCCAACGCAGCCAGACGCTGCCCCTCTGCAGGCAACTCTACAGCTAGCTGCACCTGGACCCCGCCCTGCGCCTGGCACCCACCTTGCGCTGTGCATGGCACCAGGTGAGAACACACCGGCTGGGCTGTGTGTGCTGCCAACCCAGCTGTGCTCATCGCTGCCGCCCAGCTCTGGGTCCCGTGGGTCCCCACACCTGAACACAAAGTACTGCTCAACTAGCGGCGCAACACTCAGCACAAGGCTGATGCGGTCGCCATCCTCCAAAGGCACTGCAGAGCCAGCACAACGCAGCAACACACAAAATCAGGGCTATCTCCACATCAAGAATGTGCTGGGCATGGAGTGTTGCGACAGCATTCAGAACCTCTGCAGCTGCACACACGTGTGCTGAGCTCTCGTGCAGCCCTGCTGCAGCACGACCGTCACTCAACCTGAGCTGCCCGCCCCACCTGACTCCCCCTTTGCCAGCTTGCGGTGGTTGAGGAAGGTGCCATTGCTGCTGCAGTCCTCCAGGTGGGGCTGGCCCCCTGCTGGACCCAGACCGATGATGCAGTGCAACCTGCTCACACGCCCGTCAGCCACCTCAACAAAGCCCAGGTTGCGCTTCAGCACCTCAGTCAGGTGCTTGTCACTGCCACTGGCCAGGCAGGTGCGGGGTGTGCCATGCGTGCTGGCGCTGCTGCCACCCCCTATGGCCCACAGCGCCTCCTTGCCGCGCCCAATGGCCACACCCGCACCCTTCAGCACGACATACGGCAGCATGCGTGAGCCTGCGAGCACGCACACAGGCAGGAGCAAGGGATGGGCCCTCAACGGCGCATGCAGCACGATGCCGGCGCCACCAACACCTTTCCGTCAAGCTGCTGCCAGGCAACAGTGAATGCAATCCCTGGTCATGTAACAGCAGCATACACCAGACTCTAGCAAGCACGCTCCCCACCTGGCACCAGCCAGCCCCAGGCTGTGTCGTGTGGCCTGTTGGGCCTGTGCTGCCCACTGGGTGCTGTCTGGATGCTGCGCAAGCCGCCACTGAACTCATTCAGGGACAGCTGCTGCATGTCTACGCTGTTGCCGCTGTGTGATGCGCCTGTGGCAACCTCCACTGGCAACGTGTAGCGCTCCACCTCTGCCAGCAGCAGCGTAGCAGCCTCCTTGGCGTAGGTCTGCACCATCTGCCTGCTGCTCATGCCCAGCTCAGCTGCGCGCACCTGCACAAGCGTTTTGCAGGCAAGACAAACACCAGCGGCACTGTCTGACAACGGGGTGCAGCTGTTGCACGGCTGCTAGTTGTGAGACAAGCATACTATGCTAGTCAGGTTTCTGCGTGCTGGGGCCGACCAATGGTGCAGGTGCCAGCTGGCTCACCACATGCAGGAACGCCTTGGCCTCCACCACCACTGCTATCTGCTCAATGAGTTCCTGTGGGACATGGCTGGGTCGGTACCCCTGCAAGAAGCATCGAGTAAGATGACTGGCTGGTCACAGCAGGCACTGTGTCCGATGTTTGGAAGAGTGAGGCGCCCACGACCACTGACGGATATGGCAGGTGCCACCTCAATGACTGAGGCTCATGCTGGGCAGATTCTCCGATAGTTTCAAGCCTTGCACACATGCACTGACCTCCCTGTGGAACAGCAGGGCATGGAAGTTGTCTATCAGGCGCTGCTGCAGGTCCTGCCGCTGAGGGTCACTGATGGGACTGCTCGCTGCCTCCATCCTGATTAAGGGAGAAGCAAGATGCCGGTTCCCTGCACCCTCTGCTATGTATGAGCATGTACTGTATGTTCTCTGCACTCTGCAGATCAAAACCAGCAAGACCTGGGATTTGCGATGACGCGACACTCTGACCTTGACTGCTTATAAAGAGCTCTAGTGGTTGTATGGCAGTAAAGCTATGTTACCAGCCCCTCATAGTGGCGATGAGTCATTACTAACCACTGTCGAGATCAAATTACTCACCTGAAGCACTGTAAGCAATGCAAGCGGCAACAGACCCGCCTTTATCCAGCGACCTTCTGACTGCCTCTCTACTGCTTTTTCAACTGTCTTCATCCCCCTGGCCCTAGTGTCACCACCAGCACCACCACCAACACCACCACACCACCGCCACCACAAACGCCACCCTCACACGGGCACCCACAACCATAATGCAGGCTGGTCAGACATCATGCCTGCAATACAGGTGTAGAAATTCACCTGCAGCACAGTTGCTGGTGGCCAACAGTCAGCAGCTCAGGCAGCCCAAGTGTTTGGTGTGCCGTGCTGCCCCAGTCGCATTCGAACCCCAGGTCGACGCTCAAGCCCTGACCGCTCAGCTGGTGGTGCTCTCTGCCACGGCAGCAACTGCAGCGTACTGGTGGCTGAGTGTGGTGCCCTCAGCACGCAGGACCCTGGCCAAGGAGAAGCGTTCAGGGCCATTAAATCAGTACTTGAACGAGCTGCAGGGGGAGTCAGGGCGGGACTTGGAGCGGTGGTTCTACACCGACTGGCTCAGGCAGCTGCAGCAGCGGCAGCAGATGGCCAGAGCCGCAGCGGCCAAACGTGCAGCGGCAGCAGCAGTGCAGCCCACCACACTGGCAGGCTCACCGCAGCAAGCACAGCAGCAGGAGCAACAGCACGTTGCCGGCGAGACGACACCGGGGCAGCCGAGCAACAGCCTGCAGGACCCACAAACAGTCGGGACAGATGCAGAGGATGACAGACAGCCATCGTTTTGGTCACTAGACAACCCTATCTTGGCCACAGCAGCAATCTTGGCTGCAATTACACTAGTTAGCAGCCTTGTGCATCAGTGATGCCGAATTGTATGGGTGGGGCCAGAGGCAATAGCGTATGTTGTGTCGCTGTTTGGCTGGTGCCCTGTGTTCTCGTTTTGGGGACCACTGTGGCTAGTGTGCATTCAATGCATGACAATGATTGTCATGAGGGTGAACACTGTGTTGAGCACTACCGGCAGAAGCTGCATGGTGGCAGGTGTAGTTGCTGGCTTACGTGGCTTGCCACACTTTCTGCCGGTCGCACGTTTTGCATTAGTAGGGGGGCACCGCTGGTGCTGGCTCGGCCCAGGGCTGCTGCCTTGACAGTCTCTGGTAACGGAGCTGCAGGTATCGTCACACCCAACAACGGCTGCCAGTCCATACGGGCGCCTTGGGTGTTGGTACTATCATGCAGTGCAGCAGCATGGTTCACTGTGCTTGCTTTTTGGGGCTGTCTCAACGCTTTGTGCGCTTGGTGTGGGTCACGTGTTACACAGCCAATACTCAGTACAAGGTACATTGATGTTGATAAGGAGCAGGGCTCAGTGGACCCTTGCCTCATCATGCATGACAACACACCATGCAGCATGTGACCAGCTGCTGCATGGCAGGGTTCAATGCAGTGAAAGTCAGTGACATTGAGCATCACTCCATGCGGAAAGTCGTAAAAGAGACTGCCAGCCTCAGACACTTCATTGACTGCGGCCAGTCTGTGACACAGTCGGTGACTGCAAGGTGCATAAACAAAGCAAGCTGCACAAGACACCACATCTGTCCCTCGCAGACACACAGCAGCTATATTGATTCTTCCCAGTGGTAGTGCCTGTAGGTTGCACACAGCCGTATAAAACCTGCAGCAGCTACTCCTCTCCTGCTTGGCTGCACAGGAGCCCCTGGCTGAACCCAAGCAGGCCAGTTGCCATGCTGGAGGTGTCGTCATCTTCCTGCTGCAGGCACTTGATGCGCTTGGACTGCATGATGGTAGACATGCAGCTGGCCAGGTTGCTGGTGGCTGAAGGTGCTGCTGCTGGCCTCTTCCTGCTGCTTACAGCTGGAGCCATGGAGTGCTGCAGCTGCAGCATGGACACATCAGAACTCCAGGCTGACGAGGCTGCAGCAGTGGAGGGCACTAGCGCGGACTTCAGGATGTCCTGCAGTACTGCATAGTCAGCTGCTGTGGGGGGCTGGTTGGGTGGCACACTGCGCAGGTGGCGCATCCACTGCTTGATGAAGCAGGGTGTCTGGGGCTGCAGCCAGGCAAAGAGAGCAAGGGGAAGGTTGCTGAAGTTGGACAGAGGTGCCATGCCGGTAGGCCTGCTGACGTGCCATGTCAGCACATGCAGGCCTGCATGTGGGACACTCAACGTTGGCTGATTGCTTGCTGTTCATTTTGCTTTAGAATCTCCTGACTTGCAAAGCATGAAGCTGCTCCGGTATACCCAATGCGCACCCCGTGCGCTGAGCTGATGCTTACATTGGACAGCAGCTTCTGCCACTGCTTCTCCTTCTGGGCAGCCATCTGGTAGAGACGCTCTGCAGTGAGTGGGTCATCGCCCTGCACCAGGTCGAATGGCACACTGCCTGCAGGACAAAGAGGACAAGCATATTTTGCACTGCAAAGCCAGGGGACGGCCAGCCCATCACTGTGGCATGCAAGCAAGGGGCATCCAGCGTCTTCAGCCCATGCTGTCATTGCCCCCCACCTGTAGCCATCTCCAGCAGAGTGACAGCCAGGCCCTCCAAGTCGTCCCAGGCGCATGGGTGGTAGCCTTGCAGAGAGCGTACAGAGCTGTAGTCGACGGTGCCCATGTAGAGGCAGTCCCTGCTGTCCCAGTCAATATCTGCACAGAGGGAAGTACATCGACGCAAGGGCAGAGCACACAGCAGTACACACGGCTTTTTATCCTGCAGGTACCGAGCCGCACCAAGCCGCTTGGGCTTGCAGCGCCCACTGCTACCGGCACATTTCCTCACACCCTGACTGTGCATGCATGCGCTGACTGTGCATGCTTGCCCCGACCAGCTATGCCGATCAGGTTTCAAAACTGATAGCATCCAGCACACCTTCAGAGCCACCAACACCACTCACCCTGCTTGCACTCGTAACCCATCCCCATGTCCACAATGTACACAGTGTCCACCAGCACTGGGTTGAGGGGGTCAACACCGTAGGGAAGGCAGAAGTTGTCTGGCTTGACATCCCTGTGGACGATGTTGTTCTTGTGCATGAACCTCAGCACCTGCAGGGCACAGGGATGCATGCACATTCAGGCGCATGCCAGCACTGCTGGTAGGCTGGGGCTTCTTGCAGCACAACATCGTACATGTAGAACAAGGGCTGCTGCAATTTCGCAGAAAGGGACAAAGCTCATTGCCAGCCTGACGCACAAAAAGCCGGCCAAATGCCGGTCAGCTGACTATGAGTACTCAAAGTGCTGACCTTGAGCATGCCAAGCCCATGGTTGACAAGCAGCTTGGTGCTGTTGGTGTAGCTTTGCAGCTCCAGGGAGAGGTGACCCACACTAGGCCCCAGCAGCTCCATCACCATGAACGACAGGAAGTGCAGCTTGTGGGGGTGCTGGGGGTCGCCGGCCTCCTTCACGCCCCCTGTCATGCGCGCAGAACAGTGACTTTAGCATGCAGGAAAGCCCCTAAACATGCAGGATCCTGCAGCAGGCTAGACCAAGCGCACAATGCAGCAGCTCCAAGTCACAAGACACGTCCTCCCTTCTCCTGCAGAACAGGCCATGCTGGGGGTGTGGCTGTGACACAACGTGTTTTGGCAACACTCCATGGCGTTCACACCTGCAAAGTAGACTGTAGGAATCCCTTGGCTGCTGCCCTGGGTTGTGCGCAGGCGCTCGTAGATCTGGTGCTCGTGACGCATGCTTGCCTGGTAGGTGCGCCGCTGCTGCTCTGTCAACTGCCCCTCATTATCAGTCACCATATCCACAGCGATCTTGGCAGCGGCAACCTGCAGTCAAGCGCGTCGCCGAATGGCAGCTCAATTGTGCATGTGCAGCTGCTGGTGCGCGGCGACATGCATCCAGGGTGGTTGTCCTGCAGGTTAGCAGAGCAGCAGGTGTGCTCTGGTGGCCAGCACACAACAGCGCAGCCACGAGCTGCCCTCACCTGCTGCCTTTTAGCAGGGGACCCAAACTGCAGCTTTCCCTTCAGCAAAGTGGCAAAGCCACCCCCATCCATGACCTCCATGATCTTGAAGCTTGTCTGTGTCCTGCTGCTGCTGTTGCCTGACAGCTGCTCCTGCTTTGCCACCATGCGGGCGATACAGTCAGGCAGGCACCTCAGCGCATCCAGTTTCCTGCTCTGTGTAACATCATTGGCGTCCTCGTAGATTTGCTGCTGCTGCATGTTTCACCTGGCCTGCAATCGGTTACGGTCCCTCACAACCGCTGCCGCAGTTGGCTGCCAATCGAGTTGAGCAGATGTGAGCTTGGCCCAATCCTTCAAAATGTAAAGACAACTTCAGAAGACCTCTAGAATCCAGAACTCGGGGACAAAACCATAAACATCGTTTTGGCGCCAAGCGACGGTCGGACTTCCTGGCCATGAAAAGGAGCAGCTGATTCTGTCCCACAAGGTTGTCGCTGGATTTCCTTCCATTCCGACGTCTTGGGTTTGCTCCTTGCACCTTGAACTTTGCGAGGCAGTTCGTCAACCGCAACAGCACAGTGCTGGTACATTGCGTCTCGTGCGTGCTTGGCTCAGCCTTTAAAACCAAGCCATTAATTACATCAAGTCATACTGAAGTCGCACTGTTGTCTCACGTTGTTCCTGATCAGCAGACTTGCAGCAGGTGAGAGGTGCTGTTGCTGTTGGCAGATTTGAAGGCCTTGTGTCGTGCAATACAACAAGCTGCAGTGCTTGCACCACATTCGATCAGGAAAGATACAGAAAGCACTGAACAGCACACTTTTCAGTGGGTACGGCTCTCCCAACAGCTCCAGCAGGCACCAGCACAGCCCACTGACAGCATCTGTGCCTGGCCCACAAGTGCAGCAACACCTCTGCACCAACACACCAGCTGTGCTGCTCTACCAATGGGCACGCTCTGCCTGATTGGATGCCTCTGCTGCATGCGTATCATGCATGCAGGCTTCCTGTGCCGACCCACCTCGTCCTCAGGGTTTGCTTGCAGCTGTGCTGAGCCAGGACTGCAGCCATGAGCCAGGACTCAGCAGCAGTGCCATCGACACAGCTGGAGCTGGAACAGGTGCAGGACATCACGGACTGCTACGTCAGCCATCCTGCACTGGAAGACGACGTTGCAGACCTGCTGCCATGTGACAGCCCCCCAGCCCACGAGTTTGACATGGAGGATGACGACCCACCTTCCCATTCCTGCACACCATCCCTGGACCTCATGGAGCTTGCAGAGATGAGCAACCCACAGCAGGCCCCCACGCCACAGCAGCAGCAGGCCTGGGCGCAGTATGCAGGATGCCCGTTTGACGCCAACAGCCCCATTGAGGCGCAGCTGTCAGACTTTGTCGTTGCTGACAGGTTCCTCATGAAGTGCATCATCGGTGGAGGCTCCTTTGGCATCACCTACAAGGCCCTGGACACACACAACGGTGATGTTGAGGTGAGGGAGCGCTGGCTGCTTGAAGTGCTTGACCTACTTTCCCCTTGGGGCTGTGCTGGTGTTGGTGCCCTAAGAGTGGTGTCCTGCAGGACAAGTGCCCCCTGCCAGGCTGTGTGGTGTGTGCCAGTTTTGTGCGCACCACAATGTGTGCTGCGCACCACAGGTGTAGTAAGCGCGCGGCTCTTGTCTGACCACATGGTATGCATACTGATGATGCATCCCTTGCATGCTGTGCATTCTGCCTGCAGGTTGCTGTGAAGGTTGCCAAGGCCCGCCACACGCACGACTCCAACGCGCACTACCGCTATGATGACTTCCTGCAGGTGGGCAGGTTTGCACCCTCTAAGGGCCGACAGCCTGAAGAAGCAGCAAACACTGTGGTGATAACTGTGCTGCAGATGGATTACCTTGCTTTCCTCCTTGACTCTGTGGCAGAAAAAAACGCCAACTGACCTGTTGATGTGCTGATTGCTGCTCGCCAACTCAGGTTGAGTGGAACGCCTACCAGCACCTGCTGACGGCGGAAATGCCACCAGGCGCAGGCTTCCCAGACATCCTGTCGGCAGGTGTGGTGCATGCAACACATAGACAGACATGCGCTGCTGAGTCATGATGTCTGCTCGGGCTGTGGGGACCTTGCCTGCAGCTTTGATGTGCACATGACAGGCACTGCTGATGCACAGCCGCACCTCAGTCGCATGCTGCACACTCTGCTTTTTGGCGGCAGTTGTCTTGCTTGTCATTCACGAGACCTGGCGGGTCTCTTTTGTTCTGTGCTGCGCCAATGTCCTGCAGGCATCCAGAGGTTTGCACCTGACATGGACAACGATGACAGGCCTGTTTTCACAGTGTCCTACCTGGCCATGGAACTGCTGGGAGTGACGTGCTGGACCGCTGTCAACGCCATGCGCCAGTACCAGGAGGCCACTGCAGGCACAGACTCTGATGTTGATGATGACGATACTGACTGTGGCAGCCAGCCTGACAACACAACCTCAGCACGGGAGCCCTCCACCGCATGGATAGTCCAGACTGGCAAGGGCATGCTCAAGGCAAGCAACGGTGGTACAGCACGGCAGGACCGGGTTTTGTTTGCGTCTGTGCGATACATGCGATACATGCGAGACATGCTTGCATGCCCACCCACGGGCCGGCCATGCTGTGCGCTGGGCAGGATGCCTTGGTGCTACAACCCTGCAAGCAACATGCCTGTTCACTTCACAGCGCTGGACTTGACAATGTTTGATGCTGTATGCGTGTGTGTGCAGGCACTGGCAGATGTACACAGGCGTGGCTACATCCACAGAGATGTCAAGACAGAGAATTTCTGCCTGGATGCGTCTGGATCCAACACCACCATCAAGGTCATCGACTTCGGGTTTGCGCGCCTTGCCTACGGTGAGCACCCACTGTCACTGCAGCAAGGCAGCGTTGGACAGAGCAGACACTTGGCACTGCCGTTCATTGTCAGCATGCCGTGCATGCTTCTCAGGGCTACGGCAAGCACCGTCGCAAGTGGCTGTTATGTGTCTGTTTGGCGCAGGGTACTACAGCTTCCGCTATGACTACAGCAAGCGCTGTGCCAGCTTCTGGGGGTGAGTGACATCCTGGGACAGTATGCTTTGAGCGTGCACTGCAGCTGCTGTTGTGACCCGTGTGACAGCTGGCACAGATACCGGCCTCCTTGCAATAGTCCAGGCTTAGTGAAAGCACACGCCATACTTGACTGGAAAGTCTGCTATCACAGCACAAGCTTGTGTGTATGTCTTTGGCCTCTCATCACAGGACTCCCAACTATGCCTCCCTCTCCGCGCTCATGAGCTACCCTCAGACGCCCCGGGACGACCTCGAGTGCCTGGTCTACTGCCTGTTTGAGATGGAGCACCCCACCCTGCGCCTGCCTTGGAACCGTGACCTCACCACCAACGAGGAGGCCAAGGACGGGTGGAGCATGAGGCAGCTGGAGCGCATGAGCAAGAAGAAGGAGCATGCATGGAGGGCTGCTTGCAAGCGGGTAAGACGTGCTCATGGCATGCCGCAGGATGCATGTACAGCAGCAAAAGCAGGGACCTCCTGGCCAGCATTGGTCACCCGGTGACCTACGGTAGGCCGACATCGTGGAGTTTGCCAGCTGCTCTACATCATGCAGCATGTCGCTCACAGCCATGTGTGGCACCTGTCTGCAGGGCCCTGGCTGATGTGTATGGTAGTGATGAAGCGTGTAATGATGTAGGGCTTGCCAGCTGCTTGTAAAGTGACTCTGCATCATGCTCACATGCAAACTGTGTTGCCTGTACATGTTTGCGTGCAGGGGGAGGTGCCGGAGTACCTCATGGGATACTTTGATTACATCACCAGCCTTGGCCCACTGGATGTCCCTGACTACGAGTGGCTGGAGATGCAGCTGGACAGTGGTGCAACAGGACTGGAGCCCCCCAGGCCACCCATCCGGCGGCAGCTTGCAGACTGGCCAAGCACAGGAGAGGTATATAGCCGCAAGGATTATGCACTGGTGAGCACATGTGCCTTCCAGGCTCGCATACATGTATCATATGATCTAAGTCCTCAGCACAGTGTGTCACGATGGCGGCCATAGCGACCGCGGCCAACACTAGTGTGCTGGTGATAAATGTACATGCAGCGCCTGGACAACTCTTCACAAGCCAGCTCCACACTCAGGCATGCACGGCACTGTCCAGAGGACCTGGCGAGCAATGGGATCACAGCCAGCAGTGGCTGCGTTCTGACAATGTCCCTGCTTGCCTTGCTGCCCTCCTGGTTTGCAGTACGCCATATCCCAGATTGACGCATCAGCGTCCAAGATCCTGCCCTCACCCAGCAGCATGCAAGGGGTACCGGGCCCGGCAGATGGCTATCCCCGCAAGCGCGCCTCAACAGACTCGCAGATGGACGCGCAGCAGCTACACACCCACAAGCGCATCAAGAGTGTCATCTGGCCAATTGGAGAGCTCAGCGACGATGAGAAGCCCTCATCCATCGCGCAGGCAAGCAGCATCAGTGATGTGCTGGATGCTGCGGGTCTGGGCAGTGAGCTGCTGCAGCTGCCTGGCAAGGCCAGCCCAGCAGATGGAGCCGTGGCGGGCGCCTGCGGTGTGAAGCAGCTCAGGCGGAGCCACAGGCTGCTGTCGGCTGTGCAGTTGGTGGCAGACAGCCAGGAGGAGTAGCTGCGCATGCCATGCATGGGTTTGCAATGCGCTGCAGCCGTCAGCAACTGCAAGCTATGGGGTTATGCTTCATATTGCTCCATCTCTGTGTGCGCATGCTCAGCACGGTTTGTTTCATAGGGCTGTCTTGTGTAAGTGCCTGAGGCGGCTGGAGCGCATGAGGAAGAGTAAGCAGTACATGGTGAATACACTATGATTGTCTGACAAGCCCCGCACGCCGGCAAGCAGCTCAGTCACCACTGCCTGTTGGACAGGACAAAACTCTGTCTCCGCCAGTCCTGGTGCTGTCCACAATCGGCCCCCAGCTTTGCTGATTCACAAGCAAAGTCAAGTCAGGACAACAGTATCCACAAAACAGTGACTGCAGTGACTGCAATTTTACCAGACGTGTCACCATGTGGGCCACTGAGGGCGGCCACAGATCAGCATAATCAACCACTTGCATTAGCATCTGCTCGCTGGCACAGCTGTCATGTACAAAAGCACACACGATATTGCAGTGTGGTTGCAACACCCAATTGTCACCATGTATCCCATCCAACGCAAACATGACAGCTGCTGCTTCCAGACTGCGCAGCAGCTGCCATGCAGTCAACCACCTCGCTGCACCTCAACCTGCCAGGCTGGGTCGGCTGCTGACAAAGTCGCGCGCGCGCTGCAGCCAATTCATGTACTCCACCTCTAACTTGTCATGCAGCAGCTCCATAAGGTACAGCCCAAAGTCTGCAGTAATGCCCCGCTCTTCAAGGTAGTCAGCAAACGCCTGCTGCAGGGTGTCATCTAGCTCTTCAAACTCAGGGCCTGTATAGGGCGGGTAGCCCATGCCCTCCTCATCCTCATCCTCCTCTAGGTCCTCTGCATCTGTCAGGCTGACGTTGCGTATGACGATGCCGCTGCCGTCAGCCTCACAGCTGAAGGTCATCATCTTGTCTTCCTTGGTGATGTTCACACTGAACACTACAGGCGGCAGTGCGTCCTCCTCACCCGGCTCCTCCAGCTCATCGGGGTCAGACCCGCTGTCCTCCTGGCTGTTGATGTCCACCTACAAGGGATCAGATGTATTGGTTGCACAAAGCGTAGGGCGGCAGGGGGGGGGTCAGGGGTGATGAGTGCGGTGGTGGCATTGTGGGGGTGTCTCAGCGAGTGAAGTGTGTGGGTGCTGGTGGTGTGATGGCGCAGGAGCCAGGTGTAGAGGGTTGCAGCAGCTCATGGCAACCAGAGAGCTGCATGATTTCTGGCATGGCTTGAGGTATCACACTGCAAGGGGAACACCTCAGGTGGACGCAATTGCACCTGGCCTGACTCTGCTGTGTCCATGCACCTGCTGCTGGCATAGACATTGGCAGTAACAACATCGAGGCAGACCGGAGGGTGCTGACTTGTGCACTGCATTCAGCAGCACGTGGCCCTAATGTGGCTCAACTGAGTCCCAGCCAGCGCAGCTAGGAGAGTACTGCATGACCCGTTATCCGCCACCACCACATTGACACTCCCTGCAAAAAGTCTCTGCCCCCGCTTGAGGTGGCTGGGGGGGGGGGGTCGTGTGGTGCAGCCCTACGAGCCACCAGCCTGGACAAAAACTGACATTATGCCTGCCTCGTTCACTCTGTTGTTGCCCCCCGCTTTCCTCCCCATCACCTCAACAAAGATGTCTTCATCCCCAAACGACCGCGCCAGCAGCAGCACAGTGCAGTTTGGCCGGTCCTGCAGCTCAAACCCGGAGGGTGGACCATCCATGACTGCTTCCGGGGTCCTGTATCGCTCCTTTTCTACCTTCAGCTCGTCCTTCAGCACTGTGATCAGGCCCTGAGCCACCGGTGAGGGGCGTTTGCTGCTCCTGCTGCTGCCTGCTGCTGCCCTAACGCATTGCCTGAGCCTCTGGGGCCTCAAGACAAGCTGTTGGTGGGTGTGGAAAGCTGCATGGGAGCTGGAAGGAGTCGTGTGTTGAGCAAGCAGCATGGCTTTTTGGGGAAAAAGGGGGGGGGGGTGCGGGGGTGTGAGGAATGTCAGTGTAGGGGTCAGTGAGGAGGTGGAAGAGCACTTGTATGTGTACCTGACACGAAGTAAAAGCCATCTGCATCTGCCAAGCAATTCTATTGCTTTCTTGCATTTGCTGAAACCGAGATCTGTTGAACCATCCTGGCACGGGCCGGGAACTTCCTGAACTCAACATCACTTGTACGTAAAACTTAATTGTGTTTGCTGCCGCTGCCAGCTCCCGTGGTGCCCACTTCTGCGTCTGCCCCTGACGTTCAGTTCGCGGGCTAACGCCTCGGAAGCCCTTCAGCGGTCGTCAAAACGCTCACAGTCAGGGTTGAGTTTGTTCCATTCCAGTCCGCACCGCGGCGGTGCCATAAATCGACTGCATTTACCAAGTCACCAACCATCACGCGTTCTATCTGGGGGGACCATCACCTTTCGGCGATCCAAGCGCTTTATCAGGAATAAGAGCAATGTTGCATCCCATGAAAGGGTTGCCAGCCTGCAGTGAGACCGCGCGTTCACGTCCGCTGTGTCAGCACCCCACCAGCAGCAGAGGCATTGTGAGCACCAGCAGGCGGGCTGTGGCCACCAAGGTGGGTATACAAGAGGACATTTACATTGAAAAGCAGTACCACCACCGTAATTGCAGCTTGCAGGCATCCCCACCGGTGTACAGTCTCCAGAAGACTCCTCTGAGGCCTGCACTGCTGTTGCACCACAGGTATCTGCAGCTGAGTCGTCTGCAGATGCTGTGTCAGCGACACGCCAGACCTACATCCAGGAGTCTCTCAACTTCACAGGTGCAGAGCTAGCTGCCCGGCTACCCAGCATGCAGGCGGCGCTCAGGGCACAGCGTGGCGCTGCAGACGCAGCAGCTGCTGGCGCTGCAGCTGCAGCAGCCAGCAGCAGCGGCAGGGCGGGCCTCGGCACAGTACCTGCCGCCGCCCGCCCTGCAGCACGTCAACCAGCAGTGCCGCCAGTCCCACCAGTCACAAGGCCTGGTCCCAACCAGCCGCACCCTGCTGCTGCAGCCATCTCTGCAGCCACAGCCGGGCCCAGCCCCTCGCCGGCTGCACCCTTTGCCAGCAGCAGGCCGTACAATGGCGTCAGCGTAGCAGCGGCATCAGTCACTGCCAGCACTCAGGTGGCAGAGGTTGGCACCTCATACAGCAATGGTGTGTCAGAGCAGGACAGCAGCAGCAGCAGGCCAGTCAGCGCAGCAGCAGTGGTGCCCTCCCCAGACAACCTGCAGGGCCTGTCGGCCAGTGAAAAGATGCAGGCGCTGCAGCAGGTGCAGCAGGTCTCGCGGCAGGCGCTGACAAAGATGCCCGGCAGCAACCCCTACTACGCCAATGCGCCCAAGACGATAGACATCCGCATGTACGATCAGCTGGTGGCGGCCCACAACAAGCAGAGCCAGAAACTGAGCGATGCCAATTCGCTTGTGGGTGTGCTGGAGGGCCAGATCAATCAGTGTAATGAGGACCTCATCGCTGCATTTGAACTCATGAAGCAGGTAGGCGAGCAGGCCCAGGGTTTGCCTTTCCAGAAGGCATGAGATGCAAGTGCACGGCGTGGTCTGGTTGACCTTGCCTGTTGTGACCTTGCCTGTTAGAGGGTTTGCTCTGCCTGTTTGCTGACACTCTTCATGGATGCTGTCACAGAGTGCACTACAGCAGTCGTGACAAGGCATGTGATGTTACTCACTGAGGTATCGTCACCAGATGCCCTTTGCCTTGCTCTTTGCTGGCTGGTTTCTGACCATATGTGGTTGCCTTCTGGCTTGCCTGTTGCCTGCATGTGTGCACGCAGATCGCGATGGAGTTTGGCACCACAAGCAGGCTGGCGCAGGGGACAGCAGCTGCTGTTCAGTTTGGGGTTGACCCGCAGGATGCTTTGGATAAGATTGGCAAGCTGCAGGAGAGGCTCAGCACACTGGAGCAGGTGGGTTTGGCAGCTGTGTATGCATGTGTTGCACTTGGCATATGTGGTTGGTCGATGCGTGGCCAGTTGGCATTGGTGTTCCGGCATGCCCTTAGCATGCACCACCACACAGCGTAGATGGCCCCGTGGCGGTTCTGCACTATAGCAGTACAGCACAATGTACATAGCAGTGTTGTGCTAGGCATGTTGACCGCTGTTGGTGCTCATTTCCGCATGCCAGTTTGGCAGCACCCCACACAAACAACGTGCCTGTGCTAAAGAGCGGGGCTTTTGTGCTGCTGCCTTTCTCTGTGCAGGCTGTCCTGGAGCAGCGTGCTGAGTTTGGCAAGCGTGTGGTGCGCAAGGTCCCGGTTGAGTGGATTGGTGTGGCTAGTGAGGTCAAGGTGATGGGAGACTTTGACGACTGGACGCGCGGCCACGAGCTCAGTGCAGAGGATGTCGCATCGGACAGTGTGTACAGCAGGTGAGCAGCAGTATCCATGCAGCATGTGCTTGGCCATGGTAGGCATTGAGGGTGTTTTGGGCTGGTGTTGGCAGCCTGCTACAGTGCTGCACGGGCATCCTTTTGCTACACATCGCATTTGCATGGCCGCATGGTTGTTCGTCTGACTTGGAAAGCAAAGTGAGCAGAGGTGTGCAGCTGTGCTGACGTGCCGGCATGTGTGTGGTGTGCGCAGGTTTGAGGGCACCCTGCTGCTGCGGCCTGGGAAGTACCGCGTGAAGTTCCTGGTGGACAACGAGTGGCGGCTGGCAGCTGACTGGCCAACCGAGCGTGATGCTGAGGGCAACGAGTCATGCCTGCTGACCGTCACGTAGCGGGTATGCATGAAAGATGACATTGGCGAGGGGTTCAGCACTGCATGGAGGGAACCTGAGCGGAGTTTTGCGAGGGGTGCAGCAGGCAGGTCTTGTTGATGCTAGCGTTGTTGGTGGTGTTTGCTTGTTGTTTGCTTACAGTTGTTGGCGGTGACCTTTTGTTTGCACAGCCTTGTTCGTGGCTTTGCGGACGGTGGCGCCAAGCCCTGAGCGGAGGGGACTGCCAGCCGTGACGTGGTGGTGTGTTTTGATTGAGTTGAGTTGATGCCGAGTGCGTGCACAAGGTGCTGCACTATCATGGGCTTGATTGGGCCGGAGGGTTTGTCTGGTTGCCTCGTGGGGTCCCCAAGCGGCACCCATATTCACGTGGCAGCATGCAAGTGGGTGTTGTGCTGTCACGTTCACGAGTGCTTGTGGCCTACAAGCCTCCCGCATGCGGAATGGGACCCTGGCACGCTTTGTACATGCCAGCCTGGTAATTGATTGTAGGGCCAAGTTGCCACTACCTAGCTGGAGGATGCACAGTGAGAGGCTTGTCATGCTGCTGTGGCTGCATGTAGCAAGTGGCTTGCTTTTGTGCCTGTGCAGGCTGTCTAGCTTGTATCATATGACTAAATCACCAGTGACAAATGGGAACGAAAGCGACTCCGTAGTGAAGAGCGGGGTGCCCTGTCTCCAGCTGCTTGCCCTGGGCAGGTTTGGGGCTTTATGGGTAGTGCACAGGAGTGTGCACTTGGCTGGGCTGGTGTTAGAGAAGGTTGCTCAATTTTGACCAGGGCCTTGCTTTGCTTTGACTGGGCACCTTGCGGTGCCTTCAATCTGCGTCGCCTTGTGTGGCGCAGGCCACATCTGGTGTCTTTGCAGCTGAAGTTGCCTGTTATACGCATGCTCACATCGCAGGTGATTGTGTTGACCATTGCTGTTGCACACCAGTGTGTGCGCACCACCTTTGAATCACCCTTTCCAGTGCTGCTAGCACTGTTGGGGTGCCATCTGTTTCAGCATTGCTTGGTAACACTGACCCTTTGAGCCAACAATAGCCTTGTGAACCAAAAGGACCGAGTCTGTCCTCTTCGGCATCAAGCGGCTACCCAGCTGGGCCAAGCGGCATGCACTGTCATCAGCTGCCCGTCACACTGCCCTCCTCTTCCTCCTTCTCTTCTTCTGCCTCGTCATCTGCCCCCATGCCTTCCTCCTCCTCCTCTTCCTCCTCCTCTGACTCAGGGAACAGCTGCAACAGCATAGCACAGCATGGCACAGCACAGCACATCCCAGCACACGTGGGCACACCTTACATAGCCGCACTTGCTCCATAACCAATGCAGCATGCCACACTTCCCAGGTCTGGTAACAGAACATATGCTATGCCGGCACAGCCCTTGCAAATCTTCACCAACAGCAGGCAAGCACAGCACATCTGAGTGCAGTATCCTTGGCCTTGACATTGGGGCCACTGTTACCACAGCCGTGCCGTGCAAGGGCCGCACCTGTGAAGGCATGGTGTTGCCCTCAATGTCCCTGTGCTTGAGGAAGCCCACAGTGATGGCTTCAGGGGGCTCGCCAGCCTGCAGGAACAGGCTGTGCATCTCATGCACAAAGCGCTCCAACGCGCGCTTGGCAGTTGGCGCCTGTGCCACCACGCTTGCGCCACCGCGCACCTTGCCCTCCGCACAGATTGCCTGCAACCGAACAGCAACAGACAGGAAGATGCAGCAGCACAGCTGAAGCACTAGGCATATGCGACATCTTGGCATAGGGCAACTGCTGTTGCTGACCAATTGCAGGGTGCGCCTCACTAACAGGCTCACCTGCATGGTTTTTGTCCCCTTCTGTACCGTCTTGACCAGCTGCTGGAAGGGCCTGCCGTTGGCCAGGTAGTACGCATACCAGAAGTCTGTGGACTTGACCATCGCATCAATGAAAGCACCGCCGTACTTGAGGGCTGTGCCCAGCAGTTGGTTGCGTGTCTTGTGCTTCTTTGTCAGCTCCACCAGGCCAGCAAAGCACTGCGCACACTTGTGGGCCTGCTGGAACACCTCCTCAACCTGCAGGTGTGGTGACACCACAGCACAGCTAGAACCTTGCACTTTGGCACTTTGCTGAGCTGCGGTGCGCATGCACAGTGCAGGCGTGTGGCCTATAGGTCTAGCTGGTTCAAGCAAAAGCAGATGGGACAGCAGCAAAGCACTTGTTGGGCAGCCAGTTGTGGTTAAATTGCCGACCATGCATGGGGTGCGGCCCATACCAGGAGCGGCTGGGCTGACCTGCTCCTCATCCCAGTCAGGCTGGCCCTGGCTGTCCAGTTGGAGCTCCTGCTTCTTTTTCTTCTTCTTGCCCTCAGCAGCACCCTGCCCTGTTGCTGAGGGCAGCAGGGCCATGGCACGAGTGTTGAGACGCTCCCAGCAGGAGCAGCACTGCTCAAACACAACCCTGCACCGACGCAGGCAGGCAGGCAGGCAGGCCAACACATGAACTGACAGTAGGCACACACGCTTGCAGCACACATGAGAAAGCAAATGCTGCTGGCAGAACTACAGACCTTTTGACACAGCAGGCCTGCTGGCCAGCCGGCTGGCTGGCTAGGATGGGTGGCTGGCTGGCCCGGCATGAGTGTGTATGTGTATGTGTGTCACTCACTTGTACCAGGTGATGAAGGTTGCGGAGCACAGTGCTGCAAAGCCCGCCACTGGGTCCAGCTGCTCCTTGCTGGGCACCTTGTCAGGCATAGCTGCCAAAGCATCGTTCACAAGGCTCAGCAGCTCAGCAGACGGGTCTGACGAATGCGTAATCAGGACCCCTAGCAGCTGGCTGATTGCAGCAGCTTGGCCCTTCCAACTGAACCCTACAGGCAAACAACACGCCAGGAGCAGCAGTGGCAGGTCAAGATGATGGAAAACGCACATGCACCACACCTAGGCACACAAAGTGGCTGCTTGCAGAGCATTCCCTGCAGCACTCACCCACCCAGCCAGCCCGGGATGATGTATGCCTGTGCTCACCTTTGTCCCCTTCAGCGGCCTCCTCCTCAGGCCCTTCCCATGTTTCCTGCAGCAGCTCAGCAGAAACCTTGGACAGCTTGGTAGACATAGCTGCCACCTTCTCAGCAGGCAGGGCTTGGTCACCGGCAAGGGCCCTGAGGGCCTGCAGCAGTGCCATCAGCGCCAGCTCCAGCTGCAGGTTGCTGTTGCCACTGGACCTGCAGGACAGCTTCATGCAGGCCTTGAACGCACCCAGCAGCGACTGCTGCACCTGCAGCATGACAGGACGACACAGTACAACACACCTCAGTGCCCTCATGCACACACTCTGCGATAATCCGTTTATGCCATGTTGATTGATCAACAAACGCTGTCTCAATCTTTTGCCCACACGCAGACCCAGGAGTGCTGAGAGCCAGGTGGCCGTCCACACCAGTTGCTGTATGTTTGCTGCCAGTGCTCCCTCACAACTGGCACTGGCCCAACTAGCTTCCGTTGGACGATGCTGCACAGTAACTGCCACATGCACACACAGATGCATTGTGGTTGACTGCTTGTGGGCGGTTGCTGTGCGCACCTGCACAGCTGTAGGCGCCTCTGCTGCTGCAGGCTGCAGTGCAAGTGCGGCCAGCACAGCCTGCATCAGCTGAAGCGGCAGCTCCTTGCCACAGCCCAGCAGCAGCGTGAAGCACTGCAGGCAGTACAGGGCCAGGGCATGTGCTGCAGGCACAGGGGCCACCACGGCCTGGACTGCAGGCAGCTCAAACATTGCAGCCTCCCCAGGTTGGTTGTAGCCCGGCAAACCTGCAGGGCAGCATGAACAACACAGACGCTATTGGGGACTCTTCCTCTCATATTCTTGCTGAGTCTTCAGCTGAAAACAGACAGCTGAGGAGAGCTTGGAAACTACACAGCGGTGCAGCTCATGACAGGCGAGCTTACCTTCAAACAGTGTATCCAGGCCACCCTGTGGTGGCTGCTTGACCACATTCAGGGCCATGACTAAGTGCTGCTGCAGGGCTGGCAGCAGCGGAGCCACCACCTGTCCCACAAACTGCTGCAGACCAAGCCCCTCAAGGCAGGCAGGGCCTGCAGGGGCCATGATAGCTGGAAAGACGCCCCCAGTACCCATGCCTGGTCCTGCTGGTGCTGGCGGGGCCATGAGGCCGACTGGTCTCCTTGCCCGCCCATGCAGCAGCTTCAGCTTGCTGTGCAGGTCAGCTGCCAGGTGGGTGGCAGGCAGCAGGGCTGTGTGCAACAGGTGTGGAGGCTGGCAAGTGTTGAGGGCTACTGCTGCGGGTGGTCGCAGGCAGCGACATAAGGCCAGCGCTGCAGAAGGGCTGCGGTGTAGTGGGGACGGGCAGCAAAGCAGGCCAAAGCATGAGAACTTGAATCTGATGACCAGTCTACATGCATGTTGTTGCATCAGCCGCAATTGCTGTGGGTGCTGCCGTGTTCAGCCGCCTGCAGGGCGAGCGCCAGGTCTCCGGTTCTCTAGACCACAATTGCAATTAGCTCGTGTGTTTGGTCAGCATACCTAGTAGCAGCCGCGTGCGCCTTGCTGCTAGCGCTGCTGCTGAGCCCTGCCCTGCCGCCCCCAGCAGCTGCCGTCAGCAGGGGGTACGACAAATCAGGCAGCTGCTGCGCTGCTGCGGGACAGCTCGCCACCAGGTCACAGAAGAGTGCTTCTGTTGCCCTTAGCTGCGATAGCCGCATGAGCAGCTTGTTCTGGGTGGCTGCCAGATTCTCCATCCTGCAGCAGGCACAGGTGCAGGGGCATAACAAAGGCTGAGCTGCATTGACAAACCGGCTTGTTGGACGGTGCAGGCAGTGACTATGACATGCACCTCGCGAGGGTTGCTGCGTGTTGTTGGGACCACCATGCCGAGACAGAAGATGCATTATGGCTGCCAGTCGTGCGACAGGCAGGACCCTGCATGGAGTCGCTGGCCCTGGCATGCCAGTGTGCTGACGGCTGCGGTGCTGACGCCCCTCACTCACGTTGCTTGCGTGTTTTCTGAGCCTGCAGTCGCCACGAGTGCCTCTATGCTGATGCTGGGGCCAAACACAGCCACCACCTCCCGCAGCCAGCAGATGGTGTGCTGCAGTGCCAACAGGACTGTCACTTTACTGGGCAGGGGCAACACATCCCACCTGCACACCACCATGACAATCAGAGCAACAGCAGAACAGCCACACTGTAGGCGTCAAAGAACCTCCACCTGTGCCTTGAGACGTTGCTCGCATGCATGTTGAATATCCAACCCATATGGTGTGCATGCTGTTAGCATGGACAACCCCCGGTCTCAGACACGTCTTCGATTTGAGCATGTGAAGATACTTACTGGCCATTGGCGAACATGTCCCTGTCAGGCAGTGCCAGTGGGCAGCCCAGCAGCGCATCAACATTGGTCAAGTCCCCACCAAAGCGGCAGTTGGCGATGGCAGCCAGCAACCTCAGCGCTGCAGGCAGCCATGTCAACTGGGCCCTACAGCAGCAGCAGGCAAAGAGGCAAACAGGCAAGCAGCCAGCATCACCGTCAACAGCCATGCCGCAGTCACCCTACTGAAGGCAAGGAACCTAAAGAGCCAGAAGCTCAGCGGCGGGTGCAGTGTTGCTTGGTGAGCAAATGAAAACAAGGGCATATCCAACAATCACCAGCCTCCCCACCTTTTGTGGGCATCTCTGGAAGCCACCAGAGGCAGGACAGCGAGGTACACAGGAGCAAAGCTGCCGTCCAGGTTGAACCACAGCTGTGCCTGTAGGGCAGTAGATTACAGGGAGGGGAGTTGATGTCGGTGGCATTGCGCATGCAATGGTAATGTGACCAAAGCAGGTGGCAGGACAGCAGGTGGCCTCAGAGCTGACGCAAACACAATGTGCACTCAGCACACACAGTCCTAGACCTCCTTCAACCTGACCTTCAGTTGCGGGTCATCTGTCTGCAGGTTGAGCTGCTGCGCCTGCGTTGTTCCTAGTGGGTCCTGCACCTCTGAGGCCTCCACAGCCCCTGGCATGTCTGCTGCAAACACCTCCACCAACAGGTCCTGCGCACACCAGCAACACACACCCAGGCAGCAATACCTCAACATGCATGTTGTGATGTTTCCTTTTGCAGGGGAGAGCCTGCTTGTCACCGGGACGACATGATCACTTATGAAGAGAACATCACAAACAAGGCGCAGCTCCTTACAGCACTCACATTGACTTTCTCATGCATCCACTCCAGCATGGGTGCGGGTATCTGAGGTGGCACAGTGGGTCCATCAGCAGCACCTCCACCGCCAGCACCTGCCACCCCTGCTGCTGCCGCTGCTGCTGGTTTTGGTGCGTGCTGCTGCTGCTGTGCCTCCAGCAGCAGCGAACATTGATCCAGCAGGAACGCAAAGATGCCTGGGCTGCCCATGCATTGGTTGAACACTGAGTCAGCACGACTGACCCAGCTGTCCTTCACAGCACCTGCGCAACATGACACAGCAAAGGAGAGCCACAACGTCCCATCATGACCACATCACTTTGACACGTCAGCGCAAGCAGCACATACAGCAACCCCAACAGTAGCGACATGCAGAGCTGTCTGCCATGCACGTGCCTTAAGTGTTACTTCCACAGCTGCCCTAAGATGTGTGCAGGGCACTGTGCCACAAGCCCTCACCTGCAGCGGTGCCCTCTGCATCACACAGCAGTTCATACGTTGCTCCCTCCTGCTGCAGCAGTGCTAGCATGCCCATGATGCCAATACGCTTGTAGCCAGGGTTTGACTGTGCCAGGGCCTTGTTCAGCGTGATGACCAATTCGTCTTCCAGCCGGCTGCCACCAGCAGCAGATGACGCTGATGAGCCTGCACAAGTAAGGGACAGGAGAGGGGGACGGGGGTTCCTGACCAGAGCGCCTTGTACGTAGCATGTAGCAATACAGCGATGCCGTCTGCTTTTCTTGATGGGAAGTTCTGTGAGTAGCTGCGCTGAGGATCAGGAGCTGAATCCTGCGCATTTCGCTGCTGGTACTGCGAAATCAAGCGCCGCTGCGTAGCCATGTGATGCACACATACCGCCGCTGCATGATGCTAACAAGCCCAAGCACACTCTTACCTGCTGCGCTACCGGAGGCTCCTGCTGCTGCAGCGCGTGCTGCTGGTGTCCTGGCCGTGAGTGCTGCAAACATGCTGAACACCTGCTGCAGCTGTGCATTGGAGAAGCCCTCCAGGTGGTCCAGGATGTTGGCCAGGTAGCTGCTGTAACCCCGCAGCAAACCCACATGGCGGCTGGCCAACGTGCTGAGGGCCTGCAGGGCCAACAAGCAGGACAACTTGTAAAGCGGACTAGTTGAACTAGTCTGCTTTACGGTGACGCATGCCGGTCTGCTGCAAGTTCAGCCGCTGAGGCTCAGGTTCAAGCATACACTGCCACTGTGTGACAGGGATGCGCTGCTGCTAGGGTGTTGACAGGCCAGGAAAAAGCAAGCTGGTCTGCCGTGGCTATGTCGCTAACAACAGTGCACGCTCACCATGCCTGGGCCGCCTGTGCTTATGTACTTGTAGTGCAGCAGCGCTCAGTGTAGTGCAGCAGCACTCAATGAGGGCGGCCCTCAACCTCACCTGGAGAGCTGCGTCCTGTTGGCCTGATGCCCCAGAGCCCAGATGGCCATGCAAAGCATGCAGGACCTGCTGCCGCTCCAGCGCAGCATCAAACACCACGAACAAGGTGACATACAGGGCTGAGGCTGCTGCAGTCACTGGGGCCTCCCTTGCTGAGCACCAGCTGCCAGCCAGGCTTAGCAAGGAGTTCCACAGCTGGTCACGGTAGCAAGCCTGCACACACAACCAGCACATGTACACACAGCATCAGATGCACTCAGTGACGAACTGTCCACGGTACTCGTTTTCTGGGTGTTGCCAGGGACTTTTGCGATGCAAGTGTCAATTGCTTTCTAACTTCTGCCACCAAAACTGTATGCATCTGGTTTGAAATGCCTGCCCACCTGATGGCTAGTGAGTGCCCTGGTGAGCCACGCTGGCGTGGCTGCCCCCTCCAGCAGCTTCTTTTTGAGGCATGCCTCCACAGCCTTCCTGCTGTCAGAGCCCTTGGTGTGCAGCGCCAGCAGCACCACCAGGTCAAAACAGCCATGTGCACCAGGGTCTGGGCAAGCAGCAGGCAAGAACCTCAGGTATCAGTGATATTCCCAACAACGTCAACGCTGCTGCAACCCTCACCGTGATGATGATAGCCATTGCTTGTACCGTCATGTGTGCATCTGGTCGGTGTGAGGGTGCCATGCTGAATGAAGTCTCACCCACCTGTCAGGCCGGCCTCCAGTTTGAGACATGCTGCTGCTGCAGCAGGGTTTCCTTGCAGCGCTGGCACCAGCTCCCTGACCAGCAGGGCCTCAGGGCTCCTGGAAGTGGGGTGCATTGGGCCCTTCTGACGGTGATCAGGCACTGCAGAAGCAGCAGCAGGAGCCGGCAAGGTGACAGCCACATTATGCGACCAAGCAGCCCAAGCTGAGCACTCTGCTTAACATGCACTGCTGCTTGCATGAGTGAGCCATCAGGCGGGCCACATGCTTGGCAGCTGCAGGTGGTGTGCGCACCTGCCAGTCGGGGGTCTGCTGGGTTGATGAAGTGCAGGTTAGAGCGCAGGGTGGTCAGCACCTGCAACCCAACAGCACAGGCCGTACCAACACAATCAGTACGAGCACACAGACAAGGGTGCGCACTACAGGTACTGCCAAAGCTACAGAGCAGTCGCCTGTGCAGTCGTGTGAGTATACATTCACTGCAGTCTCAGGTGCCTGGCCCATGCCTGGCGCACCTGTTCTGCATTGCCTGTGCCAGCTGTGCTGATGATGTACTTGACCAGCCCTGGCAGGTCCTCAACCTCCACAGCAGGCAGCTGGGACATCAGGGATGACACAACCTCGTCCTGAGTGGCAAGATCACAGCAGACAGCATGGTGCAGGGGCACAACCAGGACCAGCAGTGAAGGCCGCAGCCATGCAGCCATTGCTGGCTACAAAACTAGATACCATGCTGCAATTGGTCAAGCTGAGCCCCAGTGGACTGACTGCAACTGCAGTATACTCATGGCTGGGTGTTGTGAGTACTGTAGGCTTCTCCAGGTCCAATCTCAAAGCTGCCAGTTGTTCAGTGTCCACCATTGGTGGCGGTGTGCACAGCCAGCCCCCACCTGAAGTGCTGGCTCCAGCATCATGTTGCCCAGGCACTCCACCACCGGGGCCATGAACGTGACATCGGCCTCCAACAGGCCCTGCAGCTGCTCCAGCACTAGGCCGTGGTCCTGCGGCTGAGTAACCTCAGGCAGGATGCAGATGAGCTGCCGCTGGATGCTGGGGGAGCACACTGGCAGGACCTCCAGCATGGTTGCCGTGAGGGCGGCTGCATCAGCAACGACCTCCAACCTGAACGCAGGATGCAGCAGATTGAAGGCAGACACACATAGGTGTTCTCAAGCCTTCACCAGCATCAGGTCGGTTTACGCACCCAACCTGCCGGCTTCTGATAATTCAGCTTGTGCTTGGGGAGCTGGCAGAAGGTAACCAAGGTCGCTACCGCTGCGGTTGTCTCATGCATTTGGCTGTGCATCTACCCAGCTGCAGCGTTTAGCACACCCCTGTTTGGCAGCCAACCCATACCATCTCAATTGCGCCAGGATGAGGCTGGAGAGGGATGCTGTGCTGACGTCAGCTGCAGCATTGTCGGGCTCATCACACTCCGCTGTGCTGAATTCCGGCAGCTTCTGCAGCAGCATTGTCGCAAGGCGCTGCTGCAGCGGCAATATGTTGAGCAGCAGCCGCATGAAGCTGTCACCAGTAGCGTACTTCAGGCACCTCTGCAGGGGCAGTACAGCAAGATCAAGAGCTGCAATGGTCAGCAGCATGCGGTACACACTTGCTTGTAAGCGTTGGTGTCCGCCTGTGACATGCACATCCACATGCGGAAGAAGTCATGCCAGACATCATCTCCTGCAATGCACCAGGGGCACAGTAATTTGTTTGTACAGTACAGTATTTGGGGGGACAGGGTCCCAACCTCAGCACTAGCCAGCGAGCCAAGGGCTCATGAGGGTGCCCCGAAGGGCCTTCAACTTGTCGTACCCCAGTTTCTCAGGTCAAGTGTGGGGGCGATCGAGATCACCCGCAAGCCAGCCGTCAATTCCAGTAGCATTTTAGTTTTCAGTGGTGTGCCTAGCACCACCTAGTGCCAGCCCCGGCAGGGATCTCAGACACTCGTGCACTAGAAGGTGCCGCCGCATTTGTGTGCCATAGCACTTCATGTCATAACAAGCAGTCCAAAGCGCCCACAGAAGCAGCCCTACCTCATCAGTAACTTCCATAGGAAGCAGGCAACGGCGCAGCAGCTCGTCATTGGCTATGACTTCTGATAGACTGGCGAGGAAGGTGTCCTGCTGCTGCGGCTTGGCCAGATCCTCACTCAGCTGCCGCTTCACCCTCCGGGGGTCGTCGATGCCTGGCAGCGCTGCTGTGCTGCCAAGTCCCTCACTGCTGGCATCTGACAGCCCCTGGACTCCTGCACGATCCACCTGCAGCACAGGGGTGCTCCATAGTCACAGCGTGTGCACCTTGTGCTACAAACAATTGGACATGTGAGCATCATGTCCTTCTTACTATGGTGCCAAAGCTGGCTGCTGCTGGCTCCAGCTGGGACAGCCTCGGCCGCTTCGCCACCCTGTCATGCCGCTGAATGTTCGAGGCATCATACAGGGCATCCATCATGGGTGCTGTTCACAGCATCAGGCTGCTCATGGAGCTGGTATGATTGTCTTATGGCCCGATACACGAAAGCAGCAGCAGCACCAGGGAGCCCTGGCACAGAACTGTTGCTCAATTGTTTTTGATCACAGCTACTTGGACTGCAGGTCTATCAGCTCTGGACATGTGACAAAGTTGATGCATGAAAACAGAGAAAAACTTCCATACATGTAATTGCCCCTGATTTCGTTTCACAAGTTCAAATAAAAACCCAAGTTGTGCTCCGCGTGCCAGGCTGGCCTGGATCCTCAGCAGAAGGCTAGACGAGGCTAATTGTTCTTGGTTTCGCTGATCATAGTAGACTGGAACACGGCGATCTGCCTAACCTGCACAACCCCAAAGCAGCAGTGGATCAGCCCCAATTGCGTCAAAACAGCTTTGATTGCTACTTGAAGGTGTTTTGGGATGCGCTCAATGCTGCTGCAGCACCAGGGGAGCCAGCTGGTGGGTTGCCTCTCCCACCCAGCCTCACTCGACAGCAGTCGGTTATCCACACCCCTTCAACCTGGACTGTCGTGACCCATGCAGGGTGTGGGGGTTGGCCGGCATGCACGGACGACGGTTGTGACACAATCAGCTGTGCCAAGCCGCCAGCAGTGCATGCTGGCCAGCAAACAACAGCCCTGCAGCTGGCAGCGGCAAGTTCTCCAATGTGGGCAGCAGCGGCTGACCCAGCACCGGCGGTGCAGAACTGCAGCTGTAGCAGACCAACCGGTAAGTTACAGCTCGTCAGGTTTTGTGGCAGCAGCACTCACGCTGCTATCTCTAGCAGTAGCCGCTGACAGGCAGCCATCAGGCTTTTACCTGTGCTGCGCAGCTGCACGTGGGCGGTCCATGGCACTCATTAACCGCCTCAACTGGCGCCAGCAGCTGCTGCAAACCGCAGCCATGTGATACCAGCAGCTGTGGCCCCCCTGCTCCTCCGTGCAGGCTGATGTGAGGGCAGCAAGTGAAGATGTGCTGTCAGCCCTGCGCCGCATCATTGACCCTGACTTTGGCGAGGACATTGTCAGCTGTGGCTTTGTCAAGTCGCTCAACATAGACCCAGCGACAGGCGCAGTCTCTTTCACACTGGAGCTCACCACGCCAGCGTGCCCAGTGAAGGACCAGTTCAAGCGGGAGGCCACACAGTATGTGCAGGTGAGGCTGGGGGAGGCTGGTGTTGGCCAGCTGGCAGGCAGGCAGATCAAGCAGCTGCACAGAAAGTGGTGGTTGCCTGGTCGTGACTTGAAGCAGTGTATTGGTGGTCTTTGTTCCATGGTGGCACAGCTCCAAGACATCACTGCAGTGGCACTGCCACGTCAAGTGCTGGCGCGTAAATGTCACTTGACACTGTATGCCGAGACTGCACTTAGGCACCCGGGCAGTATCACGCACGTCTGTGCTGCTTCTGCTGCACTTTTGCCGCCCGGCCCCATGCAGGAGCTGCCCTGGGTGAGCAGTGTTGATGTCAGCATCACCAGCCAGCCAGCCAAGCCCATCACAGCAGATGATGGGCGGCCGGGGGGGCTCAGGGACGTGCGCCACATCATCGCAGTCTCCAGCTGCAAGGGAGGCGTGGGCAAGTCAACAACCTCGGTCAACCTGGCGTATACTCTGGCACAGATGGGTGCCAAGGTGGGCAGCTGCAAGCGTCTGAGTGTCCCAACCTCAGGCAGCAGTAACACTATGCAGCAGTGGTCAAGCACGGCGGCAGCAGTGGGCCAGCATGCGGCAAATGCTGGACTGCAGTTGGCGGTCTCAGAGGGGATATTGATCCAATACCTTGCCGTTTATTACATGACAGCTTGCAACTGGTAATGTCATGTTACTGTACAACAGTCAGCTGCAGGAGCTGGCTGAGCTCTGCCTACTCACAGGGGTGCAGGCAGCTTGCTCACCCTCATGGTGCCTTTTGCTGTCGTGTTGACACTTACTGCTGTGCTGGTGTTCACCCCTCATCCTGCTACAGGTTGGCATCTTTGATGCTGACGTGTATGGCCCCAGCCTACCCACCATGGTCAGCCCTGAGCTGCGGATCCTGCGCATGAACCCTGACACACGCGCCATCACACCCACAGAGTATGAGGGTGTGCAGCTGGTGTCGTTTGGCTTTGCTGGCCAAGGCAGCGCGATCATGCGTGGCGCCATGGTGTCAGGCCTCATACAGCAGATGCTGACCACCACAGAATGGGGTGAGTGGGGTCTGCCTGCCTGCCCTGCAGGCCGCTTGCCAGGCTAAAGGCCTGGCAGCTCTCCTGGGCTTTGTGACTGCACATGTGGGGTGTTAGGGTGTGTCAATGTATGCTGGAAGCCTGCAACACGCTTCACAAAAGCAGCTGCCAGACGGGCTGCAACCTTTCACCCTTGCTGCGTGCTGGCCTGTCTTGCAGGTGCGTTGGACTACCTGGTGGTTGACTTCCCCCCAGGCACTGGTGACATCCAGCTCACCTTGTGCCAGACAGTGTCCTTCAGTGCTGCGGTGGTGGTGACCACCCCCCAGAAGCTGGCCTTTGTGGATGTGGCCAAGGGCATCCGCATGTTTGCTAAGCTGGCCGTGCCTGTGGTGGCTGTGGTGGAGAACATGTCGTACTTCGATGGGGACGACGGCAAGCGCTACCAGCCGTTTGGCAAGGGCAGTGGGCAGCGGATACAGCAAGACTTTGGCATCCCAAACCTGGTGCAGTTCCCCATTCTTCCAGACCTGTCCGCGGCAGGAGATGGTGGGTGCCGAGGTCATCTACGCGGCTGAAGTTTCTGTGTAGGAAATGTAGGGGGTTATGCGCAGTTGCCAGCAGCTGCAGCAGAAGGAAGAACTCAACTTAGCAAGCCCCTTGAGTGCAGATGGATCAGGCCGACTGGCAGCCGTACTTCGACGTTGTCTCCAGTGCCGTTGTTGCGTGCTGCTGACCCTCCTGTCATTGCTGGCCCTGAGGTTGTTCTCTATTGAGACTGCGCTCTGTCTTGAGCCTGCACTCTGCCTGAGCCTGCACTCTTTCTTGCCCTTGGCCATGCAGGTGGCAAGCCGCTGGTGGTGTCAGACCCAGCTGGGCCAGTGGGTTCTGCCTTTATGGAGCTGGGTGCCACCGTGGTGCGGGAGGTGGCCAAGCTGTCAGCGGCAACCAAGTACGGCGTGTCGTGGGACGCGCAGCAGCAGCTCTTCAGGGTGGTGCTGCCGCCAGCAGGCGGGGGCAGCACCCCTGAAGAGCCGTTCTTCCTGGAGGCTGCTCTGGTGCGGCGGAATGACACCAGTGCCCGCAGCATCAATGAGTGGACGGGAGAGGCGCTGGGTGCCGCTGAGGTGCCTGAGGGGATCAAGCCCATTGGAGTGGCACCTATGGGCAACTATGCGGCGCAGATACAGTGGGAGGACGGCTTCAGCCAGGTGAGCAGGGCCGCTACTGTGCCAGCCTTCCAAGTGTCTTGCTTGCATATGCATGCATGTTCACGTGCTGGACAGCGGATGGGGCATTATGGCGGTTTGGCATGTGGAGCCTCACAGTTTGTAGTCATTTGCTACAACACACTATCACCCACAGCAGTATGACTTGCATACCCCCACCACCACCAGGTCTGAAGCCCCCCCCCCCCCCGCTTTGCGCCGCTTTGCTGCGCAGGTGGCTCCATACGAGCTCTTGCGATCCCTGAAGAGCCAAGCAGTTGAACCTGCAATAATGGAAGTCGGTGGTGTCAAGGTCACTGTTGAAATGCAGTAACACTCCCCACTACAGTCATTTGACCTGAGGGTACTGGTGGACCCTGGTTGCAAAAGTTCCCCTTGCTGCCCGCTACCTTTGTTGGTTCAATTGTGCTGCTCAAGTCGAACGAATTGAATTGTAGGAGAGGCGTGCGCCTGCTGCCCTGTGTCTTCCAGCCTCACAATCTCGGAGAGATGCAGGCCAGCCTAAGCTCACGCACGTTCAATGGCAGCGTGCAGCCATTCAGGGCAGCTGCAGTAGCACCTGTCCGTGTATCTAGGGCAGCAGTCGTGGTCGAGAACAGAGTTGCCATTCGTTTCCAACGCTATGGCCGCAAGAAGGCACCATTCTATCGTCTAGTTGCCATCGACAGCAGAACTAGGCGCGATGGCAAGCCAATTGAGTACCTGGGCTGGTATGATCCCCTGAAGAAGGAGACCAACCTGAACGCACCAGCCATCAAGAAGTGGCTCGGTGTGGGTGCTCTGCCCTCCGACACGGTCAAGAACCTGCTCAAAAAGGCGTACGTTATCCAGCCGGACGCAGTGAAGGTGGATGTGCCTCGCGTGGAGTTGTAGAGCGCCGGCACCACTGGCAGCAGCAGCAGCAGCAGTGTTGTGAGGACCAGCAAGCAGCAGCAGCAGCAGTTGCAGGCTGGAGCGCACAGCAGGGTGGGAGGCAGGGCTAGGGGTGTGTAAGTCAATTCAGCAGCTCAGTTGGTGTCTGGCGTGTCTGCCAGTGTTCCAGCTGGTGTGAGCTGGCACAGCGCATTGACAACAGGGAGGGTGGCTTGGTTGGGAGGGACCTTGAGAGACTTGTTTTGGGTCTGATTGATGTGTAACAGCACGGTTATCTTCAATTGCAGGCCTCCAATTGCAGGTCTGGTCCAATGTCCATGCTTATGTGATGATCATGGCTATGGGATGGGATTGGTGACAGCTTACTGCAGCACCCTTGCCAGCTGGGGGATGGGGGCTTGGGTTGCAGGTAGTCACAGCACCAGCAGTGAACTAAGTCACAGCGTCAGCAACAGGCAGCATGTACTAGCAGCAGCTGCGTAGTGCAGAAGTGTTGCAGAGGGTGGCTGGCACAGCAGCAGCGGCCTTAGCATGAAGACAGCAGCACCAGCACAGCAGCACTGTTATGCAGTGGGACACAGCGGTTTGGGTAAGGTAAACAGCTCCTGTCAATGCAGCTGCATCACTTGCTGGTTCAGTATCACGCGTGCAGGGGGGGGGGGCAATTTCGACTGCCTGCAGCATGCAGGAGCACAGGGCAATTGAAGAGCAGCAGACACTATCACTTCCAGCAGCTGTTAATGCCCAGTGAGTCAGTCAAGCAGGCGGCATCCCAGCAGCAGCAAGCAGGGGCGGTTGTGCTGGCACCCTGGACAGTATTCACTCTGCAGCGAGCTGTGATGAGCAACAGCAGCGTGACGGATTCACAGCTCCGTTCATTCCTCACAAGTCTCAGCGTGTATACACTGCTAGGGCGCACAATGTGCAACACCGCTAGCGTTAATGGGCAACTGGGGCTGTCTGGGCAGCGAGTAGACTCAAGCATTTGCACTCCAAGGCCATGGACAGGCTGCTATTGGGAGGCACATAACAATGCCACTAAGATAAACTTCAGAGCCCAATGTCTCAAAGTGGCAAACTCAATCAAACAGTGGAATATGCCAGCTTTGACAACTGGTGAACAGATAACACATTTACAAGCAGTAGGATTTCAAGGCTTCCAGCAAAACCCAGGCTGATTGAAAACAAGACTACACTTCGCAACTGCTGTACATGATGCAATGTAGCTCGCACTGGCTGAAGCAGCCCCACAGGTTGCTCCGCTGGCCTCAGTGCTTGACATGATACAGGGCACGCAAACGAGCCACTCAGCGTGTTGCTGCAGGGGCACAAACACCATGACATACCATGCATGGCAGTCGCAATCAGACCCAACTGCCAGCTATGACAACAGCAAGCGCATGTGCACCCACGGTCCAAAACCACCCACAGGGAGCCCAGCCAAAAAGCTGCTGCCTGGCACACCAGGAGCTCTGACAGCACGCATGAGGCACACACTGCTTGGTCCTAAGCAGTGCCAGCATGCTGCCTGCTGCGCGTGCTGCTGCTGTTTAGACGGCGCGTGCTGCCATCACTTGCGCTGGTTGATGACGGCGTTGAGCAGCCCTGCTGCCTCCAGGGACTGGCTCTCGTCAGCAATGGGTGCTGGGGGGAAGCCTGTCATCAGCTGGTATGCTGCAGGCATGTCTGGCCGGGATGCCCTGATGAAGCGCCTGATGTCCTGCACTGTGTGTGAGGTGTTCATGCGGGCCACCATGCGGCTGCCGTCATACAGCCTCAGCTGGATGGATGTGGTGGGCTTGCTCTCATCAACACCCTCCCACTCGCCTGCTGGGGCTGCACTGCTGCCTGCCGCTGCTTGACTGCTGCTGGCACCTGCGCTGCCGCCCAGGGTGTTGCCTGACCCCCCAAACGCCACATACCTGCACAGCCACAGCACGGGTCAGGGCAGAAGGGAGCAAGGTCGGTGAGTGAGTGAAAACGTATCAGCCGCACACAGCAGTTGTGACGCGATGAGCCAAGGCAGCCGCCTGGCTGCTGGCGTGAAGCTGTAAGACAGCTGCCCCTGAAAGCACCATAACGAACAACAGGCTGTACGAGGCAAACTCCCAGTTAATATCCAGTACAACAGCCAAGCGTGCGCCTGTCAGGCAGGGCGGCAGGCGCATTGTCACTACGGGTGACAGCATGCACTCCTGACTCTGCGGATGGACAGATGAGACCAAAGCTCAGCCGGGCCGGCTGTGCGCAACACAGCCAGCAGACTACACCATGAGCCACCCTCCTGCCTCGCTGCCCAGCTTACTTTGGTGCCACATAGTCCTCCTCCGCCCTGAGCAGGTTGACTGTGACGGGTGTGCTGCTGTCCCCAGGGTCCAGTTCACTGGGGCACTCTCCTTTGCTGACGCTGTTGATGAAGTCCTGATTGGCAGGGTCGTCCATGTTGCGTGCTGGGCCATCATCCACTGTGAAGACGTTGTTGCGGTAGAACTTGACTACATGGTTGCGCTGCCCACCGCCGCCTGCTGCCGCCTGCCACAGTAATGCAGACCAGGAGGCAACACGACCAATGAGTGAGGGCATGCAGATATCACCAGCAGCTGCTACGAATCCACAGTGGCGAAACTTTGGTGCCACACTGCATGTGTTGCAATGACCTGCACCACTTGGGTGCCTGTCCAAGCACCCCTTGCATCCGATGTATGCTTCCAAACTGCAGCAGCAGTGTCCTCCCAAGCGCACCTGTGCTGAGCTGCCTGCCAAGGTCCTGCCCTGACCAGCAAAGTTCCCCTGCGCTGGCAGATCATCTGCTGTGCCTTGCTGTGCTCCGATAGCTTTGGCCTTCTGAAACAGGCTACCGATCTTGTCCCTGCCCTCATCATCATCATCCTCATCCTGCAGCCAGCGGCATGTTCTGGTGTTGCTTGCCAACTGATTCACAGTTGCTGCACTCCACCACTTGGTGATCATGCATGCATGACTACCTTCAGACAGTGTTGCTTGCATACTGTCAGGCCCCTTACCTCTGGTGCGCCCCTGATCAGCTGGCCACTGCATTGCCACAAACACAAGATGCAGTTGCAGGTGGGTCTGGTGATCACCCAACACACAAGGCAAGCCAGCCACTGCCAGCCTCGGACACCCCAGGGTTAGCGGTGAAGCGCACCTCTTCTCTCCACCTGCATAGTAGTCGTTGAACTTGCCGTTGTCGTCGCCCTCACCCTCGCCATTCAGATCAGACAGACTCTTTATGTTGGCCATGCTTGCTTGTGCTGTGTGCAAGGAGTCAGGCAATTGAGTCCACAGAACAGTCGCCTTGCCCTCTCCACTTGCACGAAACCAAACAAACCGCTCCAAGAACCGCGGGCACTCAATTCAAGTTGATGAGACAGCCAAAGTTGGTCTGACCCAGGCTGACCATCTTCCCTTCAAAAGAAAGTCCTTGAAACTTGCAAACCTTGTAATTCAGCAGGCACCACATTTCAAGATTCTGCTCCCCCCAACATCAGCATGACTGCTGCTGCATCAGCAGTGTCCAGCAGGGGCGTTGACAAGCTGGACACTGCGCCTGACAGTCTGTTCTTAGGCCAAGACCAGGAGTACCTGGTAATTGTGCTTGTTGCTGCTTCTGCACGGCCAGCAGCAGTCTGCACGGCAGCTGACCACATCGCCTGGGTGTGTCCTTGCTGTACATGCCATATGCACAGGCCAAGCACTCGCTGAACAAGCTGTTCGAGCAGCTACTGGTGGATGTTCTCAGGGAGAAGCCAGCAGACCCTTTGCAATTCATCATCGACAGCTTGTCCCTGGGTGTAGAGCATGCTGCACAGGCAAGTGATGAACATGCACATACCCACACAGCACCGCGAAATTATGTAGAGCGTAACTCATGCATGGCTGTCTAGTCGCATGGTCACCACCAGCAGCCCTGCTGTCTTGTCGCTTTGCAGGACTCTGAGACTGGGCTGCCTCAGCATCGCAAGGAGAAGCTGCTGCAGGTTTTCAAAGTCATTGACCAGGTCAGGCTGGCCCCCGCTTGAATACCCTCGCCATGTCACCATCATGTGCGCTAGATTGCACTGGGCCGCCACCACCATTCGCAACGGCCACTGCTTGTGGCGATGCTGTCATTCTGCCTGCCACGAGCAGCTGCACTCACTGAGGGATGATGGGGTTGCTGCCCCTGTGTTTGTCTTTGCCTTGTGATGCAGGAGGGCAGCGGAAAGATTTCTTTGCGCAAGCTGCAGGCATATGCCAGCAAGCATGGTGGTGAAACGCTCACCCTGGAGGACCTGAAGGGTATGCACGGTGCTGGCAGCGGGCCTTGTACTTGCTGCTGGCGTATGCATGCACAAAAACACTGGCGGACTTGGGAGCAATGTGTACAGTGTGCCGAGCACAGGGTGCACAAAAACATGTTCAGTTTGTTGCTGAAGCAGCTGTGGCGCTCTCTTGCAGTGCACCTGCTGGTGTGGCTGCCAGGTCCGAACATGCAGTGGGTGTGTCTGTTGCATGGTTGCAGGGCTGTTCAAAGACTTCAAGCCCAGCAATGAGAACTTCATCAACCAGCAGGTGTGGCAGATTTGGCAACTGCACCAACCACTGCTCGCTGCTTACATGTCAATAGCAGTTGTGGTGTTGCTCCTCCAGCAAGGTTCAAGCGAGCGGTGCTCCTGCAGGAGCACACAACCGATGACTGCGACCCCACGCAACTGTTGCGCCACATGCAAGCCACTCAACGTGTGTGCATCACACACATTCCCTCCTTGCTATACAGGAGTTCTTGCTGTTCTTCAGCAAAGTGAGCTCAACCATCACCAACAAAGAGTTTGATGAGATGATCAAGGAGATGGCAGGCTGAGTTTGATCGGTTTGGGAGTCTGCAGCCGTCCCGGGGGTCTCTTGTGTACAGCTGTGTAGCTTTGCAGGCGGCAACCCAAGGAAGCGTAAAGCAAGCTCATAACTCGTATCTTATACCATTGTCATGTGTAACCAGCGAAACAAGCCTTGTCAGCAGATATATTGGCTGGCAGGTTCTTGCCGTTGGGGTTGAGGCACTACACAGTACACACACAGTATCAACTATCCACATGCTCGTGTTCAGGGATCCAACCTGTTGAAAATTATGTGCGACCTTTGCTCGTGCTGCTTCTACCACATCTAGTTCCAGTTTTTCACTACAGTACAGCAGTGATCTGCAACACGTGATCTGGTGGTTGCAGTGCCAAGGCTTCACTAGTCTTAGAGCATTAGGGTAGCTTTATTCCTTTTCAGGCACAGCATGAACACACCAATCGAGGTGTGCATAGACTCAGTGGCAGGGGCTAGAGCAGCGGAAACTGGCACAGCACACAGAGTGGAGCTGTGCTCAGCCTTGGTAGAGGGAGGCATCACCCCGAGTTGGGGTAGGTAAGCAGTTTCAGCAGCTGGACACATGCAACAGGGGGCCTGTCAGCAAGCAGATGCTGACAAGGTTATGGTGTGGCAGGGTTGATCAAGCAAGTTCGACAAGTCCTCACCACAACACAACTGATGGTCCTGATACGTCCACGTGGTGGCGACTTTGTTTACACAGCAGACGAAATGCAGGCAAGTTGAAGGGCAGGGGGTGAGCCAAGCTCCTACCAGGCACGTACAGCTGCTGCAAGCCGCAGTCAGCTTCTGCAAAGGCTGGATCATGTGTGCCCAGCAACTGCGGACTGGGTAACTGCCACCATAATGACACTGTAACCCATGAGTGGCTGTTTATGCGTGATTGCACTGGGCATGCAGGTCATGTTGGCGGACATTGATGCCTGCAGTGATTTGGGCGCCCATGGTGTTGTCATTGGCTGTCTGCAGCCAGATGGTGCTGTGGATGCTGCTGCAACCCAGCAGCTGGTGCACAAAGCGCGTCAACATGTACGTCAATTACATAGTTGTATGGGTGGTGCTGTTTCATGCTGACCAGCATTCTGGCAGGTGCAGCCAGATCTAGACAGCGCCTGTGTCAGCAGCCAATGACCCCTCCCCCTACCCAAAGTGAATGCTGATGCTATGCAAAACCCATATCCGTGCAGGGGCTGGATGTGACCTTTCACCGAGCTTTTGACGCGAGCAGGGACCTCAGGTGCGCGGGTTCACAATTTGTGAACTTGAAGTCATAGTGATGCAACTTGCAGCTGGTTCACCAGTTTTTGACGACAGTCTGCTGCGGTTTCTGCAGCTGGCTGGTTGTGACCGCACAGCTGAGGTTTGCTGGTGTTCTGTGGTTTTGGATGCAGTCAGGCATTGGAGGACATCATCAGCCTGGGCATACGCCGTGTGCTCACATCAGGAGGCTGCCCATCAGCTGAGCAGGTGTGTTCAGGCAGTCAAGCAGGCTCACACACCAGCTGTTTGAATTTGCAGCAGCCAGCTCACTATGCTGCTGCGTTACTGTACATCATGAATGCTGTACTCCATGTGATTGTGATGTGAAATGCCATATACATCAGCCCCTTCTTGCCCACTGTCCTGCACTGTGTTCAGGGGAGTGCCGTGCTGGCCCAGCTGGTCAAGCAAGCTGCGGGTCGCATCAGCATCATGGCTGGCGGCAGTGTGAGGTCAAGCAATGCTGCAGCAATCCTCAAGGATACCGGCGTGCAGGAACTGCACAGCTCTGCAAAAAGGTGATCAATCTCCATCAACTAGGGCCATGTGCCTGTCCCTACACCCTGAGCCCCTCCTTGAGGCTGGGGGAGGGCATGAGTCGATCAGGCAACACATGCAAGTCAAGCTTTGGCACGTTTGTTACCTTTTTTACATCTCTGGCACTGTTTGATGCTGCAGGCGCTTCTGCAGCACCATGGAGTTCAGGCGGGCCAACATGCACCTCAGCTCCCAGGCACCGCCCAGCGACTTTGAATGGAATGTGACAGATGCTGAGGAGGTCAGGCAGCTGGTGGAAGCTGCCCGCCACACCCAGCAACCCGCCTGAACCCCAGACCACTTGGGATTCACCCCAGGCTGTCACAGCCTGCAGTACACTCCTGCAGCAGCCCCCCACAACTCACAACCCTGCTCTCGTGCTGCCCTGAGGACAGTGCATGTTCAGTCACTGCTTGCCATAGATGCCCTGCATCTTGTGGTATCTGCAGGCAATGTCGCTGCTGATGCCAGCGTTTGCAAGTCCCACAACTTCCGTCACACGAGCAGAGGCCTGGAACACCTGCACAGTGCAAAGGCACGCGCGACAGTCAGCAGCTTGCGTCTGCATATGGTACGCACAGCACGATCAGCACAGCAGTCGTCACTGCCAGGGCACCTGTTGTGGGTTTGCTTAGTTCCTCTGGGCTAGCTGTTGGTGGGTGGTTGTTGGCTGGAACCCCAGTACCTTTCTGCAGTACCCTTTTTTGCAGTACCTTGCATTTGTGCTGGTGGTTGCAGGGTTGCACCTTTGAGCAAGCTCATGCCAACTTACCCCGTTTGTGGTCTTCCATGGCTTGCGTGACTCTGGGTCTGCATCGGCCAGCTTTACCTGGCTCTGGCCCTTGTAGCGCTCTGTGGATGTGCTGGGGTGCACACCATACCTCTTGCCTATGACGTTTGTCAGCTGCAGGCAGCACATCACATGCCAATGAGATAGCTGGCAAGCCTTGCACAGCGCTGGGGTGCGCTGTCTCTGCATGCATGGTGTTGCAAGTCACGTTGCTGCAGTTTGTCATACGATGCTGCTGTTTGGTGCAGCTTGTCTCGGCCAGCCCTCATGATATCCACAGTGACCTCAGGGTAACATGCCCCACTCACCGTCTCCTTTGGCCTGTTCCTGGGTGCGTGTGGGCTGTAAGGCATCAGCACCTTGTGCTCACACGTGCTGTCTGCTGCTGCTCGCACTTTGCGCACCATGTATTTGTTTGTCCTGCATGGAAGAGAGGCCAAGCGCAGCTGCTCTAAACAGTTTCAAAGAGTAGGAGATGCGCTGCAGGATGCATGCTGCAAATTGAGTGCATGTGCGCATGAGCAGACAGTGCACTGTGACAGCTGGAAATATGGTCAGGGGTTGTGCTCCTGCAGGAGCCCCGTCAACCCCCAGCACGATGCAAGGTAGCAACTACTGCAGCTGCACATGGCAGCAAAAACCAAGCTGGCCCTTGTTGCAGCAGGGTGTAAACACACGGGCTCCCTCACGTTTCTGAGCTGAAGACAGGCTTTGCCCCATAGGAGCAGGGGTTCTTGAAGCCTGTTCGCTGCTGTGGGTGGGCGACGGCGACCAGCTCTCCACTCATCTTTGTCATGCCCACTGCGCTGCCCAGGTTGCTGCAAAGGGTCATTGGTCACCAGTTATGAGTATCATTGGCAAGGCCCGACAACATCAGGTGCAGGTGTGCAGTACTGTCAGTACAGCAGGCCCTCCCTCCTCAAACAGCCGCAAGCTGCTTTGCTCGCCGACTTCTCCCCTCAGCATTGCCAATCCATGTGTTTGCTTGCTTACCATGGGCGCAAACTTGAGCTTTTCTGGCTGCTAGACACGCTTTCTGCAGGCATGGTTGCTGGCCCACTGAACAGTCTATCCTATGTACACTATGAACCAGGAAGTCAGGTATGTACAGTAAATTGCTATTACAGGCTACAAATACTTCTCGGAAGGCCGGGGACGAAATGATATATGGAGCCAGAATAGAAACCTGGGCTGTAGCTCAGCTACGAGCTTGGCCCCATCAGCAATGTGGGTTCCAAGCACTATAAGTGTCGTTGCTATCCGTGTTTTCCTCCATACCTGCAGCTGGCCGAACTTCAGTATTGCTGTCTGCGTTCAGCAAGTTCAAAACAACGTCTGAAGTGTCTGAAGGGCCTCATAGTGTTGCTGTGGCGTTGCGTGCTCTGAGCTGTCTCATCGCAAACTCTCACACTCGCCTTGGACTGAACAGGCAGTTGGCACCCAGCTGCCAAGCAGTTTTGATCAGAGTGTAAACCACCTGTGTGGAGCTCTCACACGCCAGCATGGAGCTTGGTTCGGTGTTTCAGAGCTAAAACATCACTTTCGTGCTTCCTGGAGTCGGGCACATTACCTTCTAGGTTCAGGGAGCAGCGCCTTGGGTGGGGGGCAGGTGGCCTACCCAACTCTGTAGCCCCCCATGTTTCCAGGAGGGTCATGGCTAAACGACCAAAGAAGTGAGTGTTCACCAAATATCGTCACCAGCTGGCATGGAGGGTGGATGAGTGCTGGCAATCCCTGCAATGCAACTGACACAACTGTTTTGCGTGCTGGTATGCTCGCAGAGATCGGTCTGGGCTTGACCGCCTTCGGATTCTTGTTCACCTTTCTGGGTGTTTTATTGTTCTTTGATCGGGGTTTGCTGGCCATGGGAAATGTAAGTGCAGCATGCAGGCCTGTTCCTGCAGGTAGTGGTGTGCGATGTGACAAACAGCCAAGCCTATGCTGCCGCAGGTTGATGTCGCATGCCGACCACCTTCATTTGTGCTGACAATGTTGCCTCCAGCTGCAATATATCAGTAGCAGCTGGTGCCTGGCCATCTTCGCGACCTGAATACAGCGCCAGTACCTTCCAGTCAACTCAACTTCAGCACGTGGCTGCCACTGTGTGCTGCTGCAGCTGCTGTTCCTTGCTGGCATGACGATAACCATTGGGGTGCAAGCTACAGTACAGTTCTTCAGCCGGAAAAAGAACCGCAAGGTGGGCGTCATGCACCATCATGCTGCAGTGGGGCATATGGGGGGGGGGGGGGGCTAAGAGGCAACAGCTGGTGACAAGCCAGCAGGCATGCCGACAAGAAGGAACCCTAGGGACAGGCCTGTCCTCACATGCTGCTGCTGTTGCCTTACAGTTGCAACATCAAACTTGGACGGATCTTTGTGCACGTGCCATCAAGATGGGTACTGGCACCACCAGGAACATGTCGATAATGCACACTACCCCCCCCCCTCGCCGTGGCCATGGTGTTTAGCCATGCTTAAGTATCCGCTGTATGCCAAATCTGCAGGGTTCAGCCTTTTACTTGACAGGAGCAGCCCTGGTCATTGTCGGCTGGACAATGGTTGGCTTGGTTGTGGAGGCGTATGGCTTCTGGCTCCTGTTCTGTGAATTCTTGCCTACGGTGCTGCAGTTCTCGCGGCGGGTGCCGTTCATGTCCAAGGTGCTGGACATGCCCTTCTTGAAAGTGGTGAGTGCGCACACACGCCAGCAACAGCGTCACCACCAGCAGCACCGTGATCGTAATCATCAGCAGCAGCAGCAGCAGCAGCAGCAGCAGCCGGCGGCTGCAGCTAGGTATTCTGTCAGTGGTATGCCATGTACAGGTCAGGCCACAAGCTGTCTGCCTTGATTGCAGCTGGCATCCCAGCACATCATGCACACAACTCACGTTGCCACAACTCCATGCATGGTCTCTGCCCTGCTGCCAGGTGATCAACAAGATCTCACTCATGGGTGGCTTGCCGACAAGCATGGAGGATGCCAATGGACGCAGCAGATGACCTGGACGGGGTCCATCTTTCAGCAGCAATGGGCAGGGGTCGCCAATCCAGCATGCTCGCCCTGCCAGCTTGCCAGCAGGGCGTATGTCGCAGGAGCGGCAGGAGCAACCACTCACAGCACCGACAGTCACATGGTCTCAGCCACCTGTCACCACGCCAGTGTGCCAAAGTTGCTGCAGCATCAGCATGGTATGTGCATGCATCAGCATTCCGTAGTCCTATGTAGTCACTGTAGGCAACCTGCAGGAGCCTGCAGTCAGTGTGTGTGCAGAGTGCAGCTGTCTGCCCGAGTCCAGTCCAAGGGCAGCATGCATGGGCCATCAGGGTTCATTCTCTGCTATCCAGGAGAGTTAAAGGAATTTTTTTGGACTGCTCGTGTGCAGCGCAGATGATTTGTTACGACCAGTGCTACTGCCAGGACAGTTCTACAGGACCCTACCCAGCCACAGTTGTTGAGCACAATGCCGTTAACATTGCGAATTCGTTTCATTCCCTGTGTTTGTTCTGAATGTTTGGCAGCAGACGTAGAATGATTGCCACTCGAAAAGCTAGATAGATCTTGTGCAAAGCCAGCAATGCAGCCCACACAGCAACACACCAGCAATCTCGATGCTATGAACGACACTCCTGGGCAGCGACTGTTGGGTGCATTGGTATCTACGTCTGCTGGGAGGTTGGAGAGATACAGCAAGACAACTGCAGCAGTGCAGTCGAAGGCAAAGCAGACAATACCAGCACCCAAGCCACCCAGAGGCAATGATGTTGGCAATACCCCTGAGGAAGAGGTTCAGCAGCTGCAATCAGATGTGCCGAGGGTGCAGGTGAGGCTGATGTGCTGCAACCCACAAAGGGCTAGCCCAGCACAGCGCTGAGCACACAGTAAAGCCAATCATGGATGTTGTTGCACTGTGTACCCATGTGTTGTGCACAGGGAAACATGCAAGGCGTGCTGGCCATGCTGCACAGCAAGGCCCAACGCCATGCAGCAGCCTGTGAGAGGTACCAAGCCAGCAGGCAGCAGTCAGAACTGCGCCACAACGCCGCCGCTGCTGCGTCTGCGGCTGACAGCAAGGCCAGTCTTGAGGCCATCAGCAACCAGATTGAGCAGCAGTTGTCTGTGCTGGCAGAGGATAAAGTGATGGTGCTCGACGAGGTGCAGCTGCACCAGGTGGGTGGTAATTTTGCCACGCTAGATGGTGTGGTTTTCATATGTCCATGACCTTTCCTGCGTGTGCTGGCTGATGCTGCTGAGGGGCGCAACACATGCACTAGAAGCCAGCAGACACCACAGATGATGCCGTCACCTTGCAGCTGCCAGCTGACGTGGCACGTCTTTGTGTTACATTGGGTGTGGCTGCAGGTTTGGCAGGCGGTGGAGCAGCAGCGCAGCCCCATCACTGCCTGCATAGACGCGCTGGCTGCTGGGCTGCACTCAGCTGAGCAGGCGTTCAGCCAGGAGGTGCAGACAGCCCTGCAGGAGATGGTGGCCAGCATGTGTGACATCGCGCACCTTGATGAGGGCCGCATACAGCGCCTCACTGAGCAGGAGACCGCCACACTCAACCTGCAGCTGCTGGAGAATAGGTACGGCATGCAATCACATGCACCGCATGGCAGAGGTTGTCACACTTGCTTGTTTGGAGGACAGCCAGGCATGAAGGGGTGAATGCGCAGCATCAACTGCAGGAAGCTGAGTCTGTGTTCAGGGGTGGTGCCTTGTCAATGCGTCCTGCAGGCGTGCGGCGTCAGATGTGTTGCAGCACCTGCATGCAGATGCAGTCCTGCAGGAACAGGCGCGGCACAAGCGCTGGCAGGCAGCATGCGAGGCGTGGCGCACCTTGCGCAGCAGGCATGCAGTAACCATGTTCTGTCAGCACATCACGCAGGACCTCTCAGAGCCCCCTGAGCGGCTGCAGCTGTTTGCGCAGCTACGGGACAGCCAGCAGGAAGCGCACTCACAGCTAATTAAGCTGTGCCAGCGCCTGCGGCAGCTGGGCCCACCCCACTTGAACTCACAGGCAGTCAGCAGTTGGGTGGGCGAGGGTAAGCAGTGGGTCAGCAGCTGGAGGCAGCGGCTCAGTGACTACCTGCACGACCTGCAGCAGCAGGAGTATGGGTTCGACGAGCAGGTGAGCAGAGTGACTGTGCTGAAGGTTGCAGGACCATTTGAAAGGGACTTGGTGCATCACCCTGTGTTGCAGCTGCAGCGACGTGGTAGATGTACGCCGACACTGTCAGTTGTGCAACACTGGCAGTTGTGCTGGGGTTGTGTTGTCCTTGTGCTGATCCAGGTTTTACATCACCAACTGCTTTGCTGTACTGTGTTGCACTGTGCTGCTCAGGTCCAGGCACAGCTGGCTGCGTTGAGGTCTGAGGTGCTGGGCTACAAGGGCCTGTCAGACAGTGACATAGAGCAGCTCCTCATCCAGGAGGTCCAGCCAGTCCTGCAGGCGAGGCAGGCAGGAGCGCAGGCCCTGCTGCAGTGTGCCACCACATACCTTGAGCGCCAGGCAGCAGAGTGGCAGCTGGGGGTTGAGGTGCTCAGCAGCTGGCTCAGCAGCTTGGTCGGCCTGTTTGAGCAGCACAAGGCCTCCACCACTGCGGCCGAGTCCAGCATCAAGGCAGCGCTGAGGGACTCCGTGCAGCAGTTTGGCGCGGAGGATGCAGCTCGTGAGGCTGCGTTGGAAGCTGCTGTGCAGCTGCTGAGCCAGGGCTGTGATGAGAAGGAGTTGGATGCGCGGCTGGAGGCAGCCCTGCAAGCACTGGCAGCCATACAAGCGGGCTACAGGGGCCATGCGGCAGCTGCAGTAGCAGCAGTGAGGGCTTACCCAGGGCAGGTGAAAAACAGGGATGACATGTACATCAAGCTGCTGTGCGGGATGATGCATGTACAGCCACTGCTGCAAGCAGCAGGCACTGCAGCGGGTTCGGGTAGCAGCCAGGCTGCACCTTCCTCTGCAGCTGGGTCTGCAGCAGCCAGTGTAGCAGCAGTTGCCACCGCTGCAGGTGCGGGCAGTCCTGGCCAAGGTGAGCAGCATCCAGGTCAGCCTGTGCATGGCCAGGTGCAGCTGCCCACAGGCAGCTTGTATAACCAGCTGCACGATCTGTGGCAGGGGCTGCTGGATGCAACACCCAAGCCATGGCTGTCGCAGTTCAGCCACATGCAGCCCGGCAGCACCCCTGCACAACAGCAGTCAGCACAGCCGGAGCCTCCAGGCCACAGCACAGCAGCAGCCCAGGCCGAAGCGCCAGCACCAACCACGTCAGCATCAGGGGCGAAGGCACCTCCTGCAGGCAAGCTGACAAAGCAGCAACAGGCAGAAGCTGCAGCAGCAGAGGAGGCGGCAAGAGCAGCAGAAGCGGCTGCAGCGGCGGCAGCAGCGGAGGCTGCGGCGTATGCAGCTGCCGCTGCTCAGCCGCCATGCCCTATGAGCAGCGGAGCTGTTGCGCTCTGCATGGACCTGCGCACACCTGACGACACCATCAGCGAAGGCTTGCAGGAGCTTCAGGTGTGGTGATGGTTGTCATGACCAGTGATTGCCTTTGTCATGGCATACTGTGATCACCATTTGTCATGAACGCCTAGCAACACTTCACTTTATATTGTTGAGATGTTTGTTGCAGCCCTAGACTTGAATTCAAGAGCCCTGAAGGTGGCATCCTGTGCTGACCTTTTGGCGTGTCCTGCTGTCCTGCACGTCTGCGCAGGCAAGCATGCTGCTGGAGGCCGAATCGTTTGCAGGGCGCGTGCAGGGCGGTGCAGAGTCCTGGGCTGAGCAGATGGAGGTGCTGCTGACAGAGGAGCTTGATGGCCGCATTAGGGCACACCGGCCAAGGGCTGGGCGCATAGAGGAGGAGGTGGGTGCAGGATGCTTTTGGTTGCGCAACACATGAGACACGCACACTCAGATTTTGCCCTTCTAGGATGCTGAAGGACATCTAAATACAGTATTTTGCACTGGCACCAGCAATTTACCAGCATTGCCCTTTGGAGCATGCTGTTGCCAGCAGCATGCATACACTCAGTGTACGGGACGGGCCGCCCGTCATGGCATGGTGATATGTGCCGGCTGTTCCTGCAGGTCCGTGTTGTCAGGAGTGCGGAGCTCGTTGCTCAACGGCGGCGGGTGGACAGCCATCTCAAGGCGCAGGAGAAGGCGGTGCAGCAGCAGGCTGCACAGGTGGATGCGGCTGTGCTGGCCCTGCGGGCAGATGCTGCGGCATGGTGCAGCAAGCTTCTGGACTACGAGCGGCTACTGGGCAATGCCCTCAGCAGCAAGGGCATCGACATCTGCTGGAGGGAGGCGCAGGCGCTGAGGGTGAAGCTCGACAAGCAGCTGGAGCAGCGCATGCAGGATCTACGGCACACAGTGGACGAGACCTGCAGCAGCTTGGCAGCCACCAGCACAGCCTTTGAGGCTGAGCCCCTCAAGTCATTTGCAGGTTAGTATGCACATCCATTCTCTCCTTCTGGACCTGCACTCCACTGGGGAAGCCCTGAGGGCGCCCTCAGGACTTGCAGGGCCGGGCTGCACTGTATGCGTCCTCAGCACTTGCAGGGCCGTCTGACGGAAATAGCCTCATGGCCAATGACTCGTTGTTTGTTCTGCGCGTACAACTAGCCTGGTATTAATACCAATATTGGTGTGCCTGTTTTATGCTTGCAGATGGTGGCAAGTATGCTGAGGCCAGCCTGACAGCACACAGGGCTAACCTGGCTGCGCTGCACACATACGTGTCCCAGCAACAGATACAGCAGCAAGCACAGCTGGCAGCACTGCACACAGAGCTGACGAACAGCATCCAAAGCGCACAGGACACCATTGAGGCCCTGCTGCCGTCACACAAGCAGGACATGGCACTCGTGGAGTTGCTGGCACAGAAAGTTGAGGGTGCCAGGAAGAAGGCAGCAGCACAGCTGGGTGCCAACACTCAGGCAGCTGAGAGCATAGACCAGCTGCTGGCGGAGTTGCAGGGACACCTGGGCAAGGCAGCGCAAGCAGGGAGCCCAGCCGCAATCAGCACAGGCGCTGGGGCTGTGCCAGGCACAGCCAAGGACGAGTGCCAGCAGCTGTTGGGGTGTGTCAGCAAGCTGCGGCACCAGCTGCTGAGGCAAAGCCAGGTGAGCTACACACGCATGTTGTTTTGTACCACAACATGAACGTGCAGTTGTCTTGACAGCATGCACAGGCTGTAAACATAGGGGAGAGACCAATCGTCATGGCATGATTGGCACATGGCTGGAATGCTGAGAACAACGCACTGCTGCGTCACATCTGCTGTTTCAGGTTCTTGACATGCTGCAATCAAGCAGTGTCCCAGCTCAGTCTGTTGAGGCCACCATCCTGAGTGAGTTGCAGCCCTTGGCAGCGCAGCAGGACGGTAAAGCCGCTACAGCAGCCCCCACCAGCAGCCCACTTCCTACTTCAAGAGCTGCAACTCCACAGGCTGCGGCGAAGGGCAACAGTCAAAGCGGAGGCAAGCCTGCAGCCAAAGGAGGAAGGACTCCCAGTGCAGCTGGTGGTAAGGCAGCACATGGTGCCGCAGCCGCATCAAACGCAGCGGCCGCCGCAGCAGCGGCAGCACTAGCAGCTGCAGGGGGTGTTGGCGGTCCTGCTGCAGCTGAAGCTCCGGTTGTGCCCTTGGAGAAGCACATAGCATCCATCATTGGTGCCTCAAAGCAGGAGGTTGAGGTCCCTGCTAAGGCCTACTATGCTGCAAAGGTGAGTGAGCATGGGCCCCAGTGGCACTGCCTGGCAGGTGAAGCATTCAAGCTGGCTAGCTTGGCTTTGTGGTCGGGTCGGCTTAGCTGGCACACTCAGACGACTGTTTCCCGTGTGGCATGGGCTATCATGGCCCATGGGGTGTAGCACACCCCACTGTCTTGGTGTTGGGGGCCTTACACATGGTCTGCCTATCTGTTGCTGTCTGGCTTCCACAGTGCACTGTCTGTTTGTTGCTTGTAGAAGTGACGTCGTCATGCCCTTGCGATGCATAGCTCAGTTCCCGGTGCCACCAACATGCTGTGCGGCGCGCTGTTGCATGCTGTGCAGGAGGCTGCTCGGCCCGTCCGCTACCCTGCCCGCATAGCACCCACTCTTCCGGAGCTGATGTCCAGTGTTGATGGTGTCATGTCTGGGCTCAGGCAGATGCTGCAGGAGCACATGAAGGCAGCTGTCAAGCACTTGCGGGTGCAGGTGAGGCGTGCCTACAGGCCAAGCCTTGTGCACCAGCCCTGCCACAGTAGCGCCGAGCAGTCCTTGCCTGAAACAGGACTTTTACCTGCAGGTGCCTCTGCTTAGACCAGTGCCAGTAACAACTTTGGATGCATAGCGCCGAGTGGCTGGAGTATCTTGCCAAGTTTGCAGGTGGGCTGCTGCTGTCATAGGTGGTCCAGGCCTACAGGCTGCTGGAGCGTGTCCCTGCAGCTGCTGTTTCTCTGCTGACGCAGCACCTGCTGCAGCTGTCAGCTGACCAGCGGCAGCAGCTGTGGAGTGGCTTCCTTGTGCAGCGGCAGCAGCTGGAGCGGCAGCTGGAGAAGCACAAGCACAGCCTGCACCCCAGCATGTTGAGTATGGCCAGGTGAGGCTGCAGCTCCTGCTGTGGTACTGTATGACCTGGCTGCCGTCACTCCAGAAGATCCTGGGCCAGTGTGATGGGGTGGCCATGCAGTGATGCAGACTATGTTAGCGCACTGTGTGGCCAGCAGAGCACTCCAGGCTAGGTCCAAGGCGGTCAATGCTTAGGCACTGGACTCTGCCATGTGTGTACCATCATCACGCGGCATGCTGTTATGATGCTGTCATATAAGCTGGATGCAACAGCAGAAACAAAGCTGTGATTCCACCCCTGCCGCCGCCCCCCCCCCCCCCCCACTTTGCGTCATACCAGGCGAGCTGAGCTAGAGGCCCTGAAGGCTGCTGAGGCAGCTCGGCAGCAGGCTGCAGCTGCCCTCACCTCCAGCTGTGCCACCGCCTGCCTTGGCCTCACACAAAGTCATGCGCAGCAGCTGGCAGCAGCAGTGGCCGACACGTCCCGCCTGCTGCTGGCCCTGCTGGACGGCTGTGTGCTGCCGGCTGACCTGGTCCCTGCACCTGAGGGGGATGACTCGCTCAGCACCCTGCAGCGGCTCAGCCTAGAGGCACTCAGCAGCCTGGCTGCTGCACAGGATGCAGCACAGCCTGCAGGTGGGTGGGGTGACGAGGGGTTGGCAGGGAGGCTCAGCTGCAGGGGATCCTGGCTGGAGGAGGAGTAAGGCCGGCATGCAGTAATGCGGACAAATGGGGGTTTTGCAGGCACTGATTGTGCAACTGTTTACCAAGATCTTGGTAGGACGTGTCAGACGTCCCGTCTGACGTCACGGGGACATATGGGATACGTTCGTGTCACAACAGTTGTGTGACATACAGTGCAAGCGGCCGTCTCAACATGCTGCGCACTGCACACTGAGTATCATGTACTTGTGTGGACGCAGGTGCAGCATCAAGTGCGCAGGCTCCCAAGCTGGCAGCGGCCAACAAAGCCGCCAAGCCAGGTGGTGATGCAGCAGCAACCACAGCAGCAGCTGGAGCAGCAGGAGCAGCAGGAGCAGCAGTCACAGGTGCAGGAGTTGCAAGCCCCCCTGTGGCAGGCAGCAGACCCTTTGCGCATGTCAGCTGGCAGCTGCACCACGATGGGTTGGCGCTGGCCACCCTGGGCTGGACGGCAGATGATCAGGCAGCACTTGTTGCAACTCCGTCAGTGCCAGCCCCGCCAACAGTGGGGCCGTCAGTCACACCAGCACCAGGTACGGCAGGACTGCAACTGTCAGGTGTGGTCTGCGCAGCGGGGTGTGTGTGTGCATAGAATGGTGTTGCTTCTGGTTTAGCAGGGTGTGAACTGCATTATGGGCCAGCAGTGCCGTTTGACAGGCTGATTGGCAGCATGCTTGTGTCTATCCGCAGGGCACAACAAGCCGGCTGCCAGCGGGGCACCCAAAGCCGCCACAGCAGCGCCATCCAACGGCCCATCAACCCAACCTCCTGTGGCTGCTCAGACGACAGCGCCTGGGCCACTTGCCGAGCCTGTGGTGGTGTGTGGGCTGGACACAGTGTGTCACCGGGCTGTGGTGTTGGCGCATAGGGCCGCAGTGCAGCAGGTGCAGGCACACCTGGCACATGCGTCAGTGGCAGCCCTCAAGGCAGATCTATATGCTTGGACGACGCAGGAGCATCAGTGGGCCTGTGCCTGGGAGGCCATGCTGCAGGACCTTGACACAGTGTAAGAGTTGTGCTTGTGTTTGGAGCTTGAAAAGGCTCTAGGCTGCCTGGTGGTGCTTTTGTGCGCATTGCCAGCCTGGAGGCTTGTTGCTGGCCTGGCGTGCGGTTCAACCATTCACTGTGTGATGGGAATAGTGACAGTCTTGGGCAGGCTGAATGGTGGATTGCAGCAAGGCACACACTCTCGTGGGCCAGTTGGCACTGTGGAGGTAGACATGCACATCCTCACAGGTTGCCACCAGGCCAGGGGAGCCCAGCTCTGACCCAGCAAGCTACAAGAACCTGAGGAATCAAAGCAACGTACAGCGTTTGCAATGCGCCCTTCTTACAAAGAGCTACGCAAAGCAGTTTTTTTGCAGTTACTTTGACCAAAATAAGGAGGGCTTTCAGCTGTCGTCACCCCCCACTGCGTCATTTGGTCTGTGCAGGAACGTTTTTGCACACATATGCATCCTCATTCCCTCGTCCTTCGGGTTTGCCTTGTTGAGAGTGATATTGCTTGAACCACGACGTGCGCTGTATCTATCTGGAAAAAACCATTTAGGCACATAAGTTCCGGTATCGTTCGCGTGTCTTTGCGCAGTCTGGTGCCCAGCTGAGTTTGCAGCAGTGGCAGGCAGTGGCCCGGCACCGAGAGGTACCATGCAGTCTGGTTTGTGTATATAAAACCATCACGCTGCAACATCAGTCTGGGAAAGATCCAAACGTGGGTGATCGGGTCCTCACGGGACCAAGCAGGCCACCATGCCGCTGGAGCATTTCTCGTCCCTCTCAAATCCCACCAAACGGTACACCAAGGTGAGACGATCATTGGTGGCTAGTCATATCACCCTATCCACCCATGCTGCTGGCCACGGCATGCTCGTCATCCGAAAGGCTGGGTGTGCAGGGTGATGTCAGACCCATAATCAAGGCTGGCACAGGGTGGGCGAGCATGCAGCCTTGTGGGCCCCGGCACAACATTCTCAAGGACTTAGCATGCGTTCAAGGCACCAAAGGCCCCCGAATACGCTGTACAGCAGGCCTCTAACGCCGGGGCGCTTGCTGTCTTGCTGCATTGCAGTTCCAGTGCATAGGGCGCGGGGCTTCAAAGGTGGTGTACAAGGGGTTTGATGAGGTGGAGGGCATTGAGGTGGCCTGGAATGAGGTTGGATGCTCGGACTGGGTGCTGGGCAGGTGAGCCTCATGGGGCCAGGTGTGGCGCCGACAGGCAGTCAGGCCAGCAGCAGGTCCTGGCCTTTTGGGGGGCGGGGGTGCTGGTGCCTGCTCATCGCCTGGTCATGCCTCATTCACCAGGGATCGTGCTGCATACGGCTTGCGGTGGGTCACAGCACTGCAGCTCACAACAGCCGCAACAGGCCCGTGCTTTGGCACTGTGCAGAGGTCTTGCCTGGTGTTGAGAGGCAGACCCTGTCACTCCTGTTGTGCTTGCAGTAACAAGGAGCGGCAGCATGTCATGGGAGAGATCCAGATGCTACGGCAACTCAAACGTAAGTTTGTCCGGTGCGAGTGGCAGCTGCGGACACCAGTTATCGCCTGCATTTGTTGAGGAGTGATGCCTGCAGGAAAGTTGCTCCTGTCCTGCAAGCAGTGCAGCTGCATTGCTCAGCGGAATGTATGTCTCTTTGCTGCTTCGTCAATGCCTTTTCCTGTCCTTGTATGTTTTCCTGCCTGCAGACCGCAACGTCATGCGTCTGTATGACTGGTGAGGGTCGCCCTGCAGACAGCGAGCGGGCAAAGCAGCAGTGCAGGAGCAGCATGCATGCAGCTTCCGGCAGCGGTCACAAGGCAGCTGCTGGTGCCCTCCAGCTGGCAGGAACCCCTCCGCCGTTTTAAGCAACTCACAAGCAGCATGCAGTGCTGTGTGTGGAGCGCGGCATCTGTTGCTTGCAGCAGTTGGACTGGTGTTGGACCCGGCTGTCTGCTCCTGTGTGTGTTGACTCAGAGATTGCGTCGTCTGCTGCAGGTGGTATGACCGGCAGGGGCAGGTGTTGGTGTTCATCACAGAGCTGCTGACAGACGGCTCTCTGCGGCGCTTCATTCGCCGCAAGCACGCAGCAGGCATCACCCTGTCAGCATTGAAGCGCTATGCCTGGCAGATCCTGCAGGGCCTGGTGTACCTGCATGGACACTACCCACCCATCATCCACAGGTGTGTGTAAAACACTCGGAGGGTGTGGCGCCGACACTGTGGTGATGAGAGATTGGTGGAGTCCTGCTCGGGCAAGGGTCGGGAATGGTTTGCATGGCACATGAGACAGTTTGGGGTCGTATGAAGGTGCATTGATGTTGGCAGGCGCCCTCGTGGGTCTGGCATGCATGTGCAGAAGCAGATGTGGTATAGTCGGCGCTGTAAGGTCCCTCAGGCTGTTGGCGCTGCCTGACGACACTTCTGGGACTTGCCATGGCCCATATGTGTCGCAGGGACCTCAAGTGTGACAATGTGTTTGTGAACGGTGCTGCTGGGGAGCTGAAGATCGGAGACCTGGGGTTTGCCACGCTGCTGAAGGGCATGTCAGCACCCCTGTCCGTGATCGGCACTCCAGAGTTCATGGCGCCTGAGCTGTATGATGAGAGATACGATGAGAAGGTCGACATATAGTGAGTGGCAGCTGGGTGAGGGGGGTGCAGCGGCCATGGTGACATGCATGAGCTGGCAGCAGCAGCTGCAAGGGGCTCCCAGGTGCATAGCTTGGGTGAACCCTGCAGGTCATCTGGGCTTGCTTGATGTTCTGAGACAGCCAGCATCACAAATTGGCCTCCGCTTTTCTCAAAGTTGCATGCAATGGGGACAGATAGCTGTACCGACACTCATGCCTGCTGCTACCGTGCCCAACATGCCGGCTGCTGCTGCTGCTGACTGTGGTGGTGCAGTTCCTTTGGCATGTGCCTGCTGGAGATGGCTACCCAGGAGTACCCCTATGCTGAGTGCACCAACCCAGCGCAGATATTCCGCAAGGTCACCAACGGCGTCCCGCCAGCAGCAGTGCAGAAGGTGACCTTCCCAGCACTCAAGGACTTTATACTGCTCACCATACAGCCGGAGCCAGCAAAGCGCCCAGAGGCACGGCAGCTGCTGGTGCACCCCTTCTTTGAGGACGTGAGGCAGCAGATACGCAGCAAGGGCTGCCTACGCATGCCCCCTGCAGCAGCCAATGCAGCGGCAGCAGCGGCTGTGGCCCTCGCAGCAGCTGGGATGCCTGCCGGTGAGGCCCTTGCTTTGGATGCAGCAGTAGTGGTGGGTGCAGGCGCAGCAGCAGGCTGCCTGCCGATGGCTAGCACTGCACAGTCTGTACCAACAGGGCTGGGGCAGCTTGTGAGGGATGAGGCAGCAGCAGAAGCGGTAGCAAGGATACCCAGCGATCCAGGCACAGGACATGCACATGTCAACATGCAACAAAACCCACTGACGTGGGGACCCGTGCAGCACAACCAAGTGGCCACAGCGGCGGCTGTGATGGCAGCAATGGCAGCAGCGGGGCATGGGCAGCAGCAGCAGCATCTGCCGGCTGGGGCCGCTGGTGGGAGCGATTACAGCTCTGCGCTGTCTACCCCCATGCACAGCATGGGTGTTGAGGCCAGCACCAGCAGTCTGGCGAGCAACAGCAGTTGGGACAGCCTGCAGCAGCAGCTGCAGCAGCCGGGCAGGGGCAGGTGGCGGCCGCCTGATGGGCGGCGCTCCTCTGCTGAGGGCCGGGAGGAGATGAGCGAAGAGGACGTCCTCTTTGACGCATCACAGGTAGGCAGCCTAGGCAGGAGGGAGGGAAAGAGGGCTGGCGCACATCAGGGGAGGCAGGCAACCTGCAGAGCGTGACATGTTCCAATCGACTTTGGGGCTTGAGGACAACTGGCAGGGGACTAGGGGACTGGGTTGCTGATGGCAGGTTCCCACCGGCTGGCATGGCAACGGGCTGTGCTGTAGGCTGGGTCAAGCAGCTTGCTGTGATGTTTGAATAATGTGTGCAGTGTGTTCAACGTGCATGTCCGCTGTGTTGCTGTGTTTGCTGCTGTAGGAGCCCGACACAGGTAGCGGCGATGTTGACAGTGAGGATGCTGATGCAGCAGGCGAACAGGGTCCAGCAGGCGGCAGCAGCGGCAGGCGGCCGCGGCATGCGCCACAGAAGCAGCAGCAGGGTGGCCCCGACCATCAGCAGCACGAGCGCTCAGCATTTGAGCGGCATGACTCTGCTGATGGTGATGATCAGGTGTACCTGTCCCCCATACATGAGGATGAGGACGAGGAGGAGGGGGTGGACTGTGAGTGCCGCCGCATTGACCAGGAGCAGCTCTCCTTCAATGTGGGCTTCTTCAATGCCAAGGTGAGACTCATGCAGAACAGTGGAAATGAGGGTGTGCACGACTGGGGGTGCAGTGTTGAGGCAGTGAATGGCTTGGACTTGTATGCGTGTCATCGGTGGTGGTCACCCCTGCGTGCCAGGGTGGTCTGCACCTGGCAGGCGATCAGCACTCTGTGTGATTGTGTGCGGGCACATTGCACCCAGCAGTAGTGGACTGTGCCGAAGCTGGCTGCATGAAGTTGCTCTGAGTCATCAAATTATGCCTTGTGTGGGGCCGTGTTGTGTGCAGGGCATGAAGAAGCGTGTGGGCTTCCAGTTCAATGCCCTGGAGGACACAGTAGAGTCCATCGGCCTGGAGATGGTGGAGCAGCTGGCTCTCAACCCACACCAGGTGCGACAGCAGGTCAGGCAGCTGGCAGCAGCTGCAGCTGAGGCCTGCAGCTCAGTGGCATACAGTGGGCTGGCTAATTGCATAGGGCCCTGAGTGGCTTCCATGGGCCATTGAATGCGCCCAGCATCTATCGTTTACTGTGCTTGGCAGCAGCGATGTCCGTGTACACAAGCCCTCAACCACAGCGAGGTATGTAAAGCTGCGTGCGGTGTCTTGTATCCCATACTACCTGCATCCGAGCATGGATGGGCTTGGGCGCTTCAAAGGTGTCAGCCTGCTGTCTGTGTGGGTTTCCCGTCTGCTGCAACAGGTTCGTGCCATTGCTGACAAGATCAGGGCTGCCCTGGAGGCGCTGGGCATCAGCAGCACTGCCAACATGGAGGCAGCAGCGCCTGCAGGCTCCTCTGAGGCACTGTGTCAGGTGCAGGAGCAGGCCATAGGCCAGACAGCCGCCTTTGCCATCGTTGCCACAGCCGCAGCCACCGCAGCAATTGAGGAGGCGCTGGACGCATCCTCGTCACCCGGAGGGGTGGGACCCGGCAGTGGGCCTGGCGGGGCTGTCAGTCCCTTTGGCGCTGCAGCAGCAGGTGCAGGAGATGGGGCTGAGGGCTGGTACTTTGGTGGGGCCGAGGCAGGGCCAGGCAGCAGAGGCAGCTCTATGAACGGCCCGGTGCTGTCTGGTGGTGGCTCTGGCCCGCTGCCCACCTGCTCGCGCAGCAGCTCTCTAGGGATCCCCTCACACAGCCCTGGCCTCATGGGGCTGCAGGGCACCAGCAGTGGGCAGTTTGTGGGGGGAACCAGCCCCAACTCACTGGAGCTGTTGGGTGTCAGCCCGGGCAGCGCAGCAGCGGTGGCTGCTGCTGGGAGCGCTGGAGGTGTTGCTGATGCTGCAGCTGGCAGCGTGCGCATGTGCCCCCAGCAGCTAGTGCGCCAGCTGTCCATGCTGGGCCATGCCACTGCCACCGCACTGCTGGCAAACCTGCAGGAAGATTTGCTGCAGCAGTCATATGCGTCGCCAGAGGCTGCTGCTGCCATCGGGCTCGATGCTGCCGAGAATGGGTCGGTGCATGGGGGTGCAGCGATGGTGAAGCCACCGCTGCCGCCGTTGCCACCCTCACAGCAGCAGCAGAAGCATGAGGGACTGCAGGAGAAGGAAGAGCCGCTGCCGGATGCTGTGAAAGCGAGCGAGGGGGGCGACAAGCGTGGCTGATGTGGGTGTGAAGCATGCGGCAGTAGGGTATTGCCACACTTGGAACCATTGCAACCATTTGATGGGGGCGTGTGACATGTGACCTGGTTGGGGTTTGGGTTCCTGCAAAGTGGTGAAAACATGCATGTGGAGCACATGGGGGTGTCACAGGCGTCGCCAGTGGAATTGTCCGGCGTCAACGGGCACGACATGCTGTCTGCCCGCTTTTGAGGCCACCTTTGTGTTCAACATCTGTGGCGGCGCCGTTTTGTGTTGGTCGTCAGGAGCAATGATTGTGGGGAAAGTGGGGTATATGTGAACACACGGTTTGCGGCACCAGGCAGCCGAAACAGCTTTCTGTTTGGCAGCCAGCGCTGATCCCATTTTGAGCAATGAGACATCCTCGCTAGATGTGAAACACAGTGTGTGTTGTGTCCCCAGCTGTGACACTCTTGGAGGGTTTTCGGCATACGATTGGGCTCCTCATTTGCTTTGACATGGCTTTGATACATGCTTGTTATGACGGCCATTGCTTGACATCTTCTACCAACGCTCATGCTTGCCTTGCTGTTGATGACTCTGGTGTTGTTGGGGGTGTGCTTGCACACTAACACCCAACCTGCAGGGTTCATTGGACCCTGACTGCTGTATTGCTTGTGGTGTTGCAGCTGGTCCAGACAGTGTGAGTGTGTTGTGTGTCTGCTTTGTTGTGGATGAATGCGTTGATGGCTGATGTATATATGGCACTTGTACATACACACGAGCACAGTAGCTGAGTGTAGTGAGAATTGTGTAGAGCCTGTTGTTGTGTTGTTGACCAACTGATGGATTGTCCGCAGTTGGTTGCAGGAGCAGGAGGTGGTTGGCAGCCAAGCCAGCCTCCTTGCATTGCAGGTTGCGAGGCCCCAGTGTGCAGGGAGGGCTCTTGCCACACACCACACTGGGGCCAGGGCATGTATCTGCAGGTTGGCTGGGGTGGAGTGCTTTGGTGAGTGTTGCGGGGCCAGTGCATATGGTGAATGTTGGCACCAGGACACCCCACGGGGGCCTGCCAGGCTAGCCTGAGCCTGCAGGCGATGGTCATGAGCTGCCTCGTACTATATATGACAAAGTCAGCTGATTGTTGTGACCCTAACTGTGGTGGGGCCGAGTACAGGTGACACTAGTTGCACCTCCCCTGTGCGAGACAGGGCTTTGAGCTTGGTACAGAGCAGAAGTGCTCTGCTGCCAAATTGGTTGTATTGAATGCTATTGCGTGCTTTCGTGCACTCCCTCATGATACGGCAGATGTCTCTGGTGTGCTGAATTATCTGCTGGCACCTTGTGCAAGTCATGTGGCAACACACTCATCAAACTGCATGTGTGGAACACAGCCTGTCGTCATGACATGCACTTGATGGTCGTAACTCATGTGTTCAACAACAGGCATGAGCTTGTCTGGGTCAGACTGAAAGCGTTGTGTTGTGCTGTCGGTTGTGGCGTGTAACCCAGCTTTGGTGGTGTGAAGTGCAACATTTGTTCACGTCTTCACACGCCACACCTCTGCAGTGGGAACAGCACCACGCACTCACAGCAGCTAGAGGCGATTGAATGCATCAGAGTATAGTGGAGAAGATGCTGTGCAATCCACAAACTGACTGTTTGCAGGAGTTGGGGTAACTCAGTGGCCACCCCATGGGTGAGTGGGTGGGGCGACCGCCTGTAACCGAGATTGCGTGTGTAGGGGTGGTGTGATGGTGTTACAGCTGTAAAGGAGCTTGAAAAAACCACCTGGTAGACCAACTAATGCGCCCACACCAGTTCCAAGGACCACCAGGTTCAGCCTGAGCCCTGTTGTCTGACCAACAACCTAGGCAGGACAGCATAGGCAGGAGGCAGTGCAAGAGCTACATGACCTCACATCAGACAACACAGCACCGACACTGACCCTTGTGGGTCTGTTCCAGAGACAGAACAGGGTGGCTGGGACCCAGTTCGGAACACTTGGCAGTGGTAACTTAGCGAGGGCAAACCACAGAGCGCAACAGAGCACATTCATTTGCAAGGATCAGCGGGGCTGTCGATCAGCAACGCGGGATGTCGCTGCTTGCTGCTCTGCCAGCACCCAGGAATCAGCATGCCCCCACAGCACCAGTCCCGCAGCAGAAGCAGCAGTCCACAGCCCTGACAACAACTGGCAGTGGCAGAGAGGCACCCCCATACCCTCGGCGGAAGGGCTTCGTGCCAAGGCGACAGGAGGACTTCAAAGATGGTGCGCAGCAGCAGCAGAGGCCTGTGCGTGCCCTGCCTCCCCCTACATACCACAGGGGTGCAATAGGTTGCTGAGGGGCGTGTTGTATGTTTCTGCACACTGAGGACAGCATGCATAGGTCATGCAGACAGGGATGCAGCACAGCATGTGCAGCAGCACATGTGCACCCTTACTGCGCCCTGGCGTGAGTCTTGCTTGTGTGGTGCGTGCTGCCTGCCTTTACAGGTGGTGCCTATCCTGAGTTGCCGCTGTTGCAGTACCCCCTGGACATGGGGCGCCCAGAGGAGCAGCGCGGCAAGCAGACGCTAGCAGTTGCAGTGGACATTGAGGGCAACGCCAACTATGACGCGATTGTTCGCCAGGGTGCGCGTGCCAACAAGGTCATCCACACAGGCCACCAGGCCCTCATACCCAAGGTCGACCTGTTGGACCCACAGGTGAACCTGGAAAGGGGTGGGTGGTTGATCAGACAGGATACGCAGCAGTGCATGTGCATCAGAAGAGTCAGCTGGTGGAGTGGCAATATGCAGGCGCAGCAGCAGGGGGCAGCATTCACGTGGGGTTTGCAGCAGCATTGAACAGCATGGATGGCTGCGCAGTGCAGGATGTGGCAAGCACTGCACCTGCACGGGCCAGCGCGGCAGTGTGGTGGCAACCGTTGCCTGATAAAGCCGAAGATGTTGGGGTGCCAAGGAGCAGTGGGCTACAGGAGGCAGCAGCGAGACATGCTGCATGGCAGTACTGGTGTAGCTCAGCTTCTGGGGCTGCAGTGACAGCACAGCAGTGTGGCGGGGCATAGCAGAGTCTGCAGCAGGCTGGCGTTGCACTCTCAGTCCCCTTGCAGTGGTCGTCCAGGATTGCCTCATGCTCACCAGCTCAATCCATCAACCAGGCCTGCCCCCCCTTCAACCCCCTCTTCTCCACATCAGCTCATGCGATCCTTATTTTCCACACCAACCCTTTCCAACTCCTGCAGAACCTGACTCGCCCCGATGAGGACGAGGTGGCCAAAACCGCCAAGGAGACGATGGAGGCGCTCAACCGCCGTGTCACCAACAAGCTGGCAGTGCAGAACCCCAGCACGCTGCCAGAGCAGCCAGGCGCCCCCACCTACATCAAGTACACGCCCTCGCAGCAGGGGGCCGCATACGCGTCAGGGGCCAAGCAGCGCATCATCAAGATGCAGGACATGCCGGTGGACCCCCTGGAGCCACCAAAGTTCAGGCACACCAAGGTGCCACGTGGCACAGGCAGCCCGCCAGTGCCCGTGATGCATAGCCCCCCTCGGCCAGTGACTGCAGAGGACCAGGCCAACTGGAAGATCCCGCCCTGCATCAGTAACTGGAAGAACGCCAAGGGTTACACCATCCCGCTGGACAAGCGCCTGGCAGCTGATGGCCGTGGCTTGCAGGTGCGGCCGCTTGATCTGTACTGCCCGTTGCGTGACGTTGATTGCGCACTGCTGATCATTTGTGTCACTGCGTGACATGGGAGCTTTGTGTGCGTGCGTATGGTGGCTGTGAGAGGCGCATCGCTTGGTGGTAGGCAGCCTGGTCCAGCATGACACAGACGAAGAAGCAGCTGCCTCTGGTGTTGTGAGCTGTGGTGGTGTGGGCCTGTATTGCTTGAAGACACCTGACCGCTGAATGCCCACTCCCCTGCCCTGTCTGCTGATGGTTGGTGTGTCCGTGCAGGAGCAAACCATCAGCGACAAATTTGCGGGTCTGAGCGAGGCGCTGCAGATTGCAGAGTCCAAGGCGCGTGAGGCCACAGAGATGCGCAAGCAGGTGGCGCTGGAGATGGCGCGGCGCCAGAAGATGGCAAAGGACGAGCAGCTGCGCAAGCTGGCGCAGCAGGCGCGCATGGAGCGCGGCGGGCCCCTGGCAGCAGCAGCTGGTGGGGGCCTTGCAGGCAGGGACACAGCAGCCATGGGAGCAGCAGCGCCAGCATACCCGGGGCCCCCTCCGGCCAGCGGGGGTGGTGGTGGCAGGGATGAGTCGCCCAGCAGCAGCGAGGATGAGGGGCGGCGGCGCGGCCACCACGGGGGCAGCAGGAGGGAGGATGGGGGCAGGCAGGATCACGGGGAGTATGGAGACCGTGGCAGGCGGGGCCATGATGAGTATGAGGAGACCGCGCAGGTGGGCGCAGGGGGAGGGGGCGTCGGGGGTGATGGATCATGATCAGGGGGCTGGGGTGGGAAGGCGGGGGAGGGAGAGGCAAGGGTTGCGTTGTGCAGAGAGGGGAAAGCAGTGGTGGTGACAAGCTCAGTTGGTGATAAGGCAGTACTCTGATTGGGTTGTTGCAGGCAAGAATGCTTGCTGTGGCAGGCAGCACAGAGACAGTCAGCTGGAGGTATGAGCTGCTGATGCACAGTCAGAGGCCAGCGCAGCATGCTTGTCAGTCAGGCACTGTCACGTCTGCACCCATGCTTGTTGCCAACATTGCCGCTTTGTGCACGTGTGTGCTGCTGACGCCCCCATCTTTGTGTGCCTTATTTCTGCTTCGCAGGAGCGCGAGGAGCGCCGCAGGCGTGATGAGATCCGCTCGGAGCGGCGACGTGAGCGGGAGCGGGAGAGGCGGCTGGAGACAAAGGACGGTCACGGACCTGCTAAGAAGTCTAAGCTCACACGTGACAGGTGGGTCGGGGGGCGCAGCAATGATGCAGCAGCGGCTGCTTGCTGGCAGGGCTGTTCTGCGATAGTGAGCAGCAGCTGCCTGGAGCTTGTTTTGAGCCAGCAGGATATGGCCAGTTGGTCCTCAACCACCCGCTGGGCAGCTGTTGGAGGCCTGTAGTGGCATCACAGCCGCATGTGCGCGCTGGACTGTGCCAGCGGGAGTCTCACCAGGGGGTGCAGTCCTTGGGTCGCTTGCGCAAACTGCATGGGTTGGAGGCTTCAAGTCAGTGTCGACCTGCTACTCCACCTGCTTGCGTGTAGTCAGTCGCTGTACTGATACCTGCTGCTGCCATCTGCTTGCTGCTCTCAGGGAGCGTGACATTGGCGAGAAGGTTGCGCTGGGCATGGCCAATGTCGGCACCACCGGGGAGGTGCAGTACGACACACGTCTGTTCAACCAGGAGCAGGGCATGGGCGCAGGCTTTGGCGGAGAGGACTCGTACAACCTGTATGACAAGCCTCTGTTTGCCAGCCGCGACAGCAACCTGTTCAGGCCAGTGCGGGGTCAGGACGATGAGCTGAACGGGGGCGCTGCCGGCGATGGTGGGGTGCGGACGGACAAGTTCAAGGCGGACCGCGGCTTCACTGGGGCTGAGGGTGACGGGGTCAAGCGCGGATCTGGGGTGGAGTACGAGGCTGTGGGGCAGGAGGCGGATCCGTTTGGGCTGGAGCAGTTCATGCAGAAAGTGGACAGGGGCAAGAAGCCGCTGGATGGTATCGGTCAGCGGGGCGGCATGGCGGCGGGTGCAGGCGGCGGTGGTTACGAGGGGGGCGGCGGCAGCAGGCGCATGGAGTTCACGTCGGGCTCTGGCCGGCGGTGACACTGTTCATGCAATGGTGTTGTGTGTGCTGTTGTCCGGTTTGCAGTTGAGCATTGTTGGGTGGGTGTGTGTGTGTCTGCCTGAAGGCAAGGGTTGCAGGCTGCAACCGTTTGCAGCTTGGATTTGGCAATGAAGTTGAGTCAGCGGCGCTTGTTGGTGTCACTGTAAGAATGTCCTGAGCAGTTTGTTTGCTGCGCCAAGCGTACATGTGTGAAATTCCCAGGCAACAGTTATTCCCCTGCTGTTGGCGCCGACTGCCCGCAGCATATCATGCAGTGTCTGTGTATGCTGCCGCAAGGTTGTAAGCGCAAATATGAGCATCAGCCACACTACAACTGTCATCACGCAGTAAGGTCTGGCAGCCGACACAGCGCCGACGGGCCATGAGTTCGGAGCGGGGCCAATGCGGAAGAGGGGATGGTCAGGGGTGACCTGTGCATGCCATCATCAATAGCTTGCAGTCAGCATCGTCGGGTGCCACTCAGCACCGCTAATTTGACAGGTTCAGTGTGTGCATCAAGCGTTCCCGCAGCTCCTCGGCTTGCATGCCGATCCTTCCTGCCTGCCTGCGGCTGACGTCATTCGTGACGCCGATGCGAAGCTGCTCCAGCCAGCTCAGCTTGACCCCCACTCTACGCTATAAGTCAAGGAGAAAAGCGTAGAAGCTTGCGAAGGCTGTGTATGACTTTCAGGCGCAGCTGCTGGGTTGGTTAAAGTGACAGCGTAATCCTGCATAAAACGTGTGCATTGTCGCCTAATTACCCTCCATTTGCTGGTAAATTTCTAGCTTGCTTGTGCTGTGATTGCCAAATCGACAAGTCGTGCACATACGCTTTGAGCGCCGAGTTGCAACCAGTCCTCCGATAGCCAGCCAGCTAGCCAGCAGCAGAGACAAGATGGCTCATGCTGTGGACATTCCAGGCGGCTCCGACGTCGCCAAGCGCCAAGCTTGGCCAGCATCCGCAGTTCAAGACGACCCTGCTCCTGCACGTGTGACGCACCCAGCGGCCTTCATTGGGAACCCAGCGCCCTTGGGACTGCTGGCGTTTGGCATGACAACATGTAAGGAACGGGCCCGAGACAGATTGCAGTGACACCAGCAACAGCAGCAGCAGCCCTGAACGCTGTGTTGGGGACTTCTTTCGCAAACTGGCTGTGCACAGATTTATATCTAGTTGTCAGGCGGGGGTCGCCAGCTCAGTTGCATGGGGTGATTGCTTGGTGCAACAAATGGCAACCTTGAGCAGTGGCCAGCATGAGTCAGCAGCAGCACTGCGCCAGCGTTCAGTCCCGCAGGCTGACTCCCATGCTCCTGCGCACATTTCCATGACGCGCCACGCAATGCTTGTGTACATAGGTTTCTTGATGTTCACCACTGCTGGCTGGGCCGAGGCAGCAACCGCATCGGTCATCATCTCCTATGCTATGGCGTACGGAGGTTTTGCTCAGATGGTTGCTGGTGTGTTTGAGTTGATCAAGGGCAACACGTTTGCAGGCACAGCCTTCATTTCATATGGTGAGTGCAGCCTGTATGTTTGCATGGAGGGAGTGCAGCATTGTGCCCTATCAGCAGGACTGCTGTAGTGTGTGTGCTTTGGTGCACTTGTCCAGTACAAGGTATGTGACATGCACCTTCTTTCGCACCAACTTTTCCAAATGCACTGCAAATTGGCAATTTCAATCCAATCAATCCAATCAATCAATCCAATCAATCCAATCAATCCAAATTGGCAATTTCCAAATGCAGAACTTTGCTGCTTTCCATGAACCTGTGTTGCGCCTGATCTTGATGTGTCCCGGCCTGTTCTTCCTTGTTCCCGTCAGGTGCATTCTGGATTGCCTACTTTGTCTCCAAGTTCATCGTCACCAGCCCCACCGTCGCCGAAGGCTTCAAGGGGCACTTTGCTGTGGGCGAGACCCTCATCATGGCCTGGTGGGCCCTCTTCACCTTTGGCTTCTTCGTGGCCACTCTGCGCAAGAACGGTTGCCTTATGGTTGTGTTTGGCTCCCTGACCATCACCTTCGCCCTCCTGGCCGGCGGGCAGTGGAACAGCAGCTGCCTGAAGGCTGCCGGCTATGTGGGTGTCTTCTGTGGCAGCAGTGCCATCTACACTGCCTTTGCAGAGATCTGGCATGAGAACCTGGGCATAATGATGCCTGGCCTCAGGCCTGTGCGCTTTATCTGAACAAGCAGCAAGCGCACGCCCCTGCGCAGTAGCCTGCCGTGTGTGGGGGCACTCGCCAGTGATCAATGATATTTGGAATTGTTGCCTTGCAACAGATATGTGTGCTCACAGCAGACATGTGTGGGCTGGGTGTAGCATGCTATGAAACAAGGTGATAGAGCGGATAGCGTTCATTTGGTGTTGCTTGTTGAAGAGGAGTCAAGCATAACAGTGCTGGCGTGAAAGTGTAGGGTGGTGACCAGTTCTGCTGGAGCCGCAACCATATCAGCACAGCATCAGTTTGATTGCGAAACATTTCCACCACTGCATGAAACAGTGTGCATTTGCCGTGAATGGCACTCTTTTTTGCTGAGACTGGTTCAAGAGGTAGTCACCAGCCAAAGCTTATGGCTTGGGGCTTTGTAGCACTGCTTGTATTGTAGCCAGGTCAAAGTTTTGTTTTCGATGCAGCCTGTTGTGTTCTGTTGGCATTCAAGATTGATCAATTCAGCGTTGCTTGGTCAATTGTCTTGCTCCTGCCAGGAGCTACCAGTGGTAGCCTTGATGTGCGGTGCTTTGAGTAGTTGCCAATGATGAAGGTGACCACAGTTGCGCTTGATTGGTGTTCATCCTGGAGGTTGCTGTGCCATCATCATGCACGATGGTGGAAGGGATGGAGGGTAATGTTGCGCATGCTTTCGTGTGAGGGGTGTATGATTTTGCTGTAACATATGTCACATCGTGGGGGATCTGGAGAAGATGCTATGCATGCACATTATGCACTTGAACGACTGTTGCACAGCAAAACATGCTGTGTACAGCAGGCAGCATGGGGTTGACTGTGTAAGGCTGCTGAAATTGGTGTGACGGGAGTTGGCAGCAAAGACAACATCAATGCTGTCTTGATAGACTTGATAATAGAAGTAGCTTTGCGAATCATAGGAATTTTAGCAAGCAGCAGCTGCATCAATCTGCATGTGTCAGGATAGTGCACTACCCACATTTCATGGCACCCAATTACTGGGACACCTACTTCCTGCCCCACCCAGCCTGGCACAGTGATTGCAAGCTGGTGCTTAACCTTTTGAAACTGAACAGCATTGTGGTTTGGGCCGCCATAGACATCTGTACATCTCCTCAAGTACCTCCTGTGTATTGTGTTGCACAGCTTTGTGGCATGACAAGCCACAGTAGTGGGGCAGCCTGCACCAGCCTGGCGCCAGCCTGGCAAGCTGCCGGTGGCAACCGTGGCATCGTGTCTTATGCAAATGGATTCACTAAAATCTCGGCTACGTTTGAATCAGTTCTCCACAGCTGGTGCGCTTAGGGGTTGGTTCACTTGGGGGTCCACCACAAACCTCCAGCCAGGGGGGGGAGACGCCGACCCTAAACTCGAAAGGGGGGTAGGGGTCGATCGAACAAACAGCCTAAAACGTCAGGGGGGGTAGGGGTCCAGCGGCCGTCGATAGGGGGGAGCAGCAGTACCTTACGACAGCCTAAAACCGACACGGGGGTAGGGGTCCGTGAGCTAGAAAGCCTAAAACGGATACAGGGGGAGGGGTATCAGCAAACCCGGCGTCTCCCCCCCTTGCTGTAGGTTTGTGGTGGACCCCTTGGGTTGCCTGCCTCCGGAGGATCCTGGCCGATTTGAATTCATGGTTGCCGCACTGAAACCTGCAAGTCAACAGCACGACGACGACAGGAAATATTGATTTTGTTGGAGCATTAGCGTCTTTTTTGCATGCTCGATGCTGTGCAACTGAGTCCCTGCTTCTGTGTGGTCTGGTTTCAGCAGTGATCCCTCTGCACAACAGTATGCAGGACTCCTACAGGTGCTTGGAGATTACTGTGCTGAAAAAGCAGCCCAGAAGCGATGAGGCGAAGCAGTTACTGGAGAAAGTGGCTAAGCAAGTGCAGCCCATCATGCGTAAACGGCAGTGGACCGTGAAGAAGGTACTGCATGCAGCGGCACGCCAGAACCACCAATCCCCAATCGGCAGCTGGAGAGCCCTACACTGCTTTGTGTTTCCTCTAAATATCTTACAGACACTCCTGCACTGCTGCTGAAGAACACTGCTGTGCAACAACTCGTGCAGCTGTCTGAGTTCAGTCCCCGCAACCCTGGCCTGCTGGGTCTCAACGTCAACAGGGGGGCTGAGGTCAAGATAAGGCTACGTCCAGCACGCGACGACAGTTCTTTCTATGACTGGAACCACATCCTGGGGACTATGCTGCATGAGGTGTGTGCTGGAAGCGTGTCGTGGCCCTGGTCACCCTGTGTAGCTGCCATCCCTTACTTGCTATCTGTGACAGCAGGCAGCAATGGCAGTGTTCGTCACTTCCACATTGCCAAAGCACAAGGATCCGGCACACATCCTGGTACACATGCTAGCAGGATTGCCCCAGGTGCAGGCTATACCCAAGGGGTGTCCTGCGCGGGCCAAGACCCAGGATGCAGAACCATCAGCAGCCCCGCTCAACTGTGGCTACATGTGCCGCCCTGCATGTAACTGCTGTGCTGCCCTTTCGTCCAGTTGGTCCACATCGCGATCAGTCCTCACAACGCTGCCTTCTACAAGCTGCTGGATGAGCTGTGGAGTGAGGCAGAGGACCTCATGGACAGGGGCATCAGTGGCAGCGGGCAGGGCTTTGACGCCCCTCAGCAGGCCGCCTGGGCAGCCATGCATTCATCCCAGTGCACAACCCACCAGAACACAAGATGGCAGATGTCATACGCAAGGTGTGTACACAGCCGTTCTGTAGTGCAGTGCAGCCACGCAGCAGGTTGCTGGCAGCGTGTTGCCACTGTCGGCTGCTTCAGCCAGCCCCGGCTGCAGCTGTCTGCCTCACCGTGTTTGTTGCCTGCAGGAACTGCACATGTCGAAACCTCTGTTGCTGCTGCTGCCACTGGTGTTTGTGCTGTGGTGATGACCCAACTGTTGTCTGTTGCTAACAACCACAGGCTGCAGAAGCTCGTGCCAGGCAGCAGTCCCTCATGCCCTCAGGGCCCCGCAAGCTGGGCTCAGCACCAAGCAGCAGCGGCATCAACCAGAAGCAGCTCACACCAGCACAGGCCGCAGCAGCCGCAGCAGAGCGGCGTGCCCGCGACAATGTCTGGTGTGGTGCTGAGCACTCTCCTGCAGAAGTTGAGCAGGAGGTGGGCCAGCAGCAGGAGGATGAGGAGCAGCCAGCACAAGCAGCAGGAGGCGCCCCTGCAGCTGCAGCGGCTGGGAGGCAGCAGGGTAGAGCAGCAGCAGGTCGGAGCTCGGGTATGCCCACAGGTGCTGCTCAGCAGCAGGGCCAGCAGCTGCAGCAGGCAGCAGCAGGGCACCCGTCAGTAGCTGCAGGTCAGCCTCAGCACCAACCCAACCCCTCCAGCATCACAGCACAACAACCGCAGCAGCAACTTCAGCAGCAGCAGCAGCAGCAGCCAGTGCCCAGCCAGCAGCAGCTTGCCCTGCAGCAGCAGTGGCAGCAGCACCTGCAGCAACAAGTCAGCCAAAGGCAGCGACAGCAGCAGCAGCAGCAAGAGCAGCAGCCCCGCAAGCGGCCTGCTGTTGACGCCATAGACCTCACACTGTTTGACAGCACTGAGGAGGAGGAAGATGCAACCTCTCCTGCCACGGCAGCCGCAGCAGCCGCTGCCGGTTCTGGCAGTGTTTTGGGCCACGAAGCCAGCGGTGGTTTTCATGGTGCTGCGACCGCTGCTGGCCCTGGCTCCAGTGGGTCGTCAGCAGCAGCAGCAGTTGCAGCAGCAGCAGCTGCTGGTGCCATGCAGGTGCTGGCAGGGTGCCCCTGTTGTGCAGCAGAACTTGGCGTTGGTGCTGCTGGTGTGCAGCCAGACGCTGCTGTCATGCGCAGGTTGTGGCGGCGGAAGGGTTTCCAGCAGTGGTGTGAGCTGCACAGGCAGTTGCAGGAACAGGAGTCGCAGGGTGTTGGTGCAGCAGGAGCAGGAGCGAGTGGTGGTGTTGCCAGTGGTGATAGCTGGACGTGCAGCACATGCACGCTCATAAACCGGCCGGGTGTGTTGGTGTGTGAGGCGTGTTTGACTGTGAAGAACCGCATCTGACTGACTTACATGCAGAGCTTGTCTGTGATTGGACGGATAACAGACCTAGGGTTGCTAGTCATGACTCAGTCAACACTGGGGCTGCCAGTCATCACACTCTTCATGTACTGTACTGGACAGGGGTCTGCATTGCTGGGCCTTCTTCCCTGTACGAACAAGGCGCTCTCAACTTTTCAAGAAGGGAAGGGGGCACAGGACTCTTCCCCTACGCCTCTGCACACACAAGCCCACAGCAAGTAAACAGGGGTAGCAAGGGCTACTACCGTACCCACAGTTAGCCATGCCATGTTATGACACGTCACACTTGCACATGTGTCACATGTCATTGTCACAATGTCACAAATTGGCGACCACCCTGCAGGACACCAGAACCGGTACTATCAACGTCTAACACCTTCCATTGTCTACGATAGGCAGGTATCAGAGAGCAAACGGGCAGGAACTGAGCTCTGCTGCTATGCAGCAGCTCAAGTGATCAGTGCCCACAGTGATCAGTGCTCCAGGGCGGGCAGCATCAGGAATACAGACAACATGAAGTCACATACTTATCTTGCGTTCATCAATGTGCTTGTGATATTGTTGGCTATGTTAGACACGGGGTGTGCCTCGTCCCTTGGCCGGTGAGTGACACCAATTGCAATTGGGGTGAGAGGTTTCCCTCCAGTATCATAAACTTGCACTAGACCCCATACATACCCATTCACTACCTTACAAATGACAAGCTAAAGAATTCTTCGTAATGGCAATGCAATTTCTGCAGATGCTGAGGTTGAATGCGGCTTTGCAGATGCATTGTCCACAGCACAGTCCCCAGTACTGGGACTCGTCCCACCAATGCAACCCCACCTATGCTGTCATCCAAGAGCAGCTTGACAGTTCACATGTCGCTTTGCATTCATGTCACATTATCATGATGCTACACTCTGTTCTGAAGGCCGCACCTGCACTGCTGCTGCAGGGCTCCCCACGAGCCGGTGGCACGTCAGGCTGTTCCCCCAACAGCAACCCCAGCAGCAGCTGCCGCTGAGCCATTGTCAGGCCCATCAGTTCTACGGGGATCAGCAGACCAGCCCTTTGAGTGGACAGCTCGCACCATCAGCGCTGTGGTGGTTGCATTCCTGGTAGCATCCCTGGCTGCCTCTGCTGGTGTGGGTGGGGGGGCCTTCTTTGTCCCGCTCTACATGCTGGCCTTGGGATACGGTGAGCTTTTGTAGCTGCTGGTGGTGGCGGGTATGCAGTATGCTGCTGGGCTATGGGCAGATCAGCATTATGCAGTTTTTTGGCAGCAGCTGCCACACTCATGGCACCACGCCTGACAGCAACACTCCGCAGACTGGGGGTGGGAGACGACCTTGTGGGGCTGGTCTGGAGGGTGTTGGACCCTCTCACCCAGTCAATCGGCACATCTCCATCTTGCCTTGCTGCACTGCAGGCATGGCGTGTGCCATGCACCGCACCATCATAGCTCAACCTGCAGGTTGCAGCCCTTGCTTCAGAACATCTGGCAGCCTTTGTGATCTGCCTGTGCCTCCCAGGCAGCTGCCGTTGAGCCCACCAGAATCTCCTTTCCTGCTGTTGCCGGCTGCCACCCTGCCACTGCTGTCTCCGGCTATATTGCCCTGCTGTTTCTTTCCACAGGGCTGAAGGAGGCTAGTGTGCTGTCACAGTGCACCATTGCAGCAGTGTCAGCAGCCAGCATTGTGTTCAACCTGCCCAAGCGGCACCCTACCAACCCAGATGCCACCCTCATTGACTACCAACAGCTTCTGACCATGGCCCCTGCCCTGCTGAGTGGTGTGAGCCTAGGTGTCATCTTCAACGTGGCATTTCCCACCTGGCTGATCACCACCATGCTCATTTCCCTCCTAGGCTTCATGTTCACGCGCACAGCACAGAAGGGCATGCAGCAGTGGCGCAGTGAGACGCGCAGCAAGCAGCAGGCGGCAGCAGCTGCGTCAGCACTAGCAGCAGGGCCTGAGTCGGTTGCTGAAAATGCTCCCTTACTGGTTGAGGGTGGCACAGCTGCTCCTTCTGAGGCCAGCACAGGTGCAGTGGTGCTGGTGACAGAGGACCCACCAGCAGAGGGCAAGCCATCCAGAGCTGGCTTCCCATGGGGCATGGCGGCTGGTGTGGTGTTTTTGTGGTTTGGGTTTGGGGCGCTGCAACTCCTGCGTACATACACCGTGAAGTGCTCGCCGGCCTTCTATGCGGTTATCGTCAGCCAGGTAAGGAAATGTTGAGCCTTCGGTTGTAGGTGATGCACTGGCAGTTGCTGTACCTCCTGTGCAACCTGCTCGACTGTTTATGCACAGCATGCTGTTGGCTGCCCTCGCACTCAGACAACAGCTGCCTAATCTTGCTCGGCTTGCGCCTTCGTGTCTTTCACGCGGCACGGAAGCTACCACCCTGCTATTTCACTGCGCTCCGTTGCTGCTCTGTGGTCGCACCACAGGTAGCTTTTGGCCTGGGCTGCAGTGCCTTCTTTGCCTACTTCTGCTTGGTCAAGCCTGCACGGGTTGCAGAGGGTGACGACGGCTTATCAGCGCCCCTACTGGCCAACAGCAGCACCAGCAGCTTGTCAAGGCTGTGGGCCAGGGCTGCACACCACCAGCAGGCGGACATGGTTCACCTCATGGGCACGGCCCTCAAGGTGGCTCTGTCTGGGGTTGTGGCGGGTGTAGTGGGCATTGGAGGGGGCTTGCTGATGGCACCAATGCTGCTGGATGCTGGCATACACCCCCAGGTGAGCACAGCGCAACACAGCGCCGGGCACACGGTCGTATGTTCAGCGCACCGGCAACAGTTTGGACCATGTGGCCAATGCTCGTTGGCCAATACTCGGTTTTGGAATTGTTCAATCTGCATGTGTCCACCTACAAGTGCGTGCATGACTCAGAACGTTGCTTGGTGTCTTCTGCAGCGCAAGGCCGCATCTGGTGATGCTGGGCCAGGGTCCCCTTGTGCGCGCCCTGTTGTCAGATACACTGCACGTCTCCTCCTGCTGTCTTTGTCACTTGCCATGGCGTCCCGCGCTGTGCCGACGTTGTTGTGTCTCTGCCCCGTGCCTGCAGTCCACGTCTGCCACCAGCAATATCCTGGTCTTCATGAGCAGCAGCAGTGCGGCCCTGGCGTTCTTCCTCACTGGGCGTGTGCCCCTCCAGTATGCAGCAGTGTTTTGCAGTGTGTGTGGCACAGCCTCACTGCTGGGGCTCACTGGGGTGGGGCGGCTTGTTCAGGCTTCAGGGCGGCCCTCCATTGTGGTGCTGCTGTTGGCCCTGATCATGGGGGCAGGGGGGGTCTGCAGTGGTGTCTTTGGGTACATGGACGCTCACCAGCATGGGGATGTTGGGTTCAAGAGCATTTGCTGAGGAGGGTTTTATCGGGTTGAGCACATGGGGGGGGGGGGGGGGCGCACAGGATCGCCTTCAAATTGGGGCATGAGCAGCTGCATACATCGCACATGTATGCCGGGCAATAAGGCAACAGCTGGACATGCGGGGGCACACAAGCAGTGCCAATGCTGCAATCTTCGAGGAGCATGATGGCTCCTGCAGGGATTTCGCAACAGTGAGAGCCTCAGTTTGCCCTGCAGAGGCCTCTGAAGATCAGGTGCTGGCAGGGGGTATTGGTTCAAGGAACCCATTCGGGTGCACATGGGATGGGTTGGTGCAGTCACTTCATTACAACTGTCGGGGCCATGTTGAGTATGAGAGTTTTGTTCATTGTTGCGGCAATGTAGGACGCAGGCAAAGCCCCTGTTGTGAAGCAGCTGGTGATGCCTTGGAGTACTGGTCTGGATGGTCATGTCTGTGTACATGCTGGGGGCCTTTGCCTTCAGATTCCGTGCAACACCGCCTTGCATCACAAAACCAGCTGGATCAAATCGCTGCAAAGCTAGTGACAGCCATGGCGACGGACCAGCTGCCAAGCGACATTACCAAGGTGCCAAGTGACATTCCCAAGGCAAGAACATCTGCACAAACACTGCATCCTGTTGCAAGGTGCAGACAGCAACAGTCATGAAAAACTGCTCATTGGCAGAGGAGCTTCACAATGTGTGGCATTTGCAGCCACCCTTGCGAAACAAACCGCAGGTCAAGAGTGACCCAGCGACAATGTGCCAGCAGATCAAGGCAGGCACCATACATGCGGCGTACCAGGCATGGGGTGCCTGAATGTCTGAATACATCCAGGCAGCAGCACTAAGCAGCCCTTGAAGCTGCACCAACCGGGGCAGGCAGTTGCTAGGCGATGCCTGCCAGTGACGAGACAGCAGCTGAAAACCAGACCACACACGACCGTGTTGCCAAAGCCACCATACGAACACATGGCCCATTGAAACTTCCCCAGCAGCAAGGAGGCACACCTGGAGCCACACAAATCAGGACTGTACATCACAGCCCTACAACCAAAGCATCCCCCCAAAAGTGACGTAGTGCTCCCAGCCATCCTGAACATCTAACCAATGCACAGACACACCTGCACACCAAAAACGCTGCTAAACATCCCCAGCACACCCTCTCTCACACCACCCGCAAACATGCAGCAAATTAACCAAGTACAGCCAAAACCGCTGCTGGGTAAAGATCAGTGCACGAGGACAGCGCCCAAGCCCACACGTACTGGCAGGCTGGGCAGCGCAGAAACCCATGACACCTAGAAGTACTCCAGGCTTGACCCAGGCGTGTGCGGCCGTCCACGAGGGGGTGTGGGTGGCCGGTCCTCATTGATTGCCGTCATCCAGGTGTCATTGGCCACGCCATGGTTTGGCTCCTCGTCCAAGCCGCCGCTGCTGTCAGGTGTGTGTGGTGTTGTGGGTGGCACCGGGTGAATGAGCTTGGGCACCATCACGAGGTCCCTGCCCAGCACCAGGATGGCACCTGCATTGCCTGCTGTGCCACAGTAGTTCGTGGCGCTGAACAGCGTGATCAGATGGCCCTGGGCAAAGCGCTCAAAGCCATCCATCACACACTCGTGCGCACGCACAATCATCTGCAGGTTGTTGGTCTGCAGGATGACAATGCAGGCAGGCACACACGGTTCTCAGTGCACAGCTGCGCACTCATGGCACCTTTCCAGATTTAGCCAGTTGCAAGCCTGCTCAGTTGCCACAAGGGCAAACCAGTGTGCGAAGCAGGCAAGGGAGAGCCCCTGAGTGCAGCTGGAGGCTGTCGAATGCAGCCTCAGCCCAAAACAGCCTCAGCCTGAACCCTGACCTGACCGATTCAGAGCCGTTGGTGGCATCAGGCAGCCTTCACTGGGACGACTAGCGGCATCATGCCTCACCTTGCAGAAATCCTTCACCCTGTCGGGGCCAAATGTGACCAAGCCTGGGCCGCGTGGACTAGGCTGCACACCCTGCACCCCATCGTTGGTGGTGGGGTCACTCCACAGCAGGTCCATCAGCACAGGGCCACCGTCCTACAGGCACCACATGCTCATGCTCAGCACACTGGCATAACAGCAATGGCGGCAGGGGCATGCATGCCGAGCGACTGCGCCGCAGCAACACCTGGGCCTCATACAGGTTGTGCAAACATGCCGGTGCCCTACAAAAAGCCTGCTTAGGACAAAACACAGAAAGCCTGCGGCAACGACTGCCAGAACAGACAAGCGCCAACTGCCCCAGCAACTTTCAACCCATGTGCTGCCATCCCTGCAGCCTTCCGGTACAGCCTGCAGCAGGTGTACACACTTGCATGTTTATGGTATGCTAGCTACACATGCCTAACACTGCCCTACCTCCATGGTGATGGGGCGCTCCAGCTCTGCAATCTGCTCGATGCGGTTGATGCAGCGCCCGATGCCGCCGTGCATGCACAAGATCTTGCCCTCAATGAGGGCAGCCAGCGGCAGCCAGTTGAACAGGGCGTTGATGCGCTTCCACACCCAGATGCCGTCCTCATCACCCAGACGCTCCAGGCACTCCAGCCTGCAGCAGGTGAAACAAATTAAAAAGGCGATCGCGTCAGCCCGAAGGCAATACCAGGACCACTACGTGTGCATACCTGCACGGCTCACCGGCTGTGCCGTCCTGCCGACCTGCCTAGCACCACCTCACCATGTGCACGAGGCTGGCACCACACCTGCTGCACTGCATGGTGTACATGCTATATAGTGTGCTCATCAGCAAGGGGGTGCATTGACGCCATGTGCTGGTGCTTACCTGAAGCCAAACAGTGCGTTGATGTCAGCAGCTTCATGGTTGCCGCGGATGAGGTGCACGTTGCGTGGGTGCTCCAGCTTCAGCGCCAGCAGCAGGCACATCGTCTCCAAGCTGTGGCTGCCTCTGCAGGCGTAGGGATAGTACAAACATGGGACACATGCAGCGTCATACAGCATGCCTGACACATGTGGCAGTGGCCACTTGACCTGGAGACCAAGGCATGCTGGGTGTCGCCAGAGAGGATACATGGACAAAAGACATGCGTGCGGTCCTAGTTGAACAATGTCGCAACCATGCATGGGGTGCCTGTGCTCCACCGTCCCAAGAGTGTGCGAAATTGACCTGATGTGACAGGCCACGCCTCCCACCCACCTGTCCACATAGTCACCCAGGAACAGGTAGTCTATGTAGGTGATGTCGCCAGCTGTGTTGGGTGCACCGTACTCCTCAAACAACCGCATGAGGTCACCAAACTGGCCATGCAAGTCGCCAAAGATCTTGATGGGGGCCTGCACACCAAGCAGCAACCGGGGCAGAGACTCAGCCGGAACGCACCGCCATTGGCTACCACCCCTGGTAATGTGCATGATGCTGCAGCAGTCTGCCAGCTATGCCATCAGCACCACGTCAGCCCCTGGCAGCACAACACAACTGGCTGCTGCTGCAGATCCGTACGGCATGCGGTCGTGCCGCTACAACAGGCGTGGTGTATGCCGCTTACCCTAAGCTCCAACACACTCTTCTCCTGCTTGAACAGGCGCTCTGCATTGTCACACAGCTCCACGATCTCATCAGCCTGCAGGGCAGCAGCCACATACCACACATGCAACCCTGTCAGCCCTGCTACGTGGAATATTGATCCACAGCACCACAGCAACGCATGCAAGTACACCAGTGTGCAAGCCACAACCTTCACGCAACGGCATTTGCTTGACGGCCAGCAGCAGCACCCATACCAATTGCATTGGTCTGCACCCTGCATCCAGCCAACCCCAATTCACAACAAATCAGGACAAACCCAAGCCAACTGTTGCTCTGAAGCACCTACCGAGAGCATGAAGTGCCGGTCTTCATGGTTTGGCTTCCACTGACGCGGCCGCAGCAGCTCATTGATGACGCGTTTGTGCACCCCTGGCATGCTGACTGTGCGCTGGAACATGGGTGTCTTGCCTTCTGGCGTCCCCTTGTCATAAATGCTGACTCGCCGCCCCTCATTGTCCAACTGGTCTATCGACAGCTGCCGCACCAGGCCCCTGAAGGTCAGGAAAAAAACAGAAGGTCAGAAAAATCACATCCATGGCTGATATTACTCCCACAGCTATAGAGCGCAACAGCAGCTGCTGACAGCCTGATTGCGAGTGCATGTGAGGGTCAATGCAAGCTGAACAGCACTGACACCTGCTAGTTGACGAACCCAGTTGCAGGAGGCTGCTGGCTCTACCCGACCACATGACTGCGTTGCCCCACCAAATCCCCGAGACACACTCTACCTGAGTGGCGGCTCCATGGGTGCTACCACTGCTCTGTGATACAGCCGCACGTCTGGCGTGGGCGGCGACGACCCTGGCAAGTGCCGCTGCCCCAGTGTGAGTGTTGGGCTGGAGTCCCTGCTGCTTGGCCCCTCAGGCGTGCCCATGGCCCTGTCTGGACTGAGCTCCTGGCTGCCTCCCCCGCTGTTGCTTCTGCTGGCAACTGCTGCTGCTGCGGCTGCCTCTGCTGCTGCTGCTTCTGCCAGCATCTGTGCTGCGCTGGCGCTGCCGTGCACACTGTTGAGGTACTGGCTCCATGCGGGTGCACGTGGATCACAGATGGTGAGCTCGGCACCACCAGCATCATCTGCAGCACATGAAACAGCATGGCATTGTCTGACAGGGATGCATGCAGGAATGCATCCTATCCGCTGACACAGAGTTACACAGGCAGACACAGCAGGTAGCCCCACACTGCAGGCGGAAGATGCTTCGCAGCAAACTAACACCCTGCATATGAACCAACCCCCCACTGCCATGCTGCATGTCACCCGGTTGACCAGCAGCCATGCAGATATGCACAGACAACACCAGCACAACCTGTTGCGTTGCCAGCATTTGCATGCTATGTGCAAACAGAGCCAACAACAGAGTCGCAGGCAGCAGCAGCACTCACCAGCCAGCAGCAGGTCATCTAACAAAGTGCTGCCCTTCAGGCCACCGTAGATGAACACAAAAGGCCCCACTGATGTGACTGCATGCCTGCAGCGCCGCGTCACGTCCTCCCCTGACAGTGTGCCGGGGGCTGGAGTGATCCACGCACCACCCGATGTGTCCAACATGACAGTGCTGGTGCTCTCATCCACCTATGGTGCAGCCAACGGCAGTGAAACAACTGAGCTTGTGCAACACGGTGTGTGGTGGTGGGAGGGACTGGCGGGAAACAACCGCGAGCGTTTATGGGTGTGCAGGCGGCATATATAGCACAGGCTATGCACTCAACTACTGTAGCTGTCCACTGAGCAGCAGCTCAACCTAGGTCAGCATAGCCCAGGACCCGGCCAAGCCTACCATGCGACCACCGCCAACAGCACCGCCAGATATGTGCAGCCGTGTGCCCACAAACACTGAACCGTGCTGATAGCGCCCAGAGGGCATGCTGCCTGGTGCTGCGTGCCACTCCCAGCGGCCGTCCCTGTGCCGTGCAAAGCCATAGGCGTCTGCCAGCGGCGTGCCATGCACATCGCGGCCGCCACACAGCAGCAGCAGACCGTCTGAGCGGGCTGCTGCAGTGGCGTACATCCTACAACGGCAGGAAACAGCACAGCAGCGGGGACACCGTCAACTGTGTTGGACTCTTGCCCCAAAATGCATTAGGCCGCAACTGCAGCGGCCCAGAGCTGCAGCATGGTCCCATGCAAGGGCCCAGGGCATGGTGGCTCCATATCGTGCTTGCTGCTGCAGCCCGACCAACTGGCTGCACAGCTGTGCTGCGCATACCTTGGGCAAGGCATGTCTCCTGCGTCTGTGATCTTGCGCCACTGGTAAGGCTTCTCGCTGGTGTCCAGCGCCCATGCGTCCCCCAGAGTCGCCTTGCCGTCATTGCCGCCCATGGCCACAAGGAACCGGTTGGCGACAAGACTGAGTGTGTGAGCATAGCGCGCACTGGGGCCTGCACCTTGCACCAGCACCCTGCAAATAGTACCCACGGCAGTCCCGGCAACACTGACCGTTTCACAAACTTCACCCTTGCATGATGGTCATTGCTCTGCTGTGCTTGGGAAACAAATCAAGGGCACAACCAGCAGCACTGGCAGGACAGGCTGGCATGTGGTCCTGCAGCAACCTCTGCTGTTGTATTACATCCTCCTAGCGGGCTGCAGTATGGCGCTGGTGAACTCAGCCGCATCGCTGCAGCTGGCAGGCTGTGAAGTGGGTCTGACCTGTGCCAGCGTGGCCTGTCCATGTCAGTGAAGTCCAGCACATGCAGGTCCTCTGACGCCAGGCCAGCTGGGCCGATGCCGCCCTGCAGCAGAGAGAGTGATGGCGACAGCAACATTGAAACAGGATACAGCTGCGCTGCAGCAGCTGCTTCTGAAAACCAAGGCCGCTCGCCCCCACTCTACTCACACTGGCAAATATTGTGAGCAGATTGTCCTTATCACACAACACACATGGTCTGGTGATCATGCTTGATGGCGCACATGCTTGCTAGCGTGCACAACCAGTCTGCTTCCATGCGCTTTCCGCATACATTCAAAGCAACAAATGCTCTCCCACACCTGCACGACCACCATGGCCCCAACAGCTGCAGCTGCATGAGCGGCACGTGGTGATGGGGGCTCGCCCAGTGGTGTGATCTTGGACCATGTGCCGGTGCGGACGTCAAACACGTGCACATCGTTGGTAGCCCCTGCTAGCCTGATCCCTGCAATAGCAAACCAAGGGTGCAGCATGTAAGGCAGTCCACCTCGGACAGGCAGGTGAGCAGAGACCGCGCTTCCTGAAGCTGCATCCCCTGCCCACCTGCTGCAGGCCCTGGGGACCCAGAGGGTGTGCCGTCTGGATTCTTGGCTGTGGATCCCTCCAGCGCGGTTGCTCCTCCTGCAGGCGGGAAGGAGCAGGTGGTGAGGATCAGGTCAGCAGTTTCAAAGCTGTGCTACAGAGCGGCTGCTTCCGAGCCGCCCCTGATTGGTTCAGGCTTGCATGAATGAACTACGATGCGTACCAAACAGCACCAGCTTCGCCCTGTTCACATCCCCCTCTGGGCCCGAGATGGTGGTCAGGGTGTGCCCACATCGCGGGCCTGGCGCGTTCTCAAGGATCGGGAAGATCCTTGGACGTGGCACGCCAGTGGGTCGCTGCACCAAGGAACCCGCGCCAGTCGCTGCTTCTGCTTCCATTTGCTGCATGTTGCCACTTCAAAGGCCAGGCTACTGGCTGGTTGCAATGATCATGGTGCTGCTTGGCACAGAGATTTCTGACAGCCTGAATCAGTTGTGTGCATTGCTGTGCACCCCCACATGGCCAACACACACCGTAACTGGTGATCAGGGTCCAGGTTTGGACCCTACCTCCAAAAAGCAAGGTCATTCAATGCAAGGCAGCCTCGAGTCTAAGTATAAAGAAATGTCAGTTGCAGCTTGAGTTGCTCTCCTTGTTTGTTCCTTCCTGTGTACTCACTACTGTCCTGCTGTGTCGACACAGATGTTGCAACACGGTCAGATGCAGAGGACACACGCAGCTGGCAGGTCTTTTGGCTGTCAGAGGCCCATCGCCACTGTGGGGTCTCGTCTGTTGCCCAATGCAAGGCGCAGCTGCATCGCACGGGTGAAGGACATCACCAGCGAGGCGGAGTTTGAGCAGGAGGTGCTCAAGGTGGGCAATCAACATGCATGCACGCCTTTTATGAAGTTCTTGGTAATGTCTGTTGTTCAGAATGGTCCACCAATCCCTGCATGCGCAGTATGTCCACGGAAGCAACAGCAGCATACTGAAGGCATGCACGTTTGTTTGGTTGCAGGCTGAGGGGCCAGTGCTGGTGGACTTCTGGGCCCCCTGGTGTGGTCCTTGCAAGCTTGTGGCACCATTGATGACATGGGCAGAGAAGGTAGGCTTCACATACAGGCAGCAGCTGGTCGCGCGCAACGTTGCTGGGCATCGCAGGTGTTGTGGTTTGAGGATCCGCTGAAGCCTGTAAACTGTGGCTTGAGCTGAAACTGTGTCATTCAGTAGTTGGTGAGACACTCCGGTCAGAATGAGTGTCTTGTTGGGGCATGCTGCTTGCAGGAGCATGCAGGAGCGCTGAAGGTTGTCAAGGTGGAGCACGACCCCAACAAAGGCTTGGTTGAGAAGTACAAGGTACGTGCACAGCTGGACATGCTGGTGGCAGTGACTTTTCTTATTTAGCAGTGTTGAAGCAGCTCTGACAGTATGTGTGTCGGAGCAACTTCACACACACTGTCTAGCAGTGTAGAATCATTGGCATGCAGCTGCTAGGTACCCGTCAATGTGAATGCAGCTGCTGAGGGCTGTTGATGTAGCGCATTGTACCTCAACTCCTGTGACGAGCTGTCGATGTACGTCATTTCACCCTAACCGCTGTGGTAAGCTGTTGATGTAGCTCATGGTGTGAACTGGTGTGCCTGCACGTGCTGTCTGCTCTCGTGTGCTGCGTCCAGGTGTATGGACTGCCAACGTTGATGGTGTTCAAGGATGGCCAGGAAGTGCCTGGCAGCAAGACCGAGGGTGCAGTGACCAAGGCCATCCTTGAGAAGTACATCAAGAAGCATGCCGTGGCAGCAGTCAAGGTGTAGGGAGCTGCACTCCAGCAGCTCGGCGTTGGCAGCAGCTTGACAGGGGGGCACTCAGGGTTGGATGCGGCCCTGTGTTGATCTTTGCAGCTGCCGCTGTTGTGGTGCACTCACACAGTTGGTTTGAGAGGGGAGAGGAGGTGGACAGTACTGTTGGATCGAGTGTGTGGCCGCATGTTGCAAGAGTGTCGTTGATTGGCGGCTGTGTGTCACACACAGCCTTGTGCTTTTTGTCATCATTACGCCAGTCCTGCTGCAGGCTCAGCAGTTTGCACGTGACTCAACAGCAGTTGTTGCCTGACACCTGCATCAAGCAAGGCGTGTGGTAGCACCAGTAGGGTTCCTCGTGTCGAGCATCTCTTGTACAAGAATGGTGGGTGTGTTGCTGGGCTTTCTCATCTTGAGCCATGTGAGCCTGTGAACAGTAGCAGCCCACTCAGCCACAAGCAGCAGCAGACCTGGCAGCAGGGTCTTGAGTCTGAGTTTGAAGCTGCAGCAGATTATGTAGATTGAACCTGCAAGCTTGCACTGGTGGTGCAAGTCCCGTGGCATGTTGGTTGTGCTGCTGCTGATTGCGGTGATGGGACACCAGTGGAGGAGCATGACTCACCACCGCTGGTAGTTGTGCAAGACTTTTAAACGCAACACTTTTTGGCCCTGCCTTTCTTGACTTCTTTTACATTTCAGTTACGAGTTGTGGTGCCTGTGGAGTGGCAGGCAGGAAGCATGTTGTGGGGGGACCTGCTGTTGAGTGATGTGCTGGGAACAGGAAGGAGGAGCTGTCGTTTGTAAGCTTGCCTTCGTGCACGAGCGGAAGCACATAACAACTTCACAGTATTGGACCCTTGGCGCCCCATGGTGTGCAAGCAGGTGCCTGGAAGTAACACCAAGTACGACCACCAGCAATGCTTGTGTGACACGGCAGCTTCAGCCTCTGCGATCTTATTACAATGCTTGTGTGACTTGATCACAGCTGCTGGCAACATGATCCAAATCATGTGTGGGTGTCAACTTACAGATAAACCCATGTCAAGTCCTACAACTTTCTGCAACAACAATTCGGTGCAATTCATGTCTTCACAAATGTTGGGAATGCACACCCTCTGTCACCACAAGTTGCACACTGCTCTCACTATGGGTTCAAGCTAGACGCAACCACCTGCAAGTCCAGGGTTTTCTTGCTCTTGTGACAAGCGGCATGGTTGTGTACAAACCGAAACAGAGTCATTTGCCGCAGACACAATGACAACATTTGCCACTTGACATCCTGGCAGCTGCCCAGATCCAACATCGGGTATGTCAGCTGCCACCCAACTTGTAGGCCTGGCAGCTGCCCAGATCCAACATCGGGTATGTCAGCTGCCACCCAACTTGTAGGCCTTGCCCTTGAAGGCACTGGACTGGCCTCCTGGAGCTGGCCGCTGCTGCGGACCTGCGCTGAACCCCTCTCCCTGCTGTTGCTGCTGCTGCTGCATGAAGAAGCCTCCACTGCTCTGCCCTGCTGCAGCTGTGCCTGGTCCTGCTGTTGGTGCAGGCTGGCCCCCACCACTTGTCCGCAGGTACAGGTAGCCTGCATCACCACAGCAGACGGCACGGCATCCTGTGTCTAGGTGTCTGACCCTGGTGCAGCACTGCAACTCAAGAAAATTGACAGAACCTTAATAATGCCCTGGCAAAAGTGTGCACCATGCTGCGCATGTAAGCTGCGCATGTATGCTGCGCAGTACACACCACAGGAAAACGCGCCTGACCTTTTACTGCATTGAAATTTACAAATGCACTCAGGCACACTTCCTATTGCTCACCCAGGACAGCAGCAGCCAGCAGCCCCTTCAAACCAAAGAAGGCACCGGCGCCGGCAACGCCCAGCAGACCAACCCCAGGCACCCTCAACGCAAAAATCTCCACGTCAGGTATGCCACCAGGCGCATCTGGCCGCGGCACCATCTTTACGGCAGGCGCACTGAAATCTAGGCCGCTTTGAAAACCTGCCAGCGTGAAGCCACCAGCAGGCGGCCCTGGTCTGCTGCGTGCCTGTGGTCCAGCACCTGCTGGCGCCCGTACCGCTGCAGTAGCATGTGGCCTGTGTGTGCGAGGTAGAGATGGGCCAGTGTCAGTGGCACAGCGTGTGCACGTATGCGAAATCCCACCCGCTTGTGAGATCCCACCCCTTGCCTGTTGCTCCGCTGTTGCAGCCTTGGGTCGTCATCTGCAGCACAACCCAGTGCAAGTGCTGGCGTCAGCACAGCAGGTGCAGCTAAAGTCACCAGGTACGGCACCTCAATACAATAAAGCCAACACTGACCTTGTACAATCTCCCCGTTAATTATCTGCACCATTCTGCTGTGCAGATCAACAAACTACAGATCACTACTCGGCATCAATAAAGTATAGCTAGGGCTGTCTGAACAATCTAAGTTCAGTTTTCGCATGTATACACTGCATGCTTCGAACAGGCGGAAAGACGGGGTACAACAGCAAGGTTTGCGTTGGACGCACGGACTTGCTCTACCGTACAGCCGCAATTACTCCGCACTTCACCAACCTTGCTAGGTCCAGCCGTGGCAACCAGTGGCTGCACCTCTTTCATTTTCGTGTGAGACCGTTGCCACCTCAGACAACGGTCACAGAACAGCAAACCATCATGGTCAGGAGCAGCAGCGCCGCTGAGCGTAACACGTTTGTGAGGTTGAGTCACGTTGAATTTGCGCCAGAGCTTGAAGCCGCACAAGGCACATTTCACGCCTTTCCTGCCTCCACCTTTGCGGCCTAGCTCGTCTAGCTCAAGTTCGCACCATGCTTGCCATCAACCACGTCAACGTCGCCCAGTGCTCTGTAATTCGGTCTGCAATTGCGGCGCCGGTGCCCACAGTGCCCCGCCACACCAGCCACAAGCCTACTACTGTTGTCAGGAGTGTAGGGGCGCCTGTTCTGCATGGTAGGTGTTTGATCGTGTTGATTGTCGATGTACTGTTACAATGTCATGTCTTCAGGAGCTTACTTGTCTGGGATACGCTTTCCTGTGCCGCTTGCACCAACCAGGGTTTGCACTCAGGGGTGTACTGCCTGAGCAGGCAGTGGTTGCCTCCCCAGCCAGCCAGCAGGCCCCTGCGCCCCAGTTTCCAGCAGTCCTCTCAGCCACAGCACGCACGCCTGAGCAGGTGGCTGCAGAGGTTGAGCAGCAGCTGCAGCTGTTTCCACAGGCCCTTGTGCAGGTGAGGAGTGAGTTATGGCTTTCATGAGCGGCTGTCGCAGGCAGCGGTCAAAGCTGCTGAGTGGTACTTCTGCAACATCTGCATGCCAAGATGCCCCACTTCACCAGTTGTCGTCGCTGTGCTGGTGTTTGAGCTCCACAAGGTTCCCACCATCCCACCCACTCTTTCTGACCTGTGGTGTGTGTACTGTGTGACCCAGGCCGTGGAGCCTGAGATGTATGCCTGCCTGCGCAAGCTGCTAAATGGTGTCCAGTACCATGCACGCGCCAAGATGCTGATCGTCAAGCCCAAGCAGGAGGACAGGCAGGGGCCCCTGCCCCCAAAGCAGCGCCGCCTCCCTGGCATGATCTGTGTGGTTAGTGCTGGCCCTGAGGACCAGGCTGCTGCTGACCAAGTGAAGCTGGTGGCTGAGCACATGGGCTGCTTCGTCACCACCAAGACCCAGTTCAACATCCGGGACCTGCAGGGCCTGATGGACAAACTGCCAGGTGAGAGCAGACATGGAGCTGGCTGGATGGCTGGCTGGGTAGGAGCAGGCAGGGTAGGCAGTGGCAGGCAGTCTGAGCATCGCGTGGCGCGCATATAGATACTGGCAGGCTCTCTGTGTGGGGCCAAAGAAGGTTGCGTGGCTCTGTCAATGTACAGCACACAGACTCCTTGCTGTGTGCTCTGACGGAACGCGCGCGTGGGCTTGCGCGATGCACGTCATCTCCCTGCCCCCCAGCCAGCATCTCAGCCAACATCGTATATATGTTTCCTTGTGCCTCGTTTCCTCACAAGCAGCAGTCAACCAAGGTGCTATGTGTCTGTTTGTGTTTTGTGTCTTACTGCCCGCAGCTCTGCAAGCAGCGGATGCCGTGGTGGCCATTGCAGGTGTGGATGGCAGCCTGCCAGGTGCCCTCGCTGGGCTGGTGGATGTCCCCGTCATTGCCCTGCCCACCAGCCAGGGCAACACTGCTGGCCTGGGCGGCCTCAGTGGCCTGGTGGCAGCTGTGAGCAGCTGCAACCTGGGCGTGTCTGCAGTTGGGATTGACCAGGCCCCTGCTGCTGCTGCCATGGCGGCTCGCATGCTGCGCATGGCTGCAGCACGTGTGGAGAAGCTGGCTGCAGCATCAGCAGCTGCTGCGGCTGCTGCACCTGCTGTCCCTGCAGCAGTGGCTCCTGTCAACGGCAACGGCAAGTCTGCAGTGAACAATGTGGTGCCAACAATGCTGGACAGCCTGTCCCTTACCCCAGCACTGGCAGGAGCAGCCAAGTGAAGTGTGCTGGTGGGGACAGCACCAGACAGCTGACAACTAGCACAGGCGGCAGGCAGCAGGGATAGGGTACAGGTTGCATCCCCCCGCGCTGGCAATGGCATCGGGTGTGGAGAAACGAGAGTGTTTGGTTGGTGTCTTGTCGACAGTTGTTGTCTTGTCGACTGCATAGCTGACCTGCATGTCAGTGCGGTGCAAAACAGCAGTGCCTACCGCACAGGTGGGCCTCAGCACTGCTATGACTTCAGTGCAGGGGCACTTGCGAGGGAGAGGTTGAAGGAGTGGGTTGGGTGGTTGGGCAAAGCACTTACTTCATAGCTTTTTGTGCACACTGACCAGCAGTCAGTTACAACATAGCACGTGCTTGCAGCAGCACTGAATCACTTGTGGTATGCCCCCAGGTAGTAGCATGTGTGCAGGCTGCTGTGCAGGGCAGCCCTGTATTGTGCCTGCTTCCACATCCTGCTGTTTGGGCGTCCATGCCTGCATCGCCATGTGCTTGGGAAGATTGCGAGCAGCAGGGTTGGGTGAGCGCGCGCAACGACGCCCGCCACCACCCGAGCTGATGTTCTGTGTTTTGTGTGACGCGGGGCGTGAGTCAGCCTGAGGGTTGTATGTTATGAACCAGTTTTGTGTGCATCGCGCCTTCGACTGCATCTGCTTGCCCCTGCGTTGTGGTGTATCATAGTGGCGAAAGGAGTGTGTGTGACACCAGCAGGCTGGTTGCCCCTGCCTCCCAGCAGAAGGGCGATAAATGGACACGTGGGGTATATATGGTGCTGCACTCACCTTTTGGGGGTGGAGCAAAACAAATGCTGCACCATGCTGAAGCTGTGCCTGTATGCACGTTGGTGCAGTGCCAGCGGAATGTGGGAGCTACAGCAGCATGCATGTGCTTAGCCCAAGGGCAACTTGCAGGTTTTTTTGGCGCATTCAGGTGAATACTGTATTTTGGGACCAGGTGTTTGCGAGTTGGTGGATAGGTGGCAGTCAAGGGTGGCTCCATGGGGGCTGGTTTGGGACCTGGGCAATGTGGTGTGCAAACAAGCAACCAAGCAGTACTGTTGTGCACAGCGCACCCATGTTGACAAGGTGGTTGGCTGTTTGTTGGGGCGGTTTAGGGACCTTCCCAGGCCCGGATGTCTGTGATGCTGTGGCCATAGTACCACCAGCACCATGTGTGTCAGTTTTGCCAAGTAATGCCTTGCAAGAGCAGCACTGGTCAGGGCAGGCAGCACCAGGCTTTGGGCTGCTTTCCAGTCTCTGGCCACCAATTTTTGCTGCTTGTTTTTTTTGCCCGCACTTCCTGCATGTGTTTTGTGTGAGCTGTTTGGCTGTGTACAGGGTGTGACCAACTGCCCAAGCCGGGGTGCTGCCTGTGTGTGTACTGCTTTTTGCTGTTCAAGCAGAGCCCTTATGACAGGGTGACAAGCTGCTGCCACAGCTGTTCTGTGGACCAAAAGGCGTCAGAACGCGCCCATCTTTGTGGTGTCAAGTGACCCATCGTGTGCACGTGCAGGTTCGTTGGATTGTCTTCAAAGGACTCTGCCGCAGCACACTGGCACAGGTGGTGCGCGCCAATTTTTGTGGGTGGTTGAAGTGACTTGTGGTGGGCCATAGCTGGAGTTTGGGAAGAGTTGCTGTTGGGGCATGTTGTAATAACGCCGCAGCAGATGGATTGCCACTTTGAAGTGACTAGTGCTGTCTAGACAAAGGCAGGACCAAGGGAGAGGGAAGAGAGGGAGGACTGGCAGAACAATGGACTTGTTTCCGTTAACAGACACGGCAGCTTCAGCCTCTGCGATCTTATTACAACAGAACAATGGAAGAGGGCAGTACCATATATGTACTGACAGTGAGTCAACATTGCCCTTGAAGCGATCATGTGATGCACACACTATGGGCCAACAAAGGAAATGTTTTCAATGGCGATACAGACGTGACGACGTACAGCTACTGACTGGCGATTGCAAAGCACTGCTGATCATGGCAAGTTGATCTGAGGCCGGCAATCGCAAAGCAAAGGCAGAAAACATTGGGCAGCTGCCTAATGCACTAGTGTCGTTGTTCTTAACCAGAATGCGTGGGGCAGTGGCGCGCTGGAGGACCTGTGACCTCCTCAGTGCAGCCCAAGTCAGGCCAGCTACCTGCTTGGTGCGCAGCACCTCAGTGCAGGTGCATGCACCACCCAACAGACAACTGACCAACAGCTGGTGAGCTGCTCACACAGTCTTGATGGCGTTGACTGTGGTGTTCGACAGCCTGCCTGGTTGTTTCGTTGTTGAAGTGCAACAGCGAGTCACCCAGCAGCTGACTGGTGCCACATGCCGCTGCCTGCAGCTTGTATGTGCTGGACCTGCTACCACTAATCTACAGATACCTGCCTCGCGAGGGCTCAGAAGCACATTTGGCACCACCCCAGCCGAGTGCTTCTCAGCCACAGCAGAAGGTTGGAGAGGGGCCTGCTGAGCTGTTCTTGACGTCCCTCCTCAGCCTTGTGAGGAGACACCAGCCACCAACACACATGGCTGTTGCTATTGATGTTCCAGGCGCCACATACAGGTGGGCACTGTCCTTGGGCGGTGTTGTAGCTGTGGCTGCTGACAAGAGAAAAGCATTTGCTTGCACACTCCCTGATAGTGCTCAGCAGTACCCGCATCGGCGCAGCAACTGGGTGATGTGGTGCGCAGGGCACTGAACAACACAGCTGCTAGCACGCCTGACCCGTGCGACCAGATCCACAAAACATGTCTTGCACATGCCTGTGCAGGCGTAGCTTGGCCCAAGCAGTGCACACATTGGTCTCAGGGTAACACACTGCTTTGTGCAACATGGACTGCTGGTCAGTGTTTATAAGTGCTGTGTAAGCATCTGGAACCCTGCGCCCTGGTGCTACTGTCACCAACGGTGCATGTCGTCCTTTTACTTCTGCCCCTGCAGGCACAAGCTGTACCCGCAGTACAAGGCGCACCGGCACCCACACCCACCATCACTGACTGAGGCCGTCGGCCAGGTGCTGGCTCTGGTAGATGCTCTGTGCATCCCTGTGCTGGCTGTGCCTGGCGTGGAGGCTGATGACGTAGTGGGGACGCTGGCCACCAAGGCAGAGCAGGACGGGTTTGGCTCTGTGGTCATCATGTCCAGCGACAAGGTGAGGCCGCAGACGGATTGCAATTGCCTGCAGTCTCCACTATCGGACCAAACTGCATGCAGAAGCTATGCATGCTGAGTGCATGTTTGCCTGGCAGCACATTGCAGCACTGTGCAGCAATATTATGGTGTCAGCAATCCTATGGTGCCTTGTCAGCAATCTTATGGAGCACTTGACACGACCCTTGGGCACAGATTGACCGTGTCCCGCCATGCATGTCGCTGCTGGGCGTCCGCCGCCTCATGGGCTCATGACGTGTTTGGTGGTGTGATGCCCTCTGCTGCCAATCGTGCAGGACTACTACCAGCTGTTGAGCCCGTGCGTGTCCGTGCTGCATGGCGGGCTTTATTCAGACCTGTACACCCTGGAGGAGTTCACAGCACAGGAGGAGCTGGCGGACCCCAAGCTGTGGAGGGACGTCAAGGCGCTCATGGGTGACAGCTCTGACAACATACCAGGCTTGAAGGTGAGGCGCAGACGGGCTGCACCCTCACAGCAACAGTGGGTGTGGTTTTTGCTCCTGCGCTGAAGCAGTTCCCTGTCACGTCATGACCAATGGGGTGCATAGTTGTGCTGGTGCTGGAGTTGTCAGCAGCAGGCATCCTGATGTAAGTCCGTTAGCTATAGGATGTCACATAGCATTCCTGCCACTGACTGTGCTAGCAGCGACATGCCAGTAAGTGTTTGCTGTGCGTGGGCCTCTGGGTGTTTCTGCAGGGTGTGGGGCCCAAGACTGCCAGGCAGCTGGTGCAGGCGTTCGGGTCAGTGGAGCAGGTTGCACAGCGGCTGGCAGCAATGCCTGAGGCTGAGCAAAAGCAGGTAAGGTGCGCTACAGCTGGCGTCAATTTGCGCTACAGCCGCAAACCCCACATGCCGATTGTGACAGAGCCCTTTTCAAAGAGGAGTGGTTTCGTGCTACCAGCTACGGTGCACTGATACGAGATGGCAGCAGAGGTGCTGATGCGCAAAAGGGTGTCAAGAACACCATGCTGCATTGACACTTCATTGGTGGAGACTCTGCTTGTGTGTGGGTGTTGGCTCAGGTTGTGAAGCTGAACAAGACGCAGCGTGCCGTGTTGCTGAGTGAGGAGGGTCGGCTTGCTGCTGCCTTCATGAAGGAGTTAGTGACCATCAACACACACCTCAAGGTGCCACCCTGCCAGTAAGTACTCAACTGCCTCATATGCAACTGCTTGATTGTGGTGTGGGTGGCGCACTGTGTCATGCTGAGTTGTGCTGCTACAGTCGGCAGCCAACCTGGCATGCTTATGAAGATCACCCTGGACTATGGGGGGCGTTGTGGCTGTGGCCTTTTGCACCAGCCAGAGCCGCTCAGTTTTTGCTCCCAACCAAGTGCTGTGCCTCACTGCTTGTGCAGGCAGCCATGGAGTGTGTATGAGTTGAAGGTGCCAGCTGATGGCGGGAAGCGTGCGCGGGAGTGGGCTGAGAAGCTGCAGATGAACACACTGCGATATCGTCTGGATCAGTACTTGGCCACGCTTGCTGACAGTGAGTGAAGCTGCGAGATGCACTGACAGCACAGGGCTGTCAATATGTAGCATGCCTTTGATGCTACATTGGCACCGCTGGACGTCGACAGCGCTGGGCTCGATGCAGGTGTCCTGCAGGCACACAGCCGGTTGTGCTTGTGTTCCATTGAGGATTCACCTACTTGGTGGGGCTGTGTGCTGTGGTGGTCAAACCTAGCCACTGCAAGATGTGGTTACAATGCTTTGACTCTCAGTGGCTGTGGCAGCCATGTAACGGCAATTGGCAGGAAACAAGTATGATCACTTCACACTCAAGTGTAACTGATGCAGCACTTGCACTGTTCAGACGGGGCACCCTAGGCCCTGAAAAGCCCTGGTTGCAGGCTGCAGGCGAACCTGCCACATTATGAGGCATGCCACCTGTGCCGACGCCAAGGTCCAGCCTGGACCTCTTGTAAGGCTGACACGCACAGCATGGAAACTACGCTCATTGGGTCTATGCTCTGCAGTATCTAGGTCTGCAACGGTCTTGTGAAGCCGTGCAATGCCTGGCACACCCACACACTCTGTGGCAAATACCTGCCAGAAGACAGGACAGCCTCATGACAAAGGTGCATGCCATGTGCTGTGTAAGAGATTGCAGCGAGCGCACTACGCGCCATGTATCAGTAGGGTCAGCAACGACACTGACCGGACTAGACATGCTGTGATGCCATGCAGCAAGGCATTTGGCATGGCCATGCATCGTGCTGTCAAGTGCTCCTGCACCACAGTGGCGGCACAAAATGACACCAGCTGCACAGCGGCAGACTACATGTGCTCTGATCAGCCTGATATGTGTGTGTGCCAAAAGACCAACGCCACGGTCAGTGACCACAACTGCCTTTCATTCATGTATGTAGGGTGCAGCACAAGACAGGATCACTCACAGTGGTGCAGGCGGCGTGCATGCCTTACCAGCATGTGTTGCATGATGTGCGCACATCCAAGTGCTTGTCTGAAACCCATCTAGCCTCTGCAACAACTGCTGCCGCACAAACTAAACAAGTCTGCACAACTGGCATCTGTGATCGGCGAATTGACCAGTCTATTGCATCTGCACTAGTAAACAATGGCAGCCCCAAACACAGTTCAAGTGTGGCTGACAAGGACTTTCATACCACCCTAGCCAGTCAGGTGCAGATGCCCAAACCACTACATACAAAGAGCGGCCCTGGCACCAGCTGACAATGCATATTGCCTGCTTGAAGCCCAACATACGGTGTGTTGGGTGTTCGCTGCCAGCGGCACCCAGGGACGCGACAAGAAAACCCATGGCCACCATCATGCACAGCTCATTCAGCTGCATTGGCCTGCAACTGACGGCTAACAATGCAACAAAAAAGCTGGGTCACTGACGGTCACAAGCAGGGACACCTGAAGCTGCAGCTCTGCACCACAGCTCGCGCAGCGATACTGTGCAACTTTGGATGCATTGCCATGAATATTTTTCAAGCCAGCTCAAAGCGAGCTGGCAACAAGACATAACCACAGCATGAGCAACAGCAGCAAGCTTGGATTGAGGCACTCTAAGCTGGCTGATATGCCTTGCACAAGCAGTGGCTCACAGCGGCTGCTGCAGTTGAGGAGGCGACACCAGCTGCTGTGTGCCACTGACTGTTGTGGCATTGCCAGGTGCGCTGCTCATTCCTGTAGTGGCTTTCTGTGCAGTCGCTCCATCCATCAGGTATACTGCCTTCTCAAGGGCAGAAGCCTTGTCCGCCTGGGGTCCAGGCATACCACTGCGCAGTGGTAGAGCCCCATCGGCCTGTGTGCTATGAAGCCCGTCAACAAGAGGTACACCAGCAGGTGCGCCCACCTTGCGCACCTTGCTTGCACCGGTGACATTGGTAGGTATCCGCTGTGTTGGCATGGGGATGGCTGACGCAGCAACCACCTCAGAGGTTGTGTTTGCAATGATGCCCCGGCCGGGGATGCGTTGTACGTGCACTGCATTGCGCCGCATGCGAAGCGCCTTGGTTGAGGCTGTGATAGCCCCAAAGTCACCTGCAGAATAAAGCCGAAATTTACGTTAGCATGGTCATGTCAAGCCAGCCGTGATGATCATGTTGACCTCATTGAGCATCTGAAAAGCGCAATGATGCTGGCCCTTCCCTATCTGGTGCATGTGAGCAGCAGCAAGCAAGGAGCCCACAAACACAGTAGGCCCATCACAGTCACACTATTGGCCAATGGGTTTCATTGGCTGTGTAGGTGCCACCTACAGTGGCCACTGTATAGGCCATGGGCCACTGAGAATTGGCTGCCAGTCGCAGCTACTGCTGGCTGCAGGACGACATACACACCTGGACTGCAGATGATGCCTAAAGATGCCACATAAGCATCCTGCCAGCCAAAGATCCCTGCAAGCAATCAATGCACAAATGTTGCATCAAGGAATGTGCGTGGGGCTCCAGAAGTGCTGCATGCAGGTGACGCATGCCATGTACCTGCTATTGTATAGCAGATACATCGCCAAATGTAGCAGCTAACTGGTGCAGTGCAGGCTAGGGCCCTTAGCAGCACTATTTGTACCCACCTATGATGCGGCTGTTGCCGTCGCACCGCAGCTCAAACCATGGCCCAGGCACAGCAGGGTTACCAACAGGCGGCGACTGCACACCAGCAGCAGTGACGAAACGGAGGCAGTCAACGCCACCAGTGAAGCTCTTCACATCAATACCCGAGTAGCCATCCACAGACGTGTGAGTGAAGGGTGCATCCCCCGGCTTGGCAAAGAAGGGGATGCCGACGTTCCTGAGGTTCCATCGGCTGCCACACTGTGCTGTCAGAGTGTTGATGTAGGCACCTGCCCTGCCGAAGAAGCGGGTGATGAAGATCCCTTCAGGACATTGGTAGTCGTAGCTCCAAAGCCCGGCGTCAGGGCTGGCGGGGACAGGGTCTGAGCGGAATGTGACATCTTCAGCTGTAGCAGGCAGCAAAGGCAAACCGTATATGTGTGAGCGGTGATGGACGTGCACGAATGCAAAGCCCTCAGCAGCCGTTCATGCAGCACATGCAGTCATAACTACATGGGCTTGCTGTAGAGTGACAGGTGTGTACAGGTGCTAGCACAGCGCTGTGGACAGGCACACAGCAAACGCATGCATAGCAGGGGAGGTTCTCAGCACGCGACTCCCAGCCACCACTTACTTATCACTTTGCCGCAGAGAAGGCCAAAGGTTCCTATGTTGCCAGTCCCTCCTGCGCTACGTGTAGTCAGCCCAACAATGCGCTGGTCCTCATCACATGATGTAGTGACCCTTTGTCCACTGGACATGCCATACAGGTCGCTGTTCTCAAACGCCCGGTCTTGGAAAGATGCTCCCACGACGGCACCATCAGTACTGATGACAGCTGTGATTCCAACATACCCATCAGTGACTGTAGCCTGCACAAACTCATCCCGCCCAGGGCCCCATGTACCCAGTGTGCCAATGAATGTGCCGTCACTACAGGTCACACCCAGAGCATACAGGCCAGCAGCATCGTGCCTGCCATCCCACGTGCGCACAAAAGTGCCTGGTGGGCACACAAAGTCCACAACTGGTGTGTCGAAAATGTCAAAGTTGAGCAGTGGTGTTGGCCTGCTCTCAATAGGTTCTGCAGAGAAAGGTCAGAGCGACAAACCACGACCACACACCCACACGCAGTGCAGACACATGTCAGGATAAATGCCAGCACACGTCACCAATGTTGCATGGCTGGGCAGTGTTGAAAGCCTTCCAGCCCAGCGCATGCGTCAGGCGTGCACATGTGTGTACACACCAGCTGCTCATATGCTCACGTAGCCTTCACAGCAGGGCCGCACCACAAGGCTTTGCCGACATGTCGACAAGCTCGACGCAAGAATACACTCACCCTTTGGCATTGTGTAGGCGGGTGACAGCCTGACAAGTGATGCAGCCACATTCTCGCCCAGCCGCTTGCCAAGCTTCAGGCCGTCGTCATTGTCCAAAGCAATGTGGATGCCACCATACAGCCGGCTCAGTGCTGCCTGCTCAGCAGCCTCCTCATATTTCTGCACAGCAGCACAACACCAATGAGGGTGTCAGTTGGTAGTTGATTGTTGCAGCAAAAGACGTGCCACTGTAGTGTCCAGTGAAGGCCAGCTAGGGCTGCATTGTTGCCTGCTCCCACCATGCCAGGGGGCAGCACTGCTGTCAACACACCTGCCAACACATCACCACGTTCCTTGCTGGGGAGTAGCCTACAGTCTTTGGGCCTCTGTTGGGCCTGTCTGTAACGCCCGCCACGCCACCAGGCTGGTTTGCAGGGATCAAGGGCTCCACAGTGCTGAAACCTGCAGGGGTCCTGTAGCAGTTGTAGCTGGGGGTTTGGAATGTTGTGTTGAAGCCACTCCGCGTCTGACGCAAGGCCTGCAGTAATCAGCAGCAGAGGCATCACAACATGCACTTAGCACTTGTCACCACTTCCACTACATGTGCTGAACACCCTCTCTCCACAATTTGCAGGGCCAACTTATAAACCATTTCATTCCTCCAGAACCTCACCTCAGCTGCAGCAGCGGAGAAGGTAGCATGCCCCGACACGTAACCCGAGAAGGGGGGCGTGACAAAGGTCACGGCTTGGAAGGGTTGCCAAGTGCCAAGGTCACGGCGCCCAACCCCCATATACGGCCCCCTCCATGCCGTGCCCAGCAACGTGTTGGTGCCTGTGTTGCGGCCCACGAGGCACTGAATGCCCGTGATGGGGCGTGACCCCATGTGCTCCAACTTGAGCTCCCAGGCCATCAGGCCAGCCTCATGCAGGGACAGTCCCACCAGCAGGGTGGCCCACACAGTGCGGTCGAGCACGTTCAGGTCTTTCAGGATAAAAGCATCGTTGGAGTTGCTCTCCTCCATAGCGATCCTGCAAAGGCAGGCAGCACAAAGCATGAAATCAACAACAGCACCGCTAGAAAGCAGTGCAGAAGCTTTGCGCCCAGGCAGGACGGAACGCACTGATCGACTTCTGAAGAGCTTCACAAACAACGATATGCGCTGAGCACAAGCAAGTCACACGGTGTGGTCAAGTTGCTGCACAGCTGTTTCCTCACTTGAACCAATGGCCTGAAGGTGCGCAACGATGCCAACGGCAGGCATGCCATTCAGACGCACAACATCAGCAGCAGCCGCAGCGTCACCCATATGTCATTGAGAGCAGGACAGGGCAGGGCACGGCAACACAGCACAGGGCAAGGCAGGGCAAGGCAGGGCAGGGCAGGGCAGGGCAAGGCAGGGATGCGAAGAATTCAGTGGCTCTGCAGCTGCATGTCAGCCTTGCAACAACCCCAGCACGGCTATGCAGCATGGTGACACAACCATATCAACAGACTCGGGAACAACCTTGATGCTTTCAATTGGCGCCCTATGCAAAAGTGGGCACGCGTGTACAGGCAGCCAATAGGTGTGCGACTGCAACATATGGCAACTAAAAACAGCAGCCGCTGCCCTGATGATCAGGCACAGTGGTGACAGCATTTCTCCAAGAATCAAAGCAGCTCACCTGGTGGGGTGGTACTTTCCGGCCCATCTGCCCAGACTGTCATACAAGCAGCAGGGAGCACATGACAGGCAGCAAACAGAAGGCACACCGTTCATGTCATCATAAGCACGTACGCTCCGCGTTGTGAGGATGTTAGCGTTGTGAGGATGTGTGTTGTTGCTGCTCCTGCTGTCACAGGACCCTGCGACAGAATCCAGACTGGCAGATGCATCTGCCATCTGTGTCATATGAGTCATATGATATGACACATAGCAGCGGCCATGGGGATACACACTACAAAACATAGTTTTGAATGGGCTGCAGCTGTGCAGTACAGCAGCATTACCCCATCTTACATTCAGCGATGACTTTCTTCTTGTCGTCCAAGGTGGCAGACTGCTGCAGCACCTCACGCATCGCCCGCCTGAAGCCTGCCTCGTCATTCGCCTTAGGAGGCCCTGTTAGGCCTTGCAGCAGCATCGGCCTCGCCTCCTGTGTGCTCCTCAGAGCTGCAGGTGCTATGGCAGCAGCAAAACCTCGGAAGAAAGGGGTGTTGACCTCGGCAAGGCCCAAAGAGGCGTAGCCAGCCGGCGGGAAAGGCGACAGTGTGGCATTGGCATTGGGTCTGAATATGTTGTTGGCTCTGGGCACAGTCAGCCTCTGCCAGTACCAGGGGCCCCTCAGCGACGATACCCGTGAGCAGTCGTGAACGGCTGCTGTGGGCTGGCTGCGCTGCTGGGGGCTGGCGGAGATGTTGGCGATGTCGGGATGCCTTGACAGCAGAGTGGTCGAATTGTCTTGCAGCAGGTTGATGATGCTCAGCTGGTCAAACACCTGCAAGCGCAGCACACAGCAACACAACACAGCAGTGGTGGTTGGCCGCAGCAGTGGCTGCACCTTGTCTATGTACATTTGCCAGTTCCTAGTACGATGACACCTTGAGCTGCAGCAGTACTAGCATAGCGTCAATGAGGGTCCTGCTATTGTTGGCAGTGCGGAGCGCTGGAACCACCTGCATCAGGTATCCTGCATCAAGAGAGGGCACGCCCTTACCTCGGATGCAATGTCCTCGCCTTGCCTGAACGGGATTGGGAAGTTCTCCCTGTCACTGTTGCCAACAAAGCCCATGGCATTGCTGAGCACCTGGTCGGCCTTTTGACACCAAACCGGCTGCGTCGCTCTGCTGTTGCAGAAGAACAGGCTGATGAACCTGCTGGCAGCACCAGAGATAGCAGCACGCTGTGCCGCGCTTGCCTCCTCCTCAGATGGTGCAAAGTTTGCCAGGTCGGGACCAACAAACACATCCTGTGCTTGCCCAAAAGGCTCTGTCAGGGCATCCCAGTCTTTGGCTCGCGCTAAGTCTTTCAGGTTGACCATGTCCGAGCTGAGGGGTTGAAAGTAACGGCCTGCAGAAGATCACAGCCAAACGTTAGTACGCATGGCGGCGCAACACAAGGCTGATTCGGAGCCACGTGTGTACAGCGGCAATGCCAGTGCTGCAGCAGCAGATGAACAGGGCAGGATGTATCTCCTAGGCGGGAGTGGGGTATGCGCACCCCACCACATGCACACATCCATGCACACACACTTCTGCACACCCAAACATGGGGACTGTCAGAAGTCAACCCACCGTAGGGGTACAGGTACTCTGACCAGACAGCAAAGGCCTGGTACACTGCCAAGGAGTAGCCACCCAGCAGCCTGGCGACAGCTGGCGGCGTGATAGTCACATCCTGGGCTGATGGTGGCGTTTTGACAGCATCCTTGACCTGTGGTGGCAAGAGGTTATGATTACGGATCCCAGTAAAAGGTCATCTAGCAGTTTTTGGGGCAGTTTTTGGACCCCCATATCTCAGCAAGCACGGGCGCGCGAGGCTTGCAACTCCGTGTGCGTTATAAGGACATAAAAGTACCAAGAGACTTTTCAATTCAGCCACTATGCAAGCTTGAGCTGCAAATGCGTTTTGAGATGTCAACATGTGCATGTTCTTCCCAATGCACAAAGGCTTGAAAAATTCGTTTTCAACGTCATTAACTTACAGAAACGACTGGACGGTCACACAGCAGCAAAGACAGTGCATACCGGAGGACACAAATTGAAAAAAACTCTGCTAAATTCACACAATTCCGTGATCGGGCTGAAACTGAAGCAGTACATTTCTGTACTGTGTGTACACGTTTAAGTGCAATCTCAAGTGGTGCAGGCGAGCAGGTGAGGCACTTGTCCTGACCAGTTACAAATGACACTTCGGCGCTCGATACACATCCATATGAATCAAACGTGTCCTACAAAGTACGTTTGCATCGCAAAACGGAAAGATCGGGTCTCCAAGACTCACTTACACCAAGCTGCGCGCCATCGTTTAAAGCAACATGCAAGGCACTTCGCTAGGGACAGTCAGTATAGCACTGATCTTTCTTAGCTTTGTTTTCGGTTTCAATGGGAGCTGTCACGAGGAGCAGGCGTGCTGCTGACGTTGAAGCACCAGCAGACAGCACAACAACAGATGGACCACCAGCAGCAGCACCTGCTGCACCTCACCGGTCTCCTGGCGTCATTGAATGTGCTTCTCCGTAGAAGCTCACCATCAACAAACACAGCACACTCACATTACAGCATACGCACACTACAGCACATTCACATTACCTGTTGATCAACACCACTAGACAGCAAGGCAGCCAGGGGGGGGGGGAGCAGGAAGCACAGGAGCTTTCAGGTGCAGCAACTGCACACAAATGACAATTGTACAGCAGGATGCCGGAAAACCCACGAGTGAATAAAAATGAACAGGAGGGGACCACTGGGATCCGTCGCCGTCCCTGGTTTACTGCATGTAGTGTGTCTCACAAGCTCCGCACAGACACCTGGCCCGGCACCTATAAGGGGTGACCATACTGCTCGGTTACAAGCTATGCTTGGCAGGTGTGGGGCACTGCTGCTGCACATGATCAAAATCAAAACAATCAAAACAAGCGAATGGTTATAGAACAGATCTGCTGTCAATTCATAGAGGGACAATTTGATCAGGGGGGGGGGTGCTCACCAGGCGCAGCAGAGAGACACCCCAGGTGGATGCCCTGCTCTTCACAAATGAAGAAGAACCGTTGGGATCGATGCTCAAGAAATCATCGTTTGCATCCCTGACGTCCGAAAACCTGCCCTGGCAGAGTCTTCTGCACTGTGCTGGTGCAAAAATGGTCGCCTGAGCGCGGCTGGTGGTGGGTGCGAGCGCAACCAGAAGAACCACCACCACTACTAGTATAGCTGTCTTTGTCATGCTCACCCCTGCACGACACCAAACCGGCAAGACAGGCGACAACTGCACGTTCGGGTGCTGTCCAGCTGCAAGGCCTGCTTTCGCTACTGCAAAGATCTGTAAAAGTAATCTAAGAAACGATCACGTGCAGCCTGGGCTGGTCTGGCTTCTGCTGTTGCCATGGCGGCCAGAAACAGTATCTGGCACTCAACCGGCCTTCACCACGTCACACAAATGTGTGGCTGGTCCAAGTTGTCAGACGGTCACACCGGTGGTCCCCTTCGCGCAAAGATCAAAACCGAGCGATCGCTGATGCGTAAGGCTGCTGCTGCCAGTCATTGTTCGTCTCCCTGCTACAGCTGTCAAAACCGCCAGCAAAGGGAAGCAGCACAGCTTCGGCCGTCCGCACAGCAACATGCGCTTACAGTTATGGGTCAGCGCCTTACTTGTGGCCCTTGCAACGGCAACCAGTGCGCAGGCGCAACCTGCCTTGCCAGTATTGCCAACTGATCAAGCTGATGCAGCCGTTGCTGCAGCTCAACATGTACGTGAAATGCCCTACAACAGCAACGGTGAAGGCGAAGTCACTGGACAAAGCCCTACTACGGTGGTTGAGTGGGAGGTGGCCAATGATACGGGCAGCAGCAACGCATCATGGACTGCTGCAGTGCTGGAGGCACCCATGCAGTCCACAAGCTCTGTCGCTGTTCCCACTGCAGCTGTTGGCACCTCCACCGGTAGTATCAACAGTGGTGCGCCCATGACGGGGCAGGGCGTCACAAGCAGCGTCAAGCAGGTTGCACAGCCTGAACAGCTTCCCATGGAGTGGGCACATGCACAACCAGCACACTCAAGTGTGCAGGAGACAGACCATTATACAACAGGGCTGTCGTCACTGGCTCCGGCTGCACCTGACGGCACAGCCCTGCAACCGACACAGGGTTGGCCACACCTCCCGTCAGTGGATGTTCAGGACAGCCACGACGCAGCTCGGCACCCATTGCCCTACTCCGCCACAGTTGGAGAGGGGATCTCTGCGCAGGCATTGGGTGATGGGGTAAGCTGGCCTGTCAACAACAAGCTGGATGTGAACCAATGCCTGGTGGCAAGGGGTCCAGAGGCCTGCCTTGCGGCTCCCGAGAAGAGGTTCTGGCTGTGCGTCAAGCCAGGTGCGTTGGTGGGCCCACCTGGGTGGGGATCAGCAGCATCATGCACATGATGCACCACATGCACCTCTCAGGAGACACTTTGGGAGGGATGTGGACGGATGTGGATCTGTGGTCATCAAGGAAATAGGCACTGCTGTCAGATGTCATCATACTGCACAGCAGGCTCAGCTATAACTCGGGCCAGGAACAACAAGCCGCTGCTTGCAGCATACGCCGTGACCATACGTTCAAAGTGCTACACCTGACGATGACTTGCTGCTGCTTTTCTTGTACACTTTCCACCATGTGTATGCAGACGGTGACATCCAGCTACAGGACCAACTGTCTCCAAGAGGCGAGTATGCCCCCTACTGGGCGACAAACACCAGCAGAGCTGACCGTACTGCTGCAGTTGGGCTCTGCCTGACAGAAGAAGGTCTTGTTGGTTTTGAAGAGACTAACCCAAAAACAATCTTCTGGTCTGTGAGCTTCAGCAACGCCTGGAGGCTGTTCATACAGGTGGGGCTGTCAGGTGTTTGGGTGCGGGTGTGCCTTGCATGCTTCATCCTGCTGACAACTTGAGTGCTTTTGGCGCCGCCAATTGCACAAAGGAGCTCCACACGTTGTCATCTGTGCTGGCCCACCTGACAGCGGCTGTTTGCTACAGCCCAAACCTTCGTTGTTCTGTTTTTGTGCCACAGGATGATGGCAGCCTGCTTGTGACAGGGCGCAACTGTGAGCTCATCTGGAGTTCAGGGACCCCTCAGATCACCCCTCTGCAGGACCAGCAGTGCTGGCCGGCATCAGGAGGTGAGCATGCTCTTGTAAGCGTGTTCCATTTGAAACACGCAAAGGCTACTGTGCTTGCAGGCGCAACACTGCCAGGCAGATGACATCTACGCATTGCTGGCACTGATCACCTTCCTATTGACAAGACTGCAGCTAGCTGGCCGTGGCTGAGACTGACGCTTCACACCCGTGCTCTGCTGTTTGCTTGCAGTGAGGTCGCTTACTTTCCCAGGTCAGAAGACGTGGCACATGTATACACAAAAACGCAACTTCACGGATGCTCAATCTGTTTGCAACTCAATCAATGGTGACCTGGTGTCAATCAGGAGCGTTGCGGAGCATGAAAGGTACTACCGTGCGTTTGCTGGCATCAACCAGCACACATGGGTGGGCTTGCGCACACGGGCGCCCCAGTTCAGTGCCAACCGGCAGGACTGGATCTGGGTCAGCACGGGCGCCACACCCGACTACAATGGCTGGGCAAATGGAGCGCCCAGCAACAACTATCTTGAGCCAAGCGTGTGTGCTTCTGCATGGTTTGAGCCTGGGATCGGAGGAGGCCGCTTTGTGTCAAATCCATGCAGCTGGCGGCTGCCGTTTGCATGCGAAGTACAGGTTATTACAGGTGCGCCTCAACCGCTGCAGTGGCAAAGTCTGGGCACCCTGAAGCTAGCAGCAGCGCTGCATACATGCGCATGCATCCTGGTGTCAATCCCACACCCCCACATGTGATATGCACAGGAGCAAGCACATCCAAAGCACTGTCTGACTGACTGCTGTGTGATGTGCACTGCAGCTGGATGTGACGGTGTACTTCAGACCAAGTATCTGTCGCTTAATACTACAAAGATCCGCTTCAACACGTCTATCACGGCACCTTGCCGCAGCGGCTACTTGGGAAGTGCTACTGTCAGGTGCCGGCCGGATGGTGTGCTAGAGTATGAAGGAGGCTGTGGTGAGTACGCAGGAGCCACTGTCAGCATCGGGGTGTGCTTCCCACAGTGACAAGCCCAGACTCCATGTTGGGGCGCCCTCCTGCTTTTTTGGCGGGGGGGGGGGGCAGACGCTTGAGCCACACCTTTGCAGTACACTCATAATGTTGTGCAGTGGTAGTGCATCGCCCGGGTGTCACACTTGGGCCGTCACTGACTGCGCAGTCAGTGCATGCCCGCGTGCTTGACCCACGCTTGGCGTGTTGCTCTACAACTGACGATCCCTGTTCTGGCCTGTGTTGTTTGCAGCCAAACACATACAAGTTGGTGACAAGAAGCTTTCGTACAACATTCAGTGGATGACGCAGGCCCAGGCGCGGACTGCATGCCGGCAACGAGGCGGCGAGGTGAGGAGCCTACTGTTTGCAATCTATCAGACTGATACAAAGTGCAGTGCAACGTCAACACTTCTTTCAATCATTGTTTCCTGCAACATCGCACGCTACTTTATCCAATCGCCCTGGGCGGTTCCCGCGTCAGCGGCTGAGGAGGGCTTGCTGAGGTCCCATGCCCTTGTTTGTGCCCCTGCAGCTGTTGACATTGGCAACAACAGCTGAGCTGGGTGTGATCATAGCGGAGCAGCAGAGCATCAGTGCAGGTACATGGATCGGTCTGCAGTCCGCGGACCGCCTGCCGACAGCCAACAAGGCTGACTTCCGTTGGCTCAGCACTGGCAGGACCCCCAGTGATGATTGGTGGGCTCCTAGCCAACCTGACAATACCGCTGGTCTGGAGGGAATTTGTGTGGAACAGGGTGCAAGTGCTGCTGGCTGGAACGGTGAGCCTCATACCCCGCTATGCAGAGCATGCGTACCGTACGGTAGTACAGTGGCCATCACATGCTCTTGCCTCAACTCATCTTGAATGCAGTACTGACTCAGTGCGTGCTTGCAAAGACACTGACAATGTGTGTTTGTTCATGCATGCACCGCTGCCTCAGATGTTGGGTGCGACACAACCAGACCATTTGCCTGCCAGCTTGGTGAGTTGTCAGGCCCAACCCCTTCAGCAGCCCATGGTCAATGCACCATTGCAGCTTCACGCATGGGAGGTCCGACCTCCTGACCTGAGTCAGGTGTTGTTGCTGCACGCTTGCAGCACCATCCATACAGTTTGTCACAGGAAGTGATTACCAGCATGTGCCGGAACATGACATAATGAACTGGGCCAACAGTGAAGCAATGCGCATGCCAGAAGCAACAACTAACGCCCCCACCTTGTGCCCAATTGTGCCCTGCGTGCAGGCTGCAGCAGCACCCTCCTGCCAGTCGTCAATGGTGTTGGCTGGGACGTCGATCGCTGTGATGGTACAAGCCATGGTGGTAGCTGCACAGCCACCTGTGCAGCTGGATACATTCCTGGCGCCACGGGGGCACCTTCAGTGGTTTGCACAGTCAATGGTTGGGGAAGTGTCCAAGGGTCTTGTGTTCGTGATGCACGTAAGCAACCTTCTCAAACAGTCTTTGTGGAGGCTGACTTGGTTGCTGAACACATGTTGTCATGTGTTTGCTGCGCATCACCAGTGCAAAGTTGTACTGCATTTAGCGGCAGATGCTTGAGGATCGAGATCTGCATGCTGTGGCTGACGGGAGCCTCTTGGCCAATGGAAGAGCAGTCAAATCAATACTGATTTACCCTCTCCTGCTCCCCTCCCTTGTTGTGCTGTCCACCTTGTGCAGCAACCTGCTCTGGCCAGCCTGCTGCTCAGCCATATGCAACGTGGGCTTGTCAAAACACCGCAGTTGATGAGGTTTGCACTGCGCAGTGCGGCGTGGGCACACAGGGCCCTGTGACCGCCAGGTGCCTTGGCAACCAGTCCTGGGACACCCCAGTTGGGGCATGTATTATAGGTATGCCGACACACTCCTGACAACCCTGCCGTTGCATTTCCTCAGAAAGAGCCACCTGTGTTCAACGGCATCCACAATGTATGTGAGCAGCACAAACTCACTTAAACAGCACGTTACGTATAGGTGCAGCAGCTTTTAACCTTATTTCACCGCCTCCTGCTGAGCTTCAGCAACTGCTGCTTTCCCTCCACCGCCCTCCTATGCAGGGTGTGTGGGTTCTCCTGAAGGGTGGACCAAAGATTGTGGCACTTTCACAGCCGTGGGGGGAATCTGTGACGGAGCGTGTGGCACAGGTACCGGCAGCCTTGAGGCGATATGTTCACCGTCAGGCACGTGAGTTGTGGAAAACTCGTGCGGGACTAACTCTGGGACCATCAGGATTTGCGGTCGTCCCACACCCAGCATAGAAAATGGGGTGTTTCCTTGCGGCTTTCCATGGTTGCAAGGCCGAACGTGCATCGCCAGGTGCATTGTTAATGCAACTATGGGTTTCACCCCCAGTGCACCAAACCAACCCTCGTCAGTTTGCTATGGCAGTGGATGGAGTGCACCTCAGGGTACTTGCAACAGAGGCTGCCTTGGCAGTCCTCCACCGCCTGCAAATGCTCAATTCCCCTGCCCACCCGTCACGGCTGTTGGTGGGAGCTGCCGGGCAGCATGTACGACTGGTTCAGGCTCAGGCGACATATTTGCTACGTGCCTACAAGGTTCCAATGGAGCCCCGCCCAACTGGGGTGTGACCATCAACCAGCCATGCACTACACGTGAGTTGTTGCAAGCGCAGATACTGTCAATGGTGTTGTCAACTGACATAATCAAGTTGAGGGCCAAGAATGTCATTCAGCTGTGCATGCTGGAGAGCTTGTGTTGTCTGGCTAGCGCAAAGCGTGCAATTATAATCTTTTGGAAGACGGAGAGCGAACTTTGTGTGCATTGTTTCATGTGCCCTGCAGAGTGCGTCGGCAGTCCCCCTTCACCCCCCAACAGTATGTTCGCCTGCCCTCCTACAACAAGCACTGGTGGCACTTGCACAGCATCATGCCAAGTCGGGTTCCAAGCAACCCGCCCAGTGACAGCAACTTGCCTCCCCACCGGAGTCTGGAGTGTGCCGGAAGGGAGGTGCTCGCCTGCAGGTGTGGCCTTGACAACTCATTATTGCTGCTGGCGATGGTGCATAATCGTAGTCTGCCATGCGCAGTATTGACACCATGACTGATACAACTTTGAACAGTTTCTGTCCACTGTCCTGAGCCAGTGGCTGGTTGTGAAGTATGCAGCACAGCTCAGCATCCAGCATCATCATTTTCACGGCCTACTGCTGCTGTGGCCGCCCATCATTGCACCTCACTGGCTGGCACCTGTTGTGCTGTTTGCAGTCTGCACGGGCAACCCACCAAACCCGCCAAATGCACAGTTTTCCTGTGGCAGAGTTATGGCTAGTGGGGCCCGTGTGACGTTTGTTGGTCGGTCATGTGCGGCACAGTGTGTCGCAGGGACCTCTGCTGCCCCGACCACCCCCATTGCAAGGTGTGGTGCTGACGGCACCTGGTCGACAGTCGTGGGTGCATGCAAAGGTAATCTGCACAGTGTGCAGCCAGCTTCCCTCTTGCGCAGACAGACTGTACTAGTTCCAGTGAGCCAAGACATGAAACACCTGCAAACATTTTGTATGTCGTCCATATTGGTGCATCTCGTGTTCACCATGACGCCATGCTGACATGGCGCAAAGTCAGAGTGTGTGTTGACCAGGTATCTTGAACCCGCCTGCCACAGTGTGTGCTTTAAGTTTGGTGAACCATACAGCTGCCCGCAGAGTTGTGTGGAGGCAGGGTGTTACTATAGGACTGAGTTTACTTTCTGGGTGATAGGAGGTTGCTTTTGACTGTGACCAGATTTCAGTGCAGTACAGTACAGTACAGTGTTAGGGGACAGCGTCCCAGCCACTGACCCAAACCCTGCATGTGTCTGTTTTGTTCGTTTGTGCAGCTGCCTGTGACCCCAACCCGTGCTCTGCTGACCCCTTCTCCAACAAGAACTGCACAGCAATGGGAAGCAATGGAGACTACGCTTGTGGATGCAATGCTGGTTGGTACTGGGATGCACGAAGGCTGAGATGCGCACGTGAGTGGAGCCGAACTGTAGCGTGCTGTTCCATTCGCTTCATTTGGTGTGTTTGCGCTGCTTGGCTTGTTTTGCTTGCACCCCGTTGCAAGAATTGTACATGCCATCATTGTTAGCAACTGGTACAGAGGCTGGATGCAGTCAATCAAGGCGGTCAGAAAGCCGCGACTGCTGATATGATCGGTCAATGCTGCTGTTGTTGCCTGCAGGTCTCGTGGGCAAGCCGCAGGTGTACCTTGTGACCAAGACCTCTGCGTCTATCCCCACCAGCAGCCCTTACCGCTCTGCGGCTGAGGCAGCAGCTGCATGTGCGCTGTATGGCGGACAACTGGCTTCCTATCAGCAGATGCAGCTTGCGCAGCAGTCAAATGCACAGTGGTGCAGATTTGGGTGGACCTCAACACTTGCGCCAGATGGCAAAAACTTGCTTGCATACCCCATGCAAGAATTTGGTGTTGCTGGTTGCAGCGAGGCTGGCAGAAAGCTTTACGAACTCTCTGCACTCAACGGCCGGGCTGCCGCAAACTGTTACGGTGTGAAGCCGCCCCAAGGGACACAGGGCGTTGAGCCATGGAGCAGCTCACTGGGTCAGAATCTAGTCAGACTGTCACCGCAGTGGGAGGGACCAGGTGCGCTCGTTAGTGTGCCACTGGAGTGGCACTTTCAGGAGTGCTGAAGCAGCTGTTGCCAGCTGTCCACCAGCTGATCCTGCCGGATCATGCCTTGGCCCAGCAGGCCACAACTGTACACGATGCTGCATGGGCACAACATGCATCGGCATTGCAGTTGCTTACTGCAGGACGACCTGTCAAGGAAGAACTCTGTTTTCCCAATTCTACTATGTACTGTACTGCCCTGTACTGTACTGTACTGCCCTGTACTGCACCGCCTTGCACTGCCATAAAAGTGATGCCCTGTGCTGTAATGCACTTGACTGTGATGTCTTTGGCCACTATCGCATCCTTTCAAATCCACTTTTGGCAACGATATGGCCAGTGAAAAAGTTCACAAGCATTTCTGGACAGCATGCCTCACGCGGTATTGTTGATAGGCCTGCCAGCCCGCCAACTTGCCCTGTTTGGATGTTGCCAAGAATGTTATGCCTGCCTCCCTGCTGCCTGCGTGGATGTCTGTTGTGCAGCTCTGTGTGGCAATGCGCCTGCCCCGCTGGATGTGCAAGGCTGTGTGCGGGTGGACACAGCTGGCACCCTGATGTGCTGTGGCATCGGTGCTGGAGCTTCTCCTATCGTGTGCTCAAATGGCACATAATAATAATAATAATAATGCTTCAGGGCCCCCTCCTAACCCAGTAACGCCATAGGATTACCTCCCATTGGCTTCACGCCCTGTAAGGACGGCGGGGTCTACCCCTCCTGACACACACTCCAAGCATTATTATCACACGGGGTGACACTTGGTAGAGGCAAAGTGCCCAAATCCTCTACCCCTCACTGAGGCCCCACAAGGGACACAGGCCACTCAGTAAGACGGACATTGTTGCCAATGCCCCAAAGAGAGACCTTGCTGCGGGTGGGAATCGAAACCCAAACCTTCTGCTCACAAGGCAACCTCCCAAGCAGTTTTACGCCATGCCCAGGGCACATGGCAACAACGCACTGGTACTTGCACGCCTCGAGCAAGTGAGTTGAGTTGCACATGCACATGGAGACCTTTGTGCAAGTATGCATACATTGTTGCCTAGTGCACGTACTACAGTCACAGCTGCCAGTTGCACAGGGTTGCAGGAGGTGTTGTGTCTGAATGTGCTGAGCATGTCAGTACACTTACAACAACAACAACAATAACTACACTGTACCTGCCTGTAGCTATGAACTGTTGTTGCTTTCTTTGAGTAAGCACACTTGTGTCTCGCTCAAACATTGCCTTCAGCTGGCTGGCAAGCTCAATGGTCATTGATATGTGAGCGCTGCTTGTGCCTTGGCAGCAAGATGCACGGTACAGCTACACACATGCACGGTACAGCTGTACACATACTCAGCAAGATTTGACACTATGTATCATGCTGTTTGACGCTTTTCTGTTTTCTGTCTCATGTTTGATATTGCTGCAGCATGCCCGCAAGCATCCCTGCCTCCCGCTCCCGCTAATGCCGCCTGGCCCAGCAGCGGGTGCAACAATGTGGCGACCGGAGCTGTGTGCCAAGCCACCTGCACTACAGGGGTTGTTGTGGCAGCCACTACTACATGCAGTAATGGCAACTGGAGCGCTGTCAGTGTCACTGGCACGTGCCCACAAGGTGACACTTGGTGCTTTGCCCTACCTAGGGCTGGTCAGCCTTGTCTAATTTTTTCAATGGCACTGCAGAGTGTTGCTGAGGTCATGACTGCCAGCTCCTTCGCAGTCATGCAGAGCTATAGCTGGGGGTGCAGGTTGTCAGCGCCTGAAGCATGGATGTGGCCGGCAATGCTAGGTGCACTGCATCTGTGGCACAGATGCACCTTTTGTGCTCCAGCAATTGCCTATGTTGCATTCGCCCTGCCAACTGACTTTGCCCATCTACCCATGGATGTCAAAGCAGTCATACAGTTGGCTTGCAGTATGCACAGGGCAAATAGCATGTTTATACGCACTCCATTGACCCCTGCCCGAGCATGCATGTGACATGCATGTACACATGCGGCATGGGTTTGCTCTCTCTGCAGGTGCAGTCTGCGGCAGCGCATCCCTGCCTATAGCTCCCAATGCCACCTGGCCCAGCAGCGGGTGCAACAATGTGACAACCGGGGCTGTTTGCCGTGCCACATGTGCTGCTGGCTTCAGTGGAACAGTCAACACCACATGCAGCAATGGCCAATGGGGTGTTGTCAGTGGCACATGCCAAGGTAGGTGCCTCAACAGCACTGCAGCTCCCAGCTTCACACCCACCCACGCTCTCAGACGATGGAATATGCTGCCATCCAATCTTGAAGCAGCAGAGCTAGCAGGGCTGCTGCAATCTTGCAGCATCACTTGAAGCTAGTGTATGGCATCATGCAACACTGACAACACTTCAAATCAAATCAAATCAAAGTTACACCTGTAGCTATGAAACTCAAGAGCTCATGCCAACACTTCAAGTGTGCACGTGTGTACAACTCCGAGTCAGCCTGATGTTGGTTGGCAGTAGGCCCTTGTGTTTTGTTTTTTACGTGGGACACTAGTGCTGCAAATCATGAATTTCAGCTTGAGGCGGTGATACACTCACATTGCAGCATGACCAGGACCCGGTGAGTGCCTTATGTACACTTCACTGTACCGACCTGTACCCCTACATGTGCCTGTACGATCACATGCATGTCTGGGGCATGTGTATGGCCTGCAGGCTGCCGCAATGCATCCCTGCCTATAGCTCCCAATGCCACCTGGCCCAGCAGCGGGTGCGACAACGTGGCAACCGGGGCTGTGTGCCGTGCCACATGTGCTGCTGGCTTCAGTGGAACAGTCAACACCACATGCAGCAATGGTCAATGGGGTGTTGTCAGAGGCACATGCCAAGGTAGGTGCCTCAACAGCACCGCACCTCCCAGCTTCACACCCCCCCTACGATGCTTGAATTTTCTGCCATCCATTTTGAAGCAGCAGAGCTAGCAGGGCTGCTGCAGTCTTGCAGCATTTACTTGAGCTACTAGAAGTGTACTGCATCATGCAACACTTGAGGTGTGCACGTGTGTACAACTAAGCCTGATGTTTACTTAGCAGTAGGCCCTTGTGTTTTGTTTGTTTTCAAGGACGCTTGTGCTGCACATCATGAAAATCAGCTTGAGGTGGTGATACAGTCACACTGCAGTATGACCAGGACCAAGTGCCGTATGTACGCTTCACTGCCAGTGACAACCTGTACCCCTACATGTGTCTGTATGATCACATGCGTGTATGCGGTGTGTGTGTGGCCTGCAGGCTGCCAAAGTGCATCCCTGCCTCCAGCTCCCTCCAATGCCGCCTGGCCCTTCAGCGGATGCGACAACGTGGCCAGCGGTACTCAGTGTCGTGCCACATGTGCTGCTGGCTTCAGTGGGACAGTCATCACCACATGCAGCAGCAATGGCCAATGGGGGAGTGTCAGTGGCACATGCACAATTCAGGCTGGAGGTGGGTGTTGTGCCGGCTTGCGCATACCTGTGCATGCTGTCACTGATGCTCCAGTGATCACTGACTGTACGTAGTATGTACATCTCATGTTGCATAAAAACAGTGTGTCCAACAGGTGCAGCTCATCCATATGCCCAATGAGGGGGGGGGTGATCAACCCATGAGGAGTCTGCCAAGGGAGTATTTGGTATTGTTTCATAAGTTGCTGTAAGCTATGCTTGGGGAACTCACCTGCCTACTTTGCTGCTGCCACTGTTGTTGCAGCATGCCGAGGTACAGCCCTCCCCCCTCGTCCTGCCAACTCAGTATGGCCTACTTCTTGTGCCGGCAGTGCCGTGACATCGAGTGGCGGGCGATGCACAGCCCAGTGCTCATTCGGACTTGCATCCAACAGGGTTTCCCCGTACACCACCTGCAGAAGCGGTGCATGGTCAGCTGTCAGCGGTGGCCCATGCGCTGCCGGCACAATCGGGCGCCACTTGTGAGAGTGTCAGGACCATGGCGTGCGACCTCGCATCCATGTTGACCAAGCCCTTATTGGGATCAGCTAGCTCGCTTGTCGTGGTTGTTGTTGCTTGTATGATTTCCATTGTGGAAACGCTGAAAGGCGTGAGGTTCCCTGAAAGATTGGGTTGACATTGCCCATCCCATTGTCCGACAATGATGGTCATGTATCAATGCCAGTGAGGACAAGTCATGACAGCCGCTGCCCTGAGGGCATGGCCTGGGCTAAGGCTATGGTGTATCGTGCACAGTGTTGTGAACATGTCGCGTCAAGATTGTCAGAATTTTGGGGCTGGAATTGTGTCAGTGTGAGGGCTGCGGCAAGCAATCCCAAGCAAACATTTTTGTTTTGCTGTGAAGGGTTTAGAAGCTTTTGAGATGATGGCACCCTTTGGACACCGAGGAAAGGCTGCACCTTACAACGAGATGGTTGTATTGATATTGTGTCATCCACGCCATGGCCAACAGTGCACTGCTACTAGTAGTACGCATGTAGCAAAGCTGCAGGTTTTGGGCTCGAAACTTGCATTGAAATATATATATATATATATATAGGAATATAATATATATAGGAAAAGAACCTTGGAATACAAGGCAGCAAGGGGGCCATCATCAGCATCCGAAGCAACACGAGAGCTGCAAACAGAATTGGGGAGTTCACAGCTAAGTTACAACATGCAGCAGCACCAAGACATAACCGTTCTCACCACAGTCAGCTCAGCCTGAGTAGTACCCAGTTAGCAGCACCCAGGGTCAGCCCAAGAACGCGTGTCGGGCGCAAGATCACTTTTTACAAGGTGCATGTCAGCGCAGGCTGGTCTCTGGGCTGAACCACTGGCCGCACAACTTCCCTGCATGTTCACATTTTGAACCACAGAGTTGGTGCCTGCGCACGGCGTAGAACCCAGACCAAACAGGCACGCACATGCTACACCACAATGAGGCAAGGCAGGCATGCTGCAAACAGACAACACGGAGCCCTGGTGTCGTACACTGAGGTTGGACATCGCATTGGCTGCTGCTGCACTCTCCAAGTAAACAGTGGCAGATGATCTGTGGTGTGCAACACCTGGCAAGCTTGAGAGATGGCACTGCAAGCCGGCGTTGCCGTACCAGCTGATCACGACTGCTCCGTGGAATGGGTTGAAACTGGAACCAAAAAAGAATAAAATAAATAATATCAAAAATAAAATCTGCAGACACCTTGGTGTGCAGCACATGCCTTGCTGTACGCGTATACAACAGGGCCATAAGCACTGACGTTTCTTCAGGTTCTGTAGGGTGGAATGTGAACACGACGCGGTGGTGCAAGCCGCCTGCACACCTCAATAGCACATCCTGCATGCTACCCCAGCACCCAAACCTGACCACTAGCCTCTGCACCCACTTGTGTGCATCAGCTCATCAAGCCGCTTGGGGAGCTTGGGCAGCTGCACTAGGGCTGAGGCACCCCAGACAACCAGCAGGTGTTGCAGACAAACAGCCGCTACACCGCATTGCCAGCAATTTCCAGAGGAAGAGTGTTCTTTGAAGGTGGACCAGGAGGATACAGGAGGGCCACCATGCAGCCACCACCACAGAGTGCCCGTCACCCAAAGACGATGCAGAATGCTTTCACGGTAAAACCCTCACTAAATCAAACAGTTAATGAAGGGGACGGTTTGCTGCATTCAAGGAGTGGCAAGCAACCCGAGCCACCAACATACAATGCATACATGTACAGTTGCCTTTAACTTGGACAGGCAATGACCACTCCAGGCAATGACCATTCAAGGAGTGGCAAGCAACCCGAGCCACCAACATACAATGCATACATGTATAGTTGCCTTTAACTTGGACAGGCAATGACCACAGCAACCAGGGGTTCTGACAACAGGTGCAGAAACAGAAATGGTTGTAGAAGGTCTGCAACAGCTTGTATGACACTGCGGCAAAGCGCCGGCTTGCAAGGCGTCTGAGTGCTGCTCATACGCAGCTGGCAAACACCACATACTCACAACAGTAGCCATGCCAGCAGGCTCAGCAGTGACAATTGATGCATAACAAACGCTGTTGATAACAGTGGTTGGGTGCAACACCTCAGTGCAGCGCCTCACACTGGCTGCTGCGGATCAAGCGGTAACACAAACTGATGTGTACTGATGTCGACTGCTGTGGCATTTGCATCCGCACTGCTTGTCAGTATCGTGGTTTTCTGCACAGGCAGCCCTTCCAGCAAGTACAATGCATTCTCAGGTGCAGCTGCTTTGTCCACTAAGGACCCAAGCACTGAAGGAGGCTCATCGACCAATCCGGCGCTGGAAACTGCATGCACATGTTCATGCGCATCGACACGTGACTGCACAACAGGTGTGCTCACCCTGCGCATTTTGCTTGCGCCAGTGACACTGGTAGAGATCCGTGATGTGGGCAGGGAGCTGACTGACACGGTAACAGCCTGATCAGTTGTGTTGGCAATGATGGGTCCACAAGGAATGCGCTGAGCATGCATGGGGTTGCGCTGCATACGAAGCGTCTTGGCTGAGGCCACGATGGGCCCAAAGTCACCTGCAGCAGAACACAAGCCCGCAGTACAAACACTGCCTGAACTCGCCAGTCGCTGATGCAGCGTCAGTCATGCTGGCCCTTTCAGCACCCGCTGCATGTAGCGGTGAAGTGCCAACCAACACAGTATCATACTGTTTTGACATGATTGTACTGGTTTGACATGATGTCAAACCAGGGGCCAAGTTGGGTGGCCAGTGACTGGCACGGAGATGCTGTAGTCTGCAGCTGCTGCCTGGCCAGGGGTGCATTGTGCGTGTCCCAATCTCACTGCTGCAAAACACCTCATACCATGAAATTACACCATATACGTACCTGGACTGCAGATGATGCCTATAGAAGATACATAGGCATCCTGCCAGCCAAACACTCCTGCAAGCAGCACATAATGATTGACAGGAGCCTTTGGGTCATGGAGAGAGGGAGTGAAGCAACCGTGTGGGTATCAAATGCATGTGTGCCAGTGACAGCGGAATTGAGAGCTGCAGCATTCCTGGCATTCTCGGCACGCACCTATTACACGACTGTTATCATCGCACCGGAGCTCAGCCCATGACCCAGGCACGGAGGGGGTGCCATACGGCCGTGACTGCACACCAGCAGCAGTGACAAATCGGAGGCAGTCAACGCCCCCAGTGTAGCTCTTCACATCCATACCCGAGTAGCCGTCAGCGGAAGTGTGGCTGAAGGCGGTGTCACCCGGCTGGGCGAAATAGGGAATGCCTACGTTCCTGAGGTTCCAGCGGCTAGCACACTGCGCCGTGAAAGTGTTGACGTAGGCGCCTGCTCTGCCAAAAAAGCGTGTTATGAAGGTCCCCTCTGGGCATTGGTAATCGTAGCGCCAAAGGCCCGCGTCGGGATTGTCGGGAACAGGGTCCGTGCGGAAAGTGACGTCCTCGGCTGCACCAGGAAGCAAGGCACAGACAGTCTAATTACTTGCTGAGCAGCGATGTATATCTGGGATGACACCGGCCAGCGCCATTACGACCGTGACGGTCACACGCCGTGTGAGAACACCAGTCGCAAGCAGGACAGGCTCGAATATAGCACCGGCAGTGTAGCCCGCTGTAAGTGGGCTTCAACACTTCACACACAGCTGCAACCGCCAGCACTCACTTGTTACTTTCCCGCACAGGAGCCCAAATGTTCCGATGTTGCCTGCCCCTCCAGTGCTGCGAGTAGTCAGCCCAACAATGCGCTGATCCTCATTGCAAGTTGTGGTGACCCTTTCTCCTTGTGGCATGCCATATATTGTGCTGTCCTCATCTGCTCGGTCTTGGAAAGATACGCCCACCACAGCACCAATTGAATCGATGATCACAGTTATTGCGACATACCCATCAGCAACCGTTGACTGCACAAAGTCCAGCCCAGGCCCCCATGTACCCAGTGTGCCAATGAATGTGCCGTCACTGCATGTCACACCCAGGGCATACAGACCATTTGTATCATGCCTGCCATCCCACATACGCACAAAGGTGCCTGGTGGGCACACAAAGTCTATGACCTGTGTGTCGAAGTTACCAAAGTCCGGAAGGGGTGTAGGCCTGGACTCGACAGTTTCTGCAAAGCACACACACATGAAAGCCAAGTTTGGCAAAGCATGAGGCACACCGTGTGTAGTGGTACAACCCACTGGTTGGGACTTGTTGGCGCTGAGCTGCGGGGGGGGGGGGGGGGAGGGGGGTCAAGATGCTGTCTGCCGGCAGACACAACCAGCGGAAGTCCTCACTGTTTTCTATGGCACTGCAACAATACACTGCTCCCTTGCTGTACAGTGTGGCTGGCATGTGCTTGGCTGTGACTACGTGTATGACGTGCACAGGTCGCTGCATATGTGAAGCAACAGTGCACAGGACACTGCATCATGCAGTACAGCTTGTCATGCTTATGCTTATGCTTATGCTGCATGTTGTGACAAGGCTTTCATAACCTTGCACACATGTGTGACAGCGTGATGCTTTCCCCCTCACCCTTAGGCATCGTGTAGGCAGGCGATAGCATGGCCAGAGATGCAGCCACGCTCTCACCCAACCGCTTGCCAATGTTGAGGCCATCATCATTGTCGATGGCAATATGGATGCCGCCATACAGACGGCTTACTGCAGCTTGCTCAGCAGCCTCTTCATAATTCTGTGCAGCAGCAGAACACAGTAGGGAGGCCAGGTGAGTTTCTGTAATATGTTGCTGCAGCAAAGGCCCGTGGAGACAGTGCATTGTTTGCGCAGACATTCAAGTGACCAGCTGGCCGACCTGTGGTGCTTTCGATGGCAGAGCTGATGCAAGCAGTGAAGCAGATGTAGTTAGCATTATGCTGTTTGACTGCGCAGTCACACTTCATACCACGATGCAACCATGCAGTCGAGGGCATTGGCTCAGTTGAACTCACCCGCCAGCACATCACAATGTTCCTGGCTGGTGAATAGCCGATAGTTTTAGGACCCCTGTTCGGTCTGTCTGTGACACCCGCCACACCGCCTGACTGGCTTGCAGCAATCTTGGGCTCCACAGAACTGAAACCTGCAGGAGTCCTGTAGCAGTTGTAGCTGGGGTTCTGAAACGTTGTGTTGAAGCCACTCCGGGTTTGACGCAGGGCCTGCGCAGCATGTGAACAGCAAATGAACACACACCAGAGTGCAGTCATGCATGTGGTGTTGGGTCCAATGTACACTTGGTCAGAATCTGGGCTAATCTATAGGGACAAAATGATAGTATCTACTTGTAACAACCTCCCCCAGAATGTCCCATAGTCTGCGGCAGCACCCCGTCTGCAGGTGAGCCTGTGCTGCAGTGAGGCAGCCGCTGCCGTCAGCGGCTGACGCAAACAATTACCCTCAGCATTGAGGGCTGCCATGACGAACAGGATTTGCTTTTTGCCGCTACAAGCATGGGTAGAGCTGACATATGCAGGAGCTGAATATGCAAATGCACATGCTTACAGGCATCCCATGTTCACCTCCTGGGGGCCAAGTTGAACCACAGCAACAGCACATAAGGCGTACAAGCCATACCCCACCTACTCACCTCTGCTGCGGCAGCGGAAAAGGTTGCATGCCCGCTTACGTATCCGGAAAAGGGGGGCGTGACAAAAGTCACAGATTGGAAGGGTTGCCAGGTGCCAAGGTCACGGCGCCCAACCCCCATATACGGCCCCCTCCATGCGGTGCCCAGCATAGAGGTGTTGGTGACTGTGTTGCGGCCCACAAGGCACTGTATGCCGGTGATGGGGCGTGACCCCATGTGCTCAAGCTTCAGCTCCCAGGCCATCAGGCCAGCTTCATGCAGAGACAAGCCCACCAGCAGGGTGGCCCATACAGTGCGGTCAAGCACGTTGAGGTCTTTCAAGATGAAGGCATCGTTGGAGTTGGAGTTGCTCTCCTCGATTGCAATCCTACATCAGCAGACAGGGCACTGCTGCTGATGGTGTGCCATTGACAGTCATGTACAGGGGCCTGGCTGTGCGACATGTTGCCAGAAGAGTGCAGCTGACCAGCCACAGAAGACCCAAGCCAGCAACAGCCACACTCAGTAAACTTGACCTCAACCTGCTGAAGCTGTTGCGCAACAAGCAACTTACTTGAACCAATGGCCTGGCGTGATGGCCATATACAGCAGGTACGCCAAGCATGAATGCAGCAACAGAGCGACAGCAGCAGCGATGTTGTGAATTAATCTGCATGCAAACGGCCCATGACATTCTGAGCATGCCATGTGCAGGTCTCAAGCCTTGCATGCAGCAGGTCACATCACGTGATGTGGGCTCCATCACCGTATACACTGCAACCAAGGCGCCTGCAGATGCGTGCAGGAGAGTTGCGGCTCACCTGGTGGTGTGGTGCTTTCTGGTCCGTCAGCCCAAACTGTGGCAGCAGGCAGCATGACGGGCAGTGAAAGCAAGCAGAAAATTGATGTCATGATTTGACATTGGCTTCAGTGTTTGGGGCACGACAGCGCATGGTCGGCAGGCCCACACAATCACAGCAGTATTACCATAACTCCCTGTGCTGTCAGTAGACCTCTCGAACCTGCCACAGTGTGCCGTTCAGGCTGCAGCAGGAAACCATCACCTAGTTGCAAATGGAAGCTCCTGTCACGTGCAGCTACTGTCTACAGTGCAGTTCTGCTGCTCACATTCAGCGATGACCTTCTTTTTGTCGTCCAGGGTGGCAGACTGCTGCAGAACTTCCCGCATCGCCCGCCTGAAGCCTGCCTCATCACTTGACATAGGAGGCCCCGCAACGCCTTGCAGGAGCATTGGCCGGGCCTCCTCTGTGCTCCTGAGGGCTGCACCCGCTTTGGCAGCAGCAAATCCTCGGAAGAAGGGGGTGATGACATTGCCAGGGCTCAAAGTTGGGTAGTCAGCCGGCGGGAAGGGAGATGTGGAGGCATTGGTGCTCGGCCTGAACGTGTTGACCCTGGGCACAGTCAACCTCTGCCAGTACCAGGGGCCCCCAAGTGCGTTTACACGGGAGCAATCGTGCACTACCGCTGTGGGCTGGCTGCGGTTCTGTGGGGTGGCCGGGATGTCGTGGATCTTTTGGTGGTCTTTCTGCAAAGCGGCTTGGTTGTCTTGCAGCAGGTTCACCATGCTCAGCTGGTCAAACACCTGCCAACACAGCAACACAGCAACACGGCAACACAACAACACGGCAACAGTGATTGGCTTTCACAAAAGCTCCAGTTGGCTATTCGCAGACACCTTGGGCTGCAGCCTTCTTACAATGCTAAACATGCCTACAAAAAAATGCCTACAGATATGGCCCAGACAGCATTGTGCATGTATGCATGCGCATAAACACAAAGCAGGCCTCACCAAAGTAGCAATGTCTTCTCCCTGCCTGAATGGTACAGGGAAGTTGTATCTGTCAGTCTTGCCCACATAGTTCATGGTGCTGTTGAGCACCAGGTCAGCCTTATCACACCAAAAGGGCAGAAGTGCTCTGCTGTTGCAAAAGAACAGGCTGATGAACTTGCTTGCAGCTCCAGATATGGCTGCTTGCTGAGCCCCTACGGCCTGTTCTTCAGGAGGCGCAAAATTGGACAGATCTGGGCCACGAAACACGTCTCCTGGTTTCCCATACGGCTCAGTGAGAATGTCCCATTGTGTGGCCTTCCATTGGTCTCTCAGGTTGACCATGTCAGAGCTGAGGGGCTGGAAGTAGCGGCCTGCAAGGCGATACCATCAACACTCAGCAACATGGCTGCCAGACTGCCAACCATACACAACGTGGAGCCTTGTGTGAACAGAGTGCATGTGCAGAAGGCAAAACGGGGGACCTTGCTCCAGGGGCCCCACAACTGGCTGAGCCCAAACAGGGGTCACCTGAGTAAACAGCCCCCAGCATACACACACGCACATAGCCCTGCCCCAACTAAAACACTGTACCCACCGTAGGGGTACAGGTACTCTGACCAGACAGCAAAGGCCTGGTACACAGCCAAGGAGTAGCCTCCCAGCAGCCTGGCAACAGCTGGCGGTGTGATGGTCACATTCTGGGCCGAGGCTGGAGTTTTGACGGCCTCCTTGACCTGTGGCAGTGTAGAAAAGGTCAAGGCCGAGTTTTGAGACAGTGGCGTGTACAAGTCTAGATACACACCGTACACTGAGTGTTTGCAGGAGGGGCACTGCTATTGTACAACACCAAACTTGACGAGAGGCAATCGTATCGTAGCTGCAATCCAGCACCATTTGTGGCTGATGTGTTTTACTGTACAGAGGGCTAACACCAGCATGTACCGGTTGAAGAGGTTACATGTCTCTGTACATAGCTCACCAGACGCAGCAGAGAAACGCCCCAGCTGGATGCCCTGCTCCTCACAAAGGAGGAGGTGCCGTTGGGGTCGATGCTCAGAAAATTGTCAGTTGCATCCTTTAGGTCCACAAAACTACCCTTACACAGACTCCTGCACTGGCTTGGGGTGAATATGGTCCCCTGCGCCCAGGAGGTGCTAGGTGCCAGTGCAAGGAGAAGCACTATGATCGGTGTGATTGCCTGTGCCATTGTCAGCGCTGCATCAACATGAACCAGCCGATCAACTGAAGAATTGAATGTGTGGCCCAGGTGCTGCGAGGCTTGATTGTGCTCCGAGCACCACCGTCAAAAAGTCGATCTGTTAGGGTGGTGCTGGCTCTTGGTGGTAGAGCGGCGCGAATCGCCGCTGGTGCGTGGTAGACAATCAATACAAACATGTTGATCGCACCACGAAGTCACCACCGGTGACCGGGACGTGAACTGATGTGTTAGCTGACGTGTGAGGGTTTTTATCACTGCTGCCATTTCATCAGCTGGCCCAACCACGATTTGGTCAATGTTGCTTCCAAACCGCTTCAAGAAGCAACGTGACGCAATGTGTTGTGTTGTGAGGCGCATCAAACTCGTCACGAAGCCTTGCTACAGCCCTAGCTATGCAGCTTTGATGTTGCTGTCGAAAACCGCACCATGAGGTATCAATGGTGGTTCAGAGCGTTTACGTTGATACTTGCAGCTGCAAGCTACACGCAGGCACTGCAGCACCCCGTCTCCCCGACACTGCCAAACGATCCGAGTCTTCCATCCAAGCATGCAGCGCGAACTGACAAGGAAAATCCCCCCAGCATTAATGTAGATGTAAGGTATGATAGCAAGAACACCGCGCTGGTGGTTGGTCGGCCAGGGAGCCACGACAAGGGCAGGGGGAGTCTCATATCATGGCCTGCAGGCGTTTCAAGGCCACCACTGGAGTCCACAAGCTCTGATGTTGGAACTCCCATCAATAGCAGCAGTTGGACTGTGTTCAGACCTGCATCAGGCCAGGGCCAGGCAGGCATCAGCAAGGTCGCTGCACAGCCTGAACAGCCCGCAGAGTGGGCACACGCACAGCCAGAAGCAGCACAGGAAACAACCTCTTCCACCACAAGGCAGTCGACACTGGCAGCTGCTGAACCTGGCATCACAGACCTGCACCAAAGTTTGCTTGGGCCATCCCTCCCAATGGTAGGCTTGAAGCTGGATGCTGACGATAGCTTCAAAGCTGCTCTGCACCCTTTGCCCCAATCTGTCAAAGTACGTGATGGGGTGTCAGCCCAGGCATTGGGGGATGGTGTAAGCTGGCCTGTCAACAACAAGCTTGATGTGAACCAATGTTTGGTGGCAAGGAGTGCACAGGCCTGCCTGGCTGCCCCGGAGAAAAGGTTTTGGCTGTGCGTCCGCCCTGGTGAGCACAGCAGCAGCAGGCGCAGCAACTGGTTGTCTAAGTTGGGAGCACGATACTGCTACTTGGTGATAAGCAGGCAACCTGAAGCATATGCTCTTGCTGCTAACTATCTGTACAGAGCTCACAACACATGCTGCTGCCGCTGCCGTACTGCCAGCATCATGCGTGTGATACTGCAGCATGCAACCTGCAGGGTGGTTGGGCTGCGTCCATGACAGGTCACCCTAGTAGTCACGACCTGATTGCAGGGCAGATGGGCGCTTCGCAGCACATTCCCTGTGTCTACCCCGCCGCAGTAGGTTGCTGACACCCGCCTTTTTCACCTCCTCTGTTTGCAGATGGTGACATCCAGCTACAGGACCAGCAAAGTTCGAGCGGAGAGTATGCTGCATACTGGGCGACAAATACCAGCAGCACTGATCGTACTGCAGCAATACGGCTCTGTTTGACAGAAGACAGCCTTGTTGGCATTGAGGAGAACAGCCAAAGAACAGTCTTCTACTCGGTCAGATTCAGCAATGCATGGAGGTTGTCTATACAGGTGGGGTCATTTGGCCAGATGAAATGGTTCAGGTGATCCACTCAACCCAGGGATGCCTCATATAGGCTATAGCTGCTTGTGCCTTTACGCCTGGATTGCACGCCCCCCCCCCCCCCCCCCCCCCCCCCGCCCCGGCCAGAGCCTGCACAGGACACCTCACCCTCGGTGGAATAGTGGCACCGTCATCTGTGTTCAAAAGGCAGGTATGCCAGCCCACTGTTCTCACATGTGTTGCCTGTCGCTTTCTGTTTTTGACCCAGGATGATGGCAACCTGCTGGTAAGCGGGCGTAACTGTGAGCTCATCTGGAGTTCAGGCACACCTCAGATCACCCCTCTGCAGGACCCGCAGTGCTGGCCATCGTCAGGAGGTGGGTGTCCTCGTGCACGCAGCTGCATGTTGCTCAGTTGCTGGGGCCGCTGTGCTTGCACTTCAAGCCTTGAGGCATGCCACTGCTCCAGTACTGGCCTGCCCTGAATGCCCAGGATGTGATGTCCCACCGTCTATGCCTGCTGGCTGCATCCGGCTGACACGACACAACCTTGGCCTGCTGCTTGAACTGCAGTGAGGATGCTTGATTTCCAGGGCGAGAAGACGTGGTACCTATATGAAGATAGGCGCAACTTCACTGCCGCGCAAGCTGTCTGCAACTCCTTCAATGGCGATCTTGTGGCCATCAGAAGCCCTGCAGAGCATGAGCGCTACTACCGGGCTTTTGCTGGCATCAACCAGCACACCTGGGTTGGTTTGCGCACAAGATCAGGACAGTTCAGCGCCAATCTGCAGGACTGGATTTGGGTCAGCACTGGCACCACACCAGAATACAATGGCTGGACAAGTGCAGGGCCTACTAACAACTATCCTGAGCCAAGTGTATGTGCTTCCGCATGGTTTGAGCCTGGGGGAGGGGCAGGTCGCTTTGTGTCCAATCCTTGCAGCTGGCAGCTGCCGTTTGCGTGTGAAGTTCTTGTTGCTACAGGTGCGTGCCTGCCCCTGTTCCAACAACCCTTCTGTGAGCTGCTGCGCGCCCTGGAGTTTGGGGTCTAGGATTTGGGATTCAAGCATGATGTGGAGCTGTACATGTACACCATGTGCCAGCATGTGCAGCTGTACATGCAAAAAAACAATTGCTACCGTATATGCAACTCATAGAGGGCCTCGCACGTAATTCTAGCACTGTCTGACAGTCGTGACTTTCTGTGCTGTGCAGTTGGGTGTGACGGCGTGTTTCAGACCAAGTACCTTTCGCTGAGCACCACCAGAATCCGCTTTGATACAAGTATCACGGCACCTTGTCGCAACCCCTACCTTGGCAGTGCTACTATCAGGTGCCAGCCGGACGGCGAATTGGTGTATGAGGGAGGGTGTGGTGAGTGTTCCAGACAGTGCAAGCGTTCAGTTCAGTGCCAAGTGAACGTACATCACCGTTCGCAACATGACCTCTGATCAAGTGTTCGCCCCTTACCCGGATCACATGCTTGAGTCGCATTGCAAAGAGTGCTTTGTGGTGGGGTGCGGCCAGAATTTCACTAGGCGGCGCAGATTCGCTCGGCTTGCTCACTTTTGGCCTGTCATGTGCCTGCCCCTTGTTGCTGTATGAATCTGTGTTGTTTGCAGCCAAGGAAATTCAAGTTGGTGACAAAAAGCTGGCGTACGTTGTCCAGTGGGCCACGCAGGCCCAGGCAAGGGCTGCATGCCAGCAGCGCGGCGGCGAGGTGAGGAGCCGTTTTGGTTGCTTATCTAGCACAGTGTGCTGCTGCAGCAGAAATATAGCTGTACATCATGCCGTGCTAGGCCAGCACATGTACATCTTTGGTAGAGCCTCCTTACCCGCTGAAGAGTTTCTGCAGTCGAGTGTCAGCTCCTCTGCAACATTGCGCACATCAATGCACCCACGCTGCGCTGACCCCCAGCAGGTGGTGGGTCTCTTCCAGAGTCTCTCTATCTGTCTTTAGGCCGCACACCCTTGTTTTGTCCTCTGCAGTTACTGACAATGGCAACAACAGCTGAGCAAGATGCAATTATAGCAGAGCAGCAGGACATTAATGCAGGGACATGGATTGGCCTTGAGTCAGTGGGACGCCAGCCTTCAAGAAGCAAGAATGCCTTCCGTTGGCTGAGTACTGGCCAGCCCCCCATCAATGACTGGTGGGCTGCCGATGAACCCAGCAACACGGCTGATTTGGAGGGAGTATGTGTGGAACAAAGCGCTGCTGCTGGCTGGAGCGGTGAGCTCGGACATGGGAGCGCACTTGGGAAGTGTGTTCACTTGCATGATATGGCTGCATGACTGCCAGTCTCCGGGAGACATTCTCACACCTATGTCATTACAAGGGTGTGCTCAACTGTGCAATAGAAGTTGTGACAAGGGTGCAATGTGTCTGTGCTTGCGTGCAAATGCTATGCAGACGTAGCATGCGGATCAACAAGACCATTTGCGTGCCAAATTGGTGAGCTGTGGTTCCAGCCTGTGTTCAGCACAAGGTTCCTACAGTGATCTTCACCCAGACCTGCTGTCTAATTGCAAGTCAGCACAGCTACTGTTACTGTCCCAGCCCATACGTCAACACCCACAGTGAGCCGGCAAGGCTTATGGGCACTTGTGTGAATCAACACTGGTTGGGTTTGAGTGGAGTGGTAGTGATGCTGCCAAGGCTTTGTTCGTTGCTGCTCTATGCAGGCTGCAGCAGCGCCCTCCTGCCTAAGACAACTGGTGTTGTGTGGAACACCACTATTTGCGATGGCACACGTCAGGATGGTTCTTGCACAGCTACATGTTCCGCTGGATTTTCCCCTGGCCCCATAGGAGCACCTTCAACCCTTTGCACAGCTGGAGGCTGGTCAAGCCCCCAGGGGTCTTGTGCGCGTGATGGACGTAAGTACCTGCAAGGCACCCCTCGGATCCAGCCAGTGGCCACTGCACATTGCTTGACTCAGTCAGCAGGCTGCTGCAGTGGTGTTGCATACCGCCACCACCTGCCTGCGGCATAGGCTTGTTCGAGCAACATCAGTGCAACTACACGACTGCATGCAAGTGCATGAAAGTGTTCTTGATGCTTGCGCGCTGGGGGATTGGTGTGCTTTTGTCCATGTTGATTGCATGTTGATCGCAACTCCCATGCCTTTCTTGTTCAACAAGGTTTGCGCTGTCTCTTGTGCAGCAACATGCGCTGGCCAGCCTGCTAACCGCCCCTATGCAATATGGGCCTGTCAGAGCGTTGCAGCCAACGAGGTTTGCACTGCACAGTGTGCTGAAGGGACACAGGGTACCTTCACTGCGAGATGCAGGAGTAGCCAGCCTGGGGCCCGGCCAACCTGGGAGCTACCAGAGGGGGTATGCACTCCAGGTGAGCTGCCTGCTGTAGTAAGCCTCAGGCACGGTGACACGTCCCCAAACATAACTACTATGTTCCATCTTGGCCTAGACAATCACTGTAGCTGGAAAAGCACATACTTGACAAGGCCTGAACAAGTTGCGGGGTTGCTCCCATACTACAATGTTTTGGCAACCATTCTACCACCAGGGTGCTGTTTCTATTTGCCTCCTGCTGTGCAGGGTGCAGTGGTCCTCCCCCTGTCACTTTATATGAACCAGGCTGGGGTATGCAATGGGTTCCAGTCAATTTCACGTGCCCTTTCACAGTGGAGGGTGGGCGCTGTGCTGCAGCACTGGTATGCCAGGACTCTGGTGTATCTGGCCCGGGGAGAGCCACAGCTATATGCTTGCCAGGCGGTGGTTGGGCTGTTGAGGTACAGCAATGCTCATTGCCGCCTTCTCTAGGAAGGCCTTGCTCTACCCGACCCCAAGACCCGCCAAATGGCATGTTTCCACCAGCTTGCGATCCGATCGCCAGTGGCTTCAGCCCCCGTATATGCATTGCTGAATGCACTGTGAATGCAACCCATGGTTTCACCCCCAGTTCTCCATTTGAGCCTGTTACACAGTGCTTGGATGGCAACTGGAGCCCGACTAAGGGGACCTGTAACAGGGGCTGCCTTGGTAACCCCAGCCGCCGTGCAGGTGCATGGTTTGCCTGTCGAGCCGTCACAGCTGTTGGTGGGACCTGTCCAGGCACATGCCGCACTGGTTCAGGCAGCATTTTAGCTACATGCCAGCAAGGTGTCGATGGTGCCCCACCACGCTGGGCTGTGGCCATCAAACAACCATGTCGTAATCGTGAGTGACCGTTGCTGCAGTTGGCAGAACAAGCTGCAATTAGCTGTGTGTGTGCATGTTGAACATATGAGTTACAACCTGTATGTTTGTTGTGCTCAAGCTGTGCTGCCGTGCCACGACCAGTGGGGAACACCTGTGGTGAGCCAAAGGTACTATATTTGCAAGGGCAGCATTTCCTGTGTGGCAGCTGTGCATGCATGAATGGCTCAAGCCAGGGGCGGGGGCGGAGGAAAAGGTACAGGCACAAAGAGTCGCCACTGCTTTCCTGTTTGCTGCAGAGTGCGTCGGCAATCCACCTTCACCCCCCAACAGTGTATTCTCCTGCAATGCTACAACAGCCGTTCGTGGAACTTGTACCGCAACATGCGCAAGCGGGTACACAGCAACCCGTCCTGTGACAGCAACTTGCCTGCTACAAGGCCGCGGGGGCCGCTGGAGTGTGCCACAAGGGAGATGCTCACCTGCAAGTAAGGCCTTGACGCCACATGCTGCAAGATGCCCTGAGGTTTTGTACGGGCTTGTCGATGTTGATTGCCATCAATGAGATTATTGCCCGGCTAGCGCTGACACTGCTCGCCTGTGAGTATCACGCCCAGCCAGATCTAGTGCAAGACAAGGCCTGCCAGGCCTCTTTGAAAGAGCTGCCATGTCACTTGGAACGTGGTAGGACTCATAAGCCTGCACCTTCTGGTACTGTGTCTATGCCTTTTTTGCAGTCTGCACGGACAGCCCACCGAACCCTCCCAATGCTCAGTTCTCATGTGGCAGTCCCACGGCAAGTGGTGGCCGTGTGACAGCTGTTGGGCGGTCATGTGCGGCACAGTGTGTGTCAGGGACCACTGGCGCCCCGACCCCCACTGTAAGGTGTGGCACTGATGGCACCTGGTCGGCAGTGGTGGGCGCATGCAAAGGTGAGAGCGGTGCAATCCCATGCCTTGTGTAGCCAGGGCTCTGGGCATCTCCTGGGAAGCAGATACATGACCGTGAAGCCTCTGGATCCTTGGTTGCTTGTGTTTGGCTGGCATTTTGACCTGTATGAGAATCAGGAGACAAACGGTGTGCACTGCTGTGCACCTGACTGCTTGCACAGCTGCAACCGTTTAGCATCCACCCTGATGTCGCCACCAAATTTTGCAAAGGCATCTGTTCAGAGTTGTAAATGCCGCTGGTACCCGTATGCAAGCATATATTCTAGTAGTCATGAACGGTGTTTGGGATAGGGGATGCCATTTTGACTTGCTGTATGGCATGATGCCTCCCCATTGTTACCTGGCCAAACCCAGTGTGTTGTCACTCTTCCTGCTGTGCAGCTGTCTGTGACCCCAACCCATGCTCTGCTGATCCCGCCTCTAACAAGGAGTGCACGGCACTGGGCAGCAATGGGGACTACGCGTGCGGATGCAGTGTTGGCTGGTACTGGAATGGAGCACTTCAGCCGGGCGCCGGGCGCTGCACACGTGAGTGGGTTACAACAACCGAGAAGGGTGCTGGGGTAAACTCAAGTGGCCCATGGTACTTGCGCTGCTGGGCGAGCCAGCTGGCTCCGCCAGAGCAAGCTGCAGTGCAGCCCAGCTGCAACAGCTGTGCATCTTGTCACTGTGGTCTGCAGTACACCTGGCTTTGTTTGCTATCACTGCTGATGTCGGCACGGTCAAATAGTGCTGCTGCCGTGGCTTGCAGGTCTGGTGGGCAAACCGCAGGTTTACCTGGTCACCAAGACCGCAGCATCAGTTCCGACCAGCAGCCCTTACCGCTCTGCGGATGAGGCCGCAGCTGCATGTGCACTGTGTGGTGGGCAGCTGGCCTCCTATCAGCAGATGCAGGCTGCACAGCAACTCAATGCACAGTGGTGCAGGTGGGGGTGGACCTCAACCCTTGCCCCAGATGGCAAGAACTGGCTAGCCTACCCCATGCAAGAACCTGGTGTTGCTGGGTGCAGCGCGGCTGGCACAAGGCTGTACAGCACCTCCATTCTCGAAGGCCGGGGTGCGGCCGCAAATTGTTGGGGCATCAAGCCACCAAAAGGGACATTGGGTGTGACTGCGTGGAGTAGCTCAGGGGTGCAGGATTCAGGCGGAACTGCAGCCAGATGGGATGGACCGGGTGAGTACAACATCACTTGAGAGAGCGCGGTCCTTTATCCTGTTTTGGGTATCTGTGCTGCCGCACACGGTGCTCAGTGCACGCATTCAAAATGGCAGCAAAGCAAGGCGGCATGTGTCTCTGATTGAACAAGCTCACATGTCAGCGAGTGCATGTGGTGGCGTGTTAGGGCCCGGGGAGGGGGGTGACTGCTTGCTGTATCAACCACAGACGACAAGCCATTCTGGGTACTAGATGCGCTATCAGTAAGCAGACGCCTGCTGCCAGACGCCAGCTGTGCCCAGCTCAGATGCCCTGCAATGACGTTGACATGGGATTTTTCATTGACCTTAAAGAGCCTGCCTTCCCCCCTGCCGTCTTTGGATTTGGTGTAACGTGTGCAGGTCTGTGTGGTACTCTATCTGCACCATTTGATGAGCTGACTTGCGTACATGTGGACACGTCAGGCACCCTGGCATGCTGTGGCAATGGCACTGCGGGACCTGCTCCAATCATTTGTTCAGAGGGCTCCTGGCGACAAGGCACTGGTACTTGCACACCAAGAGGAAGTAAGTAAAGCTTCACACGACAGCAGTTGAAGCTGGACTGTTTGTTGCTTTACAGACGGGTTTCTTGGGCTTATGGACAGTTGATCGTTGCGTGACCGTTTAGCAGGGTTGCTGACTGGACATCATGCTGCGCTTCTGTGTGGCAGAGTAACTGCCAAGTTGCTGCATGTAAGGTGATGGAAGCTATTCTAAAGTTGCCGCCTTGCTGCAACTGCATCTGTGTGTGCAGCATGTCAGAGTGCATCCCTGCCCAGTCCTCCTCTCAACGCGGCCTGGCCCACCAACGGGTGCAACAACGTGGCAACTGGAGCTGTGTGCCGAGCCACATGTGCAGCTGGCTTCACTGGGACAGTCAGCTCCACATGCACCAACGGCCAGTGGGGAGGTGTACGAGGCACTTGCGCTTGAATTTCTCGTGGCGGATTTGCTTGCAGGAGCTGAACTTTGAAGAACAGGTCTGGACGTCCTGGGCAAGTGTGTGTGTGTAGACACAGGGAGTGCATCCAGCCAATGCATGAACCATCCAAGGAGTGTGTGTGTGCAGCCTGCAGGTACAATTGCTGGCTGTTTGTGAGCCATGCAGTTCACCTGCGTTACAACAAACCACTGGTGCCACCGTGTTGTGACAACATGGGCTTCAGCATTGGGTCACATTTCGAATACGCAGGCCAGAAACTTCAAGGGTACACCCAACTCCCTGTCCCCTTGCTGTTGTCGTTGCCGTGTGCCAGCACGGTGTCTCTTCCTCCTGCTCTTTCTTTTACTGCCAGCGACTGACACAAGTTTGATGGCTGTGACGTTGTGCAGAGTAGAGGTGCATGTTGAGCTGACTTTGCATGTTGACCTGATTTTTTTTCCACAACCCCAGTATGTACCAGGGTCGCCTCTTGCTGCCTGCTTGACGAGTGCGCGGCAACCTGCAAGAGGTGGCTAAGGGGCGTGGTCAGCCCCTTAGTCGGCTGCATTACCATGGGGCGGCTTGAGATGCCACCTCAGTGTTGGGAGTGTCAAGCCCCTGGTTGCAACCCCTTCAACCACCTGCCGACGATTTTGGCAATTTATGGCTGGGGGGAAGTTTTGATGTCGGGCCATGTCGCTGTTGGGCTGCCTTCAACTGTGATTGTGTTGGGAAACCTGTGCATCACAACTTATGCTTGTATCAGCAGGCTGTCAGTAGCCGCTGGCCTGCACGGATGATGTACATACCACATACATAGGCCTGAGCATGCTGTGCATGTGGGCAGCAGCGGCGGCCCCGACTGACTGCATAGGGATTGCTGCATCTGTACAACCTACGCTATGCTGCGCTTTTTCATTACCCCCTTGTATCGACACAGGCTCTAGGTTTTTTGAGCTTTGGTAGCGTTGGTGACGCATGTTGTCATCCTGCAGCCAAAGGTGTGCATGCCTTCCAGAATGCCTTTCTTTCTGGTCTTTGCTTGTATGCCGATCAGGTTTGGGTTGCTGGACACCCAACCTTCAGTCACATGCTCTAAAGGGGACGTGACCAACCACCGTGCACAGTTTGGTCCTGTTGGTGGTGTTGGTGGATCACACACCGTGTTGCTGCATCCAGTTGCTTTTGGTGAGTGGCTACACCTGGTGGTCATGCAAATGTGGTTGAGTACCTCAGCTTGGCTGGAAGGGCAAAGTGAGCTGCCGTGCAGCTGTTGCGTTGACCCCCCTCCCTGACTTGACTTGGTGTCTGACCTCTCCTCTAGGGTTCTTGTGGGGCCATGGACAATCCATGTGGGCTGACGGTACAGCATGCAAGATGTGGTGGTATGCTCACGGCTGCACTGCCATGACATGCTCTGTGAATGGTGCTTGGTGGGCGCCAGGCCATTTGCTATTGCAGTGGCGCGTGATCATGATCATTCACTTGATCAACTGGCAAGAGCAGCAGCCTCTATGGATGGCGTGACTGCTTCCTTCAGGTGCTCTCCTGCTTTTCGCTCAGGCCCTCTCATGCATATCCCAACAAAACGTCAGTACTGTGTACCGTATGCTGGTACAAAGCACAGCACGATTGGTTGTTGTCACACAGTCCTTCCCCAGTTCACCCAGTGTGGGCAGACTCCACCCAGTGGGCCCAGCGGTGACAGCACTTGTCACAACCTTGCTCCCCCCCCCCAAAAAAAGGGACATAACATGCCATCCTGCTTGAGTAAGCACCTGCCGCTGCCATGCCCTCTGGGTATGGTGCCGCTACAGCAGACACAACTGCAGCACACTGTTGCCAAGCCACATCACAACAACTATGCACATCCATTGCAAGTGAGCACAACCTCAAAACACAGCACCCAACATGAGCCCTGCCAAGGCAGGCAAAAGGCCCAACCACACTGTCTCCTGTTCAGAAGGTGGTGGCATTCCAGGGGCCCTGTATGCTTCTGTGCTTGCTGACCATGTGCCTAGCGGGTATGCGGCTTGTCCTAGGCCGGCACTGGCTCTGTGTCAGCCACCACACCACCTCCCTGATCTCACCCGCACTCCTGCTCTTCACGCCAATCACATTGCTGTTCATGCGCAGCGAGTACTGCTTGCTGCTCTGCTGCGGCTGCTGCTGTTGATGTGGGTACTGCTGCTGCTGCTGCTGCTGGACCGATTGCTGCTGCTCCTGCCCTTCTGGCTGCTGCTGCTCCAGTTGCTGCCTCATAAGCTTGCGGTGCAGGTGTTTTGCGGTGTGAGGTAGTAGTGCTGTGCAGCACGCAAACACACAGCCGCAGCATCAGTCTCACCATTATGGGGTGTGCCCGTCAATACCTGTCTACCGTATGCTGTGCACTGCCACATGCCACCGTCTCAACACAAACGCAGCTTGGGTTCTGACAACACTGCCACTGTTATTGCGGTATGCTTCGTCAGACAGACAAACAACTCAGTGTCTCCTGCACACTTACAGTATTCAGCCTTGATCAGCGGAAACTGGTTGCGGCGCTTGACAGTGACCACCTCCACGTCTGGGTGCCGCTGCTTGAAGCTTGGCAGCACTGACTCAATATACTCTCTGCAGCAATGAGATAGGGTGTCAGCCAGGCCTGCGACCTTCATACAGACGCACACCGCCTCAATCTGAGACTGCCTCAGCAACCCACCGCATGCCCACTGAGCAGCCCATCCTGTCACAGTACTGCAGTGTCAGCTGACGGAGGAGTGTCTGTCCGTATCTGGCCATTGTGAAAGTTACAACACAGATGCTCAGCACAGAGGTGGCTGTCTGGTCACAAAGAAATTGAGCAGACCAACTGGATGAGGAGCAGATCAGGTGACTGTCTGAGGCTGTGTGAGCAGGCAGACTACCAGTCGCCAGTAGCCAGCCAGTGCAGCATTAGCAGTACCTTGAAAACTGTGAAAACGCGACAGTGCACTAACTTCGACGTGTTCGGTCCAACTTGAGGTTTTCTTGGGTGAAACCTTGTTGTGCTGGAACGCATATTGGCGCAGATTGTGGGTGGCTGTGTGCAATGAAACCAATGCCCGGGGCGCACGCTCAACGTCTGCAAAGGGACTCTTCAGACGGGAAACAGACACAGCAATCATGGCACTCCCCACGGCTGACCACATACAAGACATCACGACCCGGTTCATCCTTACAGCGCCTGCGGAACAACTGATGTACGCTTTCACGAGGCTGAGGGCCAGGCCAGTCAGGGTGCCCATTCTGCTGCTAGCTGGAAGCCCACCCTGTGTACTCTTTTGTGGGCTTGCAGGTTCACTGAGAGCATCATGTTCCTAGTGGAGCAGGCACACTGGTATTATGAGGTGGGTATGCTGCACGAGGGTGTGTCCTGTTCTGCCCACACTAGGTTCACACCACCTTCACCTGCATGACTGTTGTGTTGTTGTGGTGTGCAGGACTATGTGCGTGACCAGGACAGCACGCTGCGGTCGCTTGGCATGAAGGAGTTTGCCACGCTGGTCTTTGAAAACTGCCCAGAACTCAACCAGGACCCGGTGAGCTTCGTGCAACCTCGTGCAGCTGCTGCTCTGTGGGCTTTGACCAGCCTTCGGCGTGTTGTGGCACATTCTGCATCGTCTGTTCCCAATCCTGCAGGTGGTGTGTGCTGACACATGGACTGTGCATGTTGTCCTGCAGGAAGATATTGAGCAGATCATGGAGGCTTTCAGGGCATTTAAGAAGAACGTGCCGGTTATGGGTGGCATCCTGCTTGATCAGGACATGCAGCGGGTGCTGCTGGTGAAGGGCTGGAAGAACTCTGCCTGCTGGGGCTTCCCTCGCGGCAAGATTCACAAGAATGAGACAGATGCTCAGTGTGCAGTGCGTGAGGTAGGTGGAGGCACTCGCCCACTTATCTGTGTTTGTGCTGGGCAAGCAGTGCAGGGGCTGCGCATACCTGGGACCTGCCTTGCATTTGCAGTGCAAGTCCAGTCTTGCTGTCTTGAGCCAAGCATGGGTTACAGCAATCTTGAGCCAAGCATGGGTTACAGCAAGCATCAATTCGCATTTAGGCACCGTCTTGAGCAACCTGGGGTAATGCTGACACTGAGGCTGTTGCTATGCACCTCGGCCATGTGCTGCTGCAGGTCCTGGAGGAGACGGGGTATGACATTGAGGACCTGGTGCAGGAGGAGGAGTTCATCGAGCTCACACTGGATGGCAAGCGCAACAAGCTGTTCATCGTGGCAGGCCTGGACCCCAACAGTGCACAGTTTGCACCCAAGTGCAAAGGGGTGAGCACACATACTCTGGCAGCGCTGTGGCTTGTATGGCAAGATGAAGCCGCCTGTCCTGCTGTCGGTCCCGCCTGGGCGAACAGCATGCACATAAGGCTTGCAGCATGTCTGCTGCCTAGAGGATTGCTGTTCAGGTAGTGTGTGTGTGTGTGTGTGTGTGTGTGTGTGTGTGTGTGTGTGTGTGTGTGTGTGTGTGTGTGTGTGCTGAGGGCTCTCGCATGACTTGTGACGTCCTATTTTGTTGCAGGAGATTGGCGGATATGCATGGCACAAGGTGGCAGACCTGCCTGCCACTCGTGAGGAGGGCAACCAGACCTTTGTCTCTGATGACGGCACCAAGCACAAGTTCTTCATGGTGGGTGGGTGGTGGCTGCACAGCTGGGTGGCCCTTGGCTCTTGTTTGGACGGGCTTCATACACCATCACGTCCATCTGGTCAACTACGCTTTTCGGCGGGCTTGGTTTGTTAACCTTTTCGGGCTATGTACCATGCTGGTGGCTGGTAAGCTGCTTTTTTGCTGGTGTGGTTGTGCTGCTGCTGTTTAGGTGTGGCCCTACCTCAAGCCACTGCGCAAGTGGATCAAGAGGCAGCAGCGCAACACCCCTGAGGGTATGTGGGACATGCCCCAGATGCCCACACCTCCTGCACAGCAACAGCAGCAGCAAGGAGGCAAGAAGCAGCGTAACAACAGGCAGGACGGCTTGTGGGACATGCCCCCCGTTGCCTCCACCCCACTGCAGCAACAGCAGCCACAGTCAGGCAAGAAGCAGCACAACAACCAGGACGGCTTGTGGGACATGCCGCCAGCCGCTACAACCCCGCTGCAGCAACAGCAGCAGCAAGGAGGCAGGAAGCAGCACAACAACCAGGACGGCCTGTGGGACATGCCGCCAGTTGCCTCTACCCCACTGCAGCAACATAAGCCGCAGTCAGGCAAGAAGCAGCAACGCAGTCAGCAGGATGGGCTCTGGGACATGCCGCCAATGGTCTCAACACAGCAGCGCGGCGCAGCACCAGCGGGTAACATGTCCCCCTTGCCACAGCAAGTGCAGCAGCTGGCACAGAGTGAGCGGCGGTCCGGAGGTGGCGGGTCGCCCAAGCATGCGCTGCACCTGTCGTTCCATGAGGCAGCCATTGCCCAGGCCCGGCAGCAGGCAGCTGTCAGTGTCGGGCCCCAGCTGCCTGCAGTCAGCAGCACTGCTTCAGGGGCTGCTGCTGTTGCCTGCAGCCCGCATGAGCTGGGTACCAGTGTGCCCCTGGCCAGGCTGTTTGGCGGCACAGTGGTACCGAAGGCCAGGGTCAACAGCAGCAATGACCTGATGAAGGACAGTGCCGGCAGCTTCACTTTCAACCGACAGCAGATCCTGCATGCCCTCAGCAGCGCCACTGGGCAGATGGTTCCCATGAGGCACCCAATCAGTGGCCGTGGTTGACTGTTTGCGCATCAACCTGCATACACATACTAGTAGCACAGGGGAAGTACAGTAGATCTCTGTTGTGTCAACATGAGGAATCCTTGTGCATGGGATGCAAGCAACTATTATAATGAGGAACCAGATGTATGCTACTGTGTCAACAATGTTGACAGTCATGGTTTGGCTGCTGTGCATGTGGCGGATCTGTGCACTCTCCGTCAGCTGCACAAGGGTTTGTGTAGTGTGTGTACCAATATACTTTCTAGCTGGTGGTAGCACCTCAACATGATTCTGCATGGCTTGGTGCATTGGCAGTACATGCCTGGTGGCCCACCACTCTTGGTGATTTTTGTGCAATAGTAGTAGTCAGCTGAGGGGGTTGTAGTGACATTTCCGTTGCTTTACCGGCACGTCGTGGCTGCAGGACAGCTGTTTATAGTTTCCTTGCACTGCACTGTTCGTGTGTGTCTTAGGCATAGAGGGTGTGTGTGCTTGTGTGTGTCGTTCATTGGATTAGCTGTCGGCATGTGCTGTTGCACATCACCTGTACTGTATCAAGCAGGCCGTAGCAGACCTGGCAGGGGGTGGTGGGGCTAATGCGCCAAGGAGGATGCCTGGCTCATGTCAGTGGTGTTTTTGGCTTTTTCTGTAGTGTGTTTCAAGCAGCACCGTCTTCGTCGGCAGTAGCGTCAAGGTTGCACCCAACAGCACCGGGCTGTTTGCGGCGTCTTGCTGCCTGGTGGCCATGTGCACATGATGCGGTAGGTAGTGGCGTGATTGCAATACCGCTTGTGATGTGCGCTGCGCGTGTGCTTCACAAACGCGCATCTGCTTTGGCACAAAGATGGCCACAGCTGGGGTAGACCTGTGCCTGGCTGGTTTAGGTTGGATCCCTCAGCAAACACTGTGGCCATTGCCCAGCGTTTTTGGTCGCTGCCCTTGTCTGCCTGTTGTGCCAAGTCTTGTGATGCAGTACGGACATACCAAGGTTTTTGCAGACCGTGCAAACATCCACAATTTTGCTCATCCTGCAGCGTCGGGGTGGGCGATGTGTTGTGCTCTGGCAAGCAACTACTTGGTGTGGCTCCTAGTGCTCTTGTGGCAGCTGGGTATTTGGGGCACGCATGCAGGCAGGTTGCGTGGATGAAGGAGGAGGTGATGCACTGGGGAGCTGGGTGGGTAGCCTACACCTTGTGGAAAGTAGCCCTGCACTACGTGATATTGAGCAGGCGCTGAGGGGTTAATGCTTTGTCAAACGTGTGCTGTTTGTGAGTCGGCCACATTGGGTGGTTGTAGGCCTGCCAACAAGCTGCTGCGAAATCGCCAAGCAGGTACGCATCGGTGCTTCTGCCTGTGGCAACAGCTTTTGCCTTGTGTGAAAAGCATTGCATGCCTCCGACCACACGATCACGATGAATGTGTGTGTGGTGCAGGCAGCACCAGGCAGTAGGCCTTGCATTTTGCTGGCATGTTGCTGGCATGTTGCTGACGGCGGTTGGCCAACTGGCTGTCAAAGAGCTCAGCCAGTGCCGGCTGCGCTCGCCTGGCAATCTGTCATTGGGAGCTGTGACGCGCAGCCCCACTGATGAGTGTTGCTCATTGAGACACATGTCCTTTCATACTTGTCATTGGACAGGTCACATGTTGCATGCCTTGTGTGCTGCCCTCAGAAGGTATGGCTGTGCAGTTGCAGAGGCAGTGTCTGTGGAGCGACGTTCTGAACATAAACATACAAAGCACACAGTGCTGCAAGGCATCATGATTGAGCACACACATGCTGTGGTGCAAGGCTGGTTTGCTGGTGACGATATGTTGTGCATGTCAGTGTGTAGTTGACAGCGGTCATTCCCATACATGATGTTGTGTGAAGGGTGCGATCTTTCTGATGCTGCATGAAGTAGCTTTGGTGCTGCATGAAGTAGCTTGATCACATGATGCTGCCACCTGTAGACAGACTGGATTCTGGCGTGGCAGCTGCAGTTGCATCACTGGCAGTGCAAATGGCCATGCATCAACGGTGCCGTCAGCGTGCTGAGCCAGGCGATGTCAAGGCAGTGCAGGCAGTGCCTGCCTGCCAGTGTCCTGGTTGTACCCAGTTGTTAATTGCTCATGTACTGGAATGTGCTTCATGCAGTTGGGTGGACAAGGTTTTTTGTTTGTCTGGGGTTTACCAGAAACCACCATTCAGTCCGTCAATCTGCACGTCTGTGCTGACACTGAGATGTTCTGATTGGGGCAGTCGGCTCCCAACCAGTGCCAAACTGAGCGTTTACAGAACACAGTCTTGACGACAGCCTGGTGCGGGCAGCGCACAAAACAACAGCGATGTAGCTCAACGCAGTTGTAGCTGTAACATGTCACTCAACATACTACTAGCACCACTCAGCAAGTGATGTCAACAACCAGGTTGGACATAGCTGTCCAGGACCACACAGAAAAGCGGTTGATATGCAATAATTGGCACAGGGTCGGCATCCGTTGTAGTATCTACAGGACTGTCCACCAGCAGCACCACCCAAATACCAAGCACAAGTGTCTGGCGAGCACATACCCAAAACTGACAACTGCGATACCCTGTCCAGAACATGACATGGTGCCAGAGGGCCCAACAGCCTTTTGTTGTACAAAGGGGTGAACACACACAGGGGAGTAACTTACAGCCAGGCTAGCCGGGCATACAGGAGGTACAAAGTCAAGGGGCAATCGCTGACACACCAGCTTGCAGGTGCTAGGACTGTATGCATGCACTACACTGTGTTGGTGCCAGCCAGCAGAGGGGACGCCTCGCACGGCAGGGAGGGCTCAGGGTCGGCAATGCGAGGTGGGATGTAAGTTGCTGCCTTGCCGTCAGCCCTGCATGGTGCTGCTTTGAGTGCAACAGCTGCTGCCACTACTGCAGCTGCCACAACAGCCACAACCACACCTGCCAGCATGGGCAAGTGCTTGTTTGGCGCAGCAACAGCATGCTCCTGCATCTTGTCAGCAACAATATTGGCGACAGCCGGGGCCACAACATCAACGGCTGGTGCAGCTGCAGCAACATTCTTGAGCTGCTCTTGCTGCAGCTCAGCAGCATTCTGAGCCTCAGCAATAGGGGCCTGCCCCGCTGCCTCTCTACCAACAACCGCAGAGCCCACATTTGAAGCAACTACAGGAAGCTGCTGAGCTGCCTCTGCTACCAGGTCCGCAGAGCCTGCATCAGCAGCAGTTTCAACCACTGCCTCCGTCACTCCAGTGGCAACTGCTGCTGCTGCCTGCTCCACTGCTGCCAGTGAGGCGGCTACACTGGACAGCCCTGCTGCAGCAGAGTCTGCCGCTGCAGCACCTTGTGCAGCCAGCTCCTGCACAACACTCGCAGCAGACTCCAGGAGGGGCTGCACTGCAGCTGCCAGCTCAGCAGTGACCTCACCAGCAAGCTCAGCACCAGCCTCGAGAATATACTCTGCATCAACAGCGTCATCATCATCATCCTGCTGATGATCATGATGCTTGTGGTGCTTGTGGTGGTGGTGTGAGTGGGTGCTGGAGTCCTCAGGCTGTACAGCTGCAGGCGCCACTGCGTCAAGGCCAGGCACCTTGCCCCAATGCTTGAGCAGCTTGGGGATGGTGACCATGTTGCAGTTGTAGTTGGGGGGTGCAGGTGCTGAAGCCAGGTCCTCGCCCTCTGCCTGCTCAGCTGTCTTGCCCACTGCTGCTGCTGATGGTGATGCTGCCTTGCGGTGTGGGGGCCTGGGGTCCTCCACGCAGTCAATCACGCGCAGCTTCTTGTTGATGCACATCCAGATCTGCACGGCCAAGGGGCAGTAGTCAGACACGTGTGAGCAGGTGGGGAGTTAGCACAGGTTGTGTGACAGCCTGGGTAGCAGTTTCGCTTTGTGCTCGCTGCCTGGTGGCAACCAAGGCACCACGGTCACGACAAAATAATAGCCCAGGGCCAACACCTAGTCTCAACTGCCTGCAACCTTTGTCACTGCCACGGTCAGTCCACCACCCTTCCACAACAGAGCCCTCAGTAACAGCCCCCAGTTTGCCAGCACAGCCTCCCTCACCTCTGACAGCTCCCCCTTGCCATCACATGTGACGTGAGGCATGACACCGTACTTCGCCTCAATGGCATCCTTGATGTCCTGCACTGGGTAACGCTTGCTGTTCGATGGCCGGATGCCAGCAGCAGACAGAGCATCCTGCAAGGGGCACAGCACGGCACGGCACAGCACACCCACAGCATCCACAGTGAGACCACCGTGCCACAGACAGCACAACACACAGACATGATAACAGCTGCCCTGTAAGTTGGCACCATCCTGTGATGGCGAGCACTTGCACCACAACTCTGTGTGATTGGGGTGACAGCTGCTTGAAGGTGAAGAGTGCGCAGAATGCGCAGCATAGTGTACTGCAGGAGCACACTGCCCACCATGCAGCTTGACTGTTCATCTTACACACTCTCTGTCAACACACCTGCAGGTTGAGCTTGTGGTGGAGTGCCAGCACAGCCTGGAAGTAGCGATGCTGCCCGCCAGTCACAGGAGCAGCACACGTGCCGTGGCGGTTCCACTCGTGGTCCCAGAAAGTCTGCACACAGGGACAGCAGGGTGTGTTGGCTGCTTGGCTGCAGTGCAAGAATTCGGTCACTGCCACTACAACTGCTGGGCATACACAGCACAGGGTTGAATTTCTGATGTCAGGACTCAGGCAAGGCTGTACAGAATCATGACTGTCAGGAGGCAGGGCTGCCGCTGTTGCCGCGGTTGCACAGGCACAATTCAAAAGTTGTGGCAGTCATGGTGCATGACGTCCCTGTGTCTCTGCTCTCTGCGACCAGCTTTGTCACAAGGATGTGATTACCTCATCTGCGCTGGACCAGCTGGGCCAGTCATGTTCCATGTCATCCATTAGATCATCCAGCTGATCCACGTCAAGGTGGCTGGAGGGGTCACAAAACTCGGGCCATGTGCCATCACGCCGCTGGGGCCACATGCCATGCAAGGTGAACTCATACCTACAGCAAACAGGATGCATGGGATGGGTGAGGTGGGGATGGGCGGGGTGGGGTCCTTGGGGAATCAAAGACAGATGCTGGCGGATTCCCTGAAATGCTGGGATGGGCCACAACGCACTGTTGGAACATATGCATATATTGGTGAAGCAAGACTGCACAGACAGCATGGATGACAGAACAGCCTTGCACTGCTGGGCGTGGGGATACAGAAGGCACATGAGCAACCTGTGACTCACTGCTTGGGTGGGCGGTGTGTACAGAAGTGGTCATTGCAGAATGTGGCGGGCCACTGCCTGAAAGCAGGGGCACAGGTTGAAGGAGTCAGTGACCAACCAACCTTTTCTCAGATCAGCTACTTGTGTCCTGGGGGAACCTCGGAGCCGCACCTAACCAGGAAAAAGAAGTCAAAGTCCGTTCTTCTGTTCTTTGACGATGCCTTCAACCTGCGACTGCGTCTACCTTCAGCTGCACATGCTGCAAGTGCAAGCAGCACCAGCACTAGCAACACTGTGCGTTTCCTCATGCTGGCCCAATACGGTGATGCTAATTGTCATCGATGTGGAAGCATGTGACGAGCTTGATGCGTGGCTCAACGTGCTTGAGAGGTTCAAGGGGGTACTGTGGGTACTGTGGTTCTGTACAGGACTGACACGTCAGCATGACAATGCATGTTGCCAAAGGGTACTGTGCTGTGCTAAAGAACACGGAATTCCACTACACCCCACACCTTATGCAGCTTAAAGGGTGCAGAAAGTGACACACCATGTGCACGGTGTCGATGTGGTGCACCACCACTTGGTGGTGGTGGTGGGGTGTGTGTGTGGGGGGGGGGGGGTGTCGCGAGATGGGTTGCCAAACACCAAGTATACATTTCTGTTCGAGCGGCACTGGCCTGGTGCTGGGCAGTCGCATCACGCCATGGACCCAAGCCATCACCCCGACATGTTGTTGCCCACAGCACTGTAGCAGTCAGGTGCCGCCTTTTGAGGGGTCAGCTCTGAGCAGTAGCACTCTGGACAACACCAACAGCATGCAACGAGCATGTATGTATTGCTGTTTGTGGTGACGCTGGGGCGCTTTGGGCACCCCACGCCCTAGCCACCACCCCTCTAGTGCCCTGCCGGCAGTGCCGACAACGGTAGCAGTCTCATGCATCTTGCTGAGCTAGTCTTTGTGTGCAGTCTGTCTCTTACCAGCACACACAGCATCCAAACACCAAGCAATTATTTCAGTTCAAGCGCCACTGGCCTGGTGCTGGGCAGTCACATCACACCATGGACCCTAGCCATCACCCCGCACATGGTGTTGCCCACAGTACTGTAGTAGTCAGGTGCCTCCTTTTGAGGGGTTAGTTCTGAGCAGTAGCACTCTGGCCAACACCAACAGCATGCAAAGAGCATGTATGTATTGCTGTTTGTGGTGACGCTGGGCGCCTGGGGCACCCCACGCCCTAGCCACCACCCCTCCAGTACCTTGCCGGCAGTGCCGACAACGGTAGCAGTCTCATGCATCTTGCTGAGCTAGTCTTCGTGTGCAGTCTGTCTCTTACCAGCACACACAGCATCCAAACACCAAGTATTTATTACAATTCAAGCGCCACTGGCCTGGTGCTGGGCAGCCACACCACACCATGGACCCTAGCCATCACCCCGCACATGGTGTTGCCCACAGCACTGTAGTAGTCAGGTGCCTCCTTTTGAGGGGTCAGCTCTGAGCAGTAGCACTCTGGCCAACACCAACAGCATGCAAGAGCATGTATGTATTGCAGTTTGTGGCAACGCTGGGGCGCCTGGGGCACCCCACGCCCTAGCCACCACCCCTCCAGTACCTTGCCGGCAGTGCCGACAACGGTAGCAGTCTCATGCATCTTGCTGAGCTAGTCTTTGTGTGCAGTCTGTCTCTTACCAGCACACACAGCATCCAAACACCAAGTATTTATTACAATTCAAGCGCCACTGGCCTGGTGCTGGGCAGCCACATCACACCATGGACCCTAGCCATCACCCCGCACATGGTGTTGCCCACAGTACTGTAGTAGTCAGGTGCCTCCTTTTGAGGGGTCAGCTCTGAGCAGTAGCACTCTGGCCAGCACCAACAGCATGCAAAGAGCATGTATGTATTGCAGTTTGTGGCAACGCTGGGGCGCCTGGGGCACCCCACGCCCTAGCCACCACCCCTCATGTGCCTTGCCGGCAGTGCCGACAACGGTAGCAGTCTCATGCATCCAGCTGAGCTAGTCTTTGTGTGCAGTCTGTCTCTTACCAGCACACACAGTATCCAAACACCAAGTATTTATCACAATTCAAGCGCCACTGGCCTGGTGCTGGGCAGTCGCATCACACCATGGACCCTAGCCATCACCCCGCACATGGTGTTGCCCACAGCACTGTAGTAGTCAGGTGCCTCCTTTTGAGGGGTCAGCTCTGAGCAGTAGCACTCTGGCCAACACCAGCAGCATGCAAAGAGCATGTATGTATTGCTGTTTGTGTCGACGCTGGGCGCCTGGGGCACCCCACGCCCTAGCCACCACCCCTCTAGTGCCTTGCCGGCAGTGCCGACAACGGTAGCAGTCTCATGCATCCAGCTGAGCTAGTCTTTGTGTGCAGTCTGTCTCTTACCAGCACACACAGCATCCAAACACCAAGTATTTATTACAATTCAAGCGCCACTGGCCTGGTGCTGGGCAGCCACACCACACCATGGACCCTAGCCATCACCCCGCACATGGTGTTGCCCACAGCACTGTAGTAGTCAGGTGCCTCCTTTTGAGGGGTCAGCTCTGAGCAGTAGCACTCTGGCCAACACCAGCAGCATGCAAAGAGCATGTATGTATTGCTGTTTGTGTCGACGCTGGGCGCCTGGGGCACCCCACGCCCTAGCCACCACCCCTCATGTGCCTTGCCGGCAGTGCCGACAACGGTAGCAGTCTCATGCATCTTGCTGAGCTAGTCTTTGTGTGCAGTCTGTCTCTTACCAGCACACACAGTATCCAAACACCAAGTATTTATCACAATTCAAGCGCCACTGGCCTGGTGCTGGGCAGTCGCATCACACCATGGACCCTAGCCATCACCCCGCACATGGTGTTGCCCACAGCACTGTAGTAGTCAGGTGCCTCCTTTTGAGGGGTCAGCTCTGAGCAGTAGCACTCTGGCCAACACCAGCAGCATGCAAAGAGCATGTATGTATTGCTGTTTGTGTCGACGCTGGGCGCCTGGGGCACCCCACGCCCTAGCCACCACCCCTCTAGTGCCTTGCCGGCAGTGCCGACAACGGTAGCAGTCTCATGCATCCAGCTGAGCTAGTCTTTGTGTGCAGTCTGTCTCTTACCAGCACACACAGTATCCAAACACCAAGTATTTATCACAATTCAAGCGCCACTGGCCTGGTGCTGGGCAGTCGCATCACACCATGGACCCTAGCCATCACCCCGCACATGGTGTTGCCCACAGCACTGTAGTAGTCAGGTGCCTCCTTTTGAGGGGTCAGCTCTGAGCAGTAGCACTCTGGCCAACACCAGCAGCATGCAAAGAGCATGTATGTATTGCTGTTTGTGTCGACGCTGGGCGCCTGGGGCACCCCACGCCCTAGCCACCACCCCTCTAGTGCCTTGCCGGCAGTGCCGACAACGGTAGCAGTCTCATGCATCCAGCTGAGCTAGTCTTTGTGTGCAGTCTGTCTCTTACCAGCACACACAGCATCCAAACACCAAGTATTTATTACAATTCAAGCGCCACTGGCCTGGTGCTGGGCAGCCACACCACACCATGGACCCTAGCCATCACCCCGCACATGGTGTTGCCCACAGCACTGTAGTAGTCAGGTGCCTCCTTTTGAGGGGTCAGCTCTGAGCAGTAGCACTCTGGCCAACACCAACAGCATGCAAGAGCATGTATGTATTGCAGTTTGTGGCAACGCTGGGGCGCCTGGGGCACCCCACGCCCTAGCCACCACCCCTCCAGTACCTTGCCGGCAGTGCCGACAACGGTAGCAGTCTCATGCATCTTGCTGAGCTAGTCTTTGTGTGCAGTCTGTCTCTTACCAGCACACACAGCATCCAAACACCAAGTATTTATTACAATTCAAGCGCCACTGGCCTGGTGCTGGGCAGCCACATCACACCATGGACCCTAGCCATCACCCCGCACATGGTGTTGCCCACAGTACTGTAGTAGTCAGGTGCCTCCTTTTGAGGGGTCAGCTCTGAGCAGTAGCACTCTGGCCAGCACCAACAGCATGCAAAGAGCATGTATGTATTGCAGTTTGTGGCAACGCTGGGGCGCCTGGGGCACCCCACGCCCTAGCCACCACCCCTCATGTGCCTTGCCGGCAGTGCCGACAACGGTAGCAGTCTCATGCATCCAGCTGAGCTAGTCTTTGTGTGCAGTCTGTCTCTTACCAGCACACACAGTATCCAAACACCAAGTATTTATCACAATTCAAGCGCCACTGGCCTGGTGCTGGGCAGTCGCATCACACCATGGACCCTAGCCATCACCCCGCACATGGTGTTGCCCACAGCACTGTAGTAGTCAGGTGCCTCCTTTTGAGGGGTCAGCTCTGAGCAGTAGCACTCTGGCCAACACCAGCAGCATGCAAAGAGCATGTATGTATTGCAGTTTGTGTCGACGCTGGGCGCCTGGGGCACCCCACGCCCTAGCCACCACCCCTCTAGTGCCCTGCCGGCAGTGCCGACAACGGTAGCAGTCTCATGCATCTTGCTGAGCTAGTCTTTGTGTGCAGTCTGTCTCTTACCAGCACACACAGCATCCAAACACCAAGCAATTATTTCAGTTCAAGCGCCACTGGCCTGGTGCTGGGCAGCCACATCACACCATGGACCCTAGCCATCACCCCGCACATGGTGTTGCCCACAGTACTGTAGTAGTCAGGTGCCTCCTTTTGAGGGGTCAGCTCTGAGCAGTAGCACTCTGGCCAACACCAGCAGCATGCAAAGAGCATGTATGTATTGCTGTTTGTGTCGACGCTGGGCGCCTGGGGCACCCCACGCCCTAGCCACCACCCCTCTAGTGCCCTGCCGGCAGTGCCGACAACGGTAGCAGTCTCATGCATCTTGCTGAGCTAGTCTTTGTGTGCAGTCTGTCTCTTACCAGCACACACAGCATCCAAACACCAAGCAATTATTTCAGTTCAAGCGCCACTGGCCTGGTGCTGGGCAGCCACATCACACCATGGACCCTAGCCATCACCCCGCACATGGTGTTGCCCACAGTACTGTAGTAGTCAGGTGCCTCCTTTTGAGGGGTCAGCTCTGAGCAGTAGCACTCTGGCCAACACCAGCAGCATGCAAAGAGCATGTATGTATTGCTGTTTGTGTCGACGCTGGGCGCCTGGGGCACCCCACGCCCTAGCCACCACCCCTCTAGTGCCTTGCCGGCAGTGCCGACAACGGTAGCAGTCTCATGCATCCAGCTGAGCTAGTCTTTGTGTGCAGTCTGTCTCTTACCAGCACACACAGTATCCAAACACCAAGTATTTATCACAATTCAAGCGCCACTGGCCTGGTGCTGGGCAGTCGCATCACACCATGGACCCTAGCCATCACCCCGCACATGGTGTTGCCCACAGCACTGTAGTAGTCAGGTGCCTCCTTTTGAGGGGTCAGCTCTGAGCAGTAGCACTCTGGCCAACACCAGCAGCATGCAAAGAGCATGTATGTATTGCTGTTTGTGTCGACGCTGGGCGCCTGGGGCACCCCACGCCCTAGCCACCACCCCTCTAGTGCCTTGCCGGCAGTGCCGACAACGGTAGCAGTCTCATGCATCTTGCTGAGCTAGTCTTTGTGTGCAGTCTGTCTCTTACCAGCACACACAGTATCCAAACACCAAGTATTTATCACAATTCAAGCGCCACTGGCCTGGTGCTGGGCAGTCGCATCACACCATGGACCCTAGCCATCACCCCGCACATGGTGTTGCCCACAGCACTGTAGTAGTCAGGTGCCTCCTTTTGAGGGGTCAGCTCTGAGCAGTAGCACTCTGGCCAACACCAGCAGCATGCAAAGAGCATGTATGTATTGCTGTTTGTGTCGACGCTGGGCGCCTGGGGCACCCCACGCCCTAGCCACCACCCCTCTAGTGCCTTGCCGGCAGTGCCGACAACGGTAGCAGTCTCATGCATCCAGCTGAGCTAGTCTTTGTGTGCAGTCTGTCTCTTACCAGCACACACAGTATCCAAACACCAAGTATTTATCACAATTCAAGCGCCACTGGCCTGGTGCTGGGCAGTCGCATCACACCATGGACCCTAGCCATCACCCCGCACATGGTGTTGCCCACAGCACTGTAGTAGTCAGGTGCCTCCTTTTGAGGGGTCAGCTCTGAGCAGTAGCACTCTGGCCAACACCAGCAGCATGCAAAGAGCATGTATGTATTGCTGTTTGTGTCGACGCTGGGCGCCTGGGGCACCCCACGCCCTAGCCACCACCCCTCTAGTGCCTTGCCGGCAGTGCCGACAACGGTAGCAGTCTCATGCATCCAGCTGAGCTAGTCTTTGTGTGCAGTCTGTCTCTTACCAGCACACACAGCATCCAAACACCAAGTATTTATTACAATTCAAGCGCCACTGGCCTGGTGCTGGGCAGCCACACCACACCATGGACCCTAGCCATCACCCCGCACATGGTGTTGCCCACAGCACTGTAGTAGTCAGGTGCCTCCTTTTGAGGGGTCAGCTCTGAGCAGTAGCACTCTGGCCAACACCAACAGCATGCAAGAGCATGTATGTATTGCAGTTTGTGGCAACGCTGGGGCGCCTGGGGCACCCCACGCCCTAGCCACCACCCCTCCAGTACCTTGCCGGCAGTGCCGACAACGGTAGCAGTCTCATGCATCTTGCTGAGCTAGTCTTTGTGTGCAGTCTGTCTCTTACCAGCACACACAGCATCCAAACACCAAGTATTTATTACAATTCAAGCGCCACTGGCCTGGTGCTGGGCAGCCACATCACACCATGGACCCTAGCCATCACCCCGCACATGGTGTTGCCCACAGTACTGTAGTAGTCAGGTGCCTCCTTTTGAGGGGTCAGCTCTGAGCAGTAGCACTCTGGCCAGCACCAACAGCATGCAAAGAGCATGTATGTATTGCAGTTTGTGGCAACGCTGGGGCGCCTGGGGCACCCCACGCCCTAGCCACCACCCCTCATGTGCCTTGCCGGCAGTGCCGACAACGGTAGCAGTCTCATGCATCCAGCTGAGCTAGTCTTTGTGTGCAGTCTGTCTCTTACCAGCACACACAGTATCCAAACACCAAGTATTTATCACAATTCAAGCGCCACTGGCCTGGTGCTGGGCAGTCGCATCACACCATGGACCCTAGCCATCACCCCGCACATGGTGTTGCCCACAGCACTGTAGTAGTCAGGTGCCTCCTTTTGAGGGGTCAGCTCTGAGCAGTAGCACTCTGGCCAACACCAGCAGCATGCAAAGAGCATGTATGTATTGCAGTTTGTGTCGACGCTGGGCGCCTGGGGCACCCCACGCCCTAGCCACCACCCCTCTAGTGCCCTGCCGGCAGTGCCGACAACGGTAGCAGTCTCATGCATCTTGCTGAGCTAGTCTTTGTGTGCAGTCTGTCTCTTACCAGCACACACAGCATCCAAACACCAAGCAATTATTTCAGTTCAAGCGCCACTGGCCTGGTGCTGGGCAGCCACATCACACCATGGACCCTAGCCATCACCCCGCACATGGTGTTGCCCACAGTACTGTAGTAGTCAGGTGCCTCCTTTTGAGGGGTCAGCTCTGAGCAGTAGCACTCTGGCCAACACCAGCAGCATGCAAAGAGCATGTATGTATTGCTGTTTGTGTCGACGCTGGGCGCCTGGGGCACCCCACGCCCTAGCCACCACCCCTCTTGTGCCCTGCCGGCAGTGCCGACAACGGTAGCAGTCTCATGCATCTTGCTGAGCTAGTCTTTGTGTGCAGTCTGTCTCTTACCAGCACACACAGCATCCAAACACCAAGTATTTATTACAATTCAAGCGCCACTGGCCTGGTGCTGGGCAGCCACACCACACCATGGACCCTAGCCATCACCCCAGACATGGTGTTGCCCACAGCACTGTTATAGTCAGGTGCCTCCTTGTCAGGGGTCAGTTCTGAGCAGTAGCACTCTGGCCAACACCGACAGCATGCTAACAACATGTGTGTATTGCTGTTTGTGGTGACGCTGGGGCGCTTGGGGCACCATCATGGCTGTCCCTTACATTACAATTCATCCACGTGCCGGGCCCAATCTGGGGACACCGTCACAGCTTTCACCCTGTACTTCACCTCCAGGCCAAATGCAAGTCCAGCCGCAGCTGCCGCCAGGCTACAGCCACTATGCTGGCCCACTGGAAACAACGACCAGGCCCTGGCCCACTGGAAACAACAAGCAGGCCCAAGTTCAATACCGCTTCTGGGAGTAGTGCCAGACTGGCCCACTGTAGTGTGGGCCCCAAAGGTGACAACAATCACCACACCCACTGTGGTGCGGGCTCTCTTACAGCCACAACAAGCATCAACAACATGCACAAAGTGTAGTGTACACAACTCTGTCATCACGAGGGTTCTCTACATGCAGCTAGGTGAACAAAAAGCATGTACAGATGTCATCAACAAAGGAGTTTGCAACTGGCATGCTTGCAGCCAAATCATGCACTCGACCCGTATGAGAGCTGCACGCAAATGCTGACAACACTTGCCCACAGGCCGGCTGAAAAGCAATCAACACTTGACTAAAAGCACTCCTTCCCTGGAACGGAGCTGCATCAACAATAACCACGCAGCAGACATAACACGTCTGGACATTTTGTTGGTAACAAGGGGCTGAATCACTGCTTGCCGCCCGTACGGCTGCCCCACTTTCTCTGGTACTGCCACCGCTGCAGAACTGCAGACACCCAGTTGCCAACCGTCACAGTGGCACCCACAGTGGCGAAGTAGGCCTCCCAGAACAGCCACAGTACCACCAGCAGCCTGTGCGCAGCAACACAGCATTCACAGAGTGTAAAGCATGGGTGTCTGAACACCGTGGAAGGAAAATTGATGTTGACCAGCCTACATATAGGCGCATTGGCATTTGCAGCCTAATCCTCGCCAGGTCGCTGTGACTGCGCAGGGTGTTTTCACATGGAACTTCCTGCCGTTACATTGCCACCACCCTAACAGGCCTGTGAATCAAAGCACCGCTGCCCACACATCTCCCCTGCAAATGCTCACTCTAGGAATGACTCCTGGTCCAAGGTACCCATCTGCAGCTCCAAGTGATCAAGCCCACCAGTCATCAGCAGCAGCACACCTAGCAGCAGGCTCGCCAGCGCAAACTGCGCAGGATGGACAGGCCAGCAAGTTGCAGATCAGCAACTCAACCATCATATAGGCGGGTGACAGATTACTTGGACACTGAGCCACAGTGTTCATAGTGGGCAAGGAGCAGCATCCCGCGCAGCAATAATTGCGCTTTGCTGTGTTGATTGAGGCGCTCGAAGACACTCCACGGCGTGCTGCAGCTACGTCTACGTATGCTGAATGCACCAATTAGGGCAGCGCTGCAATTTGGCACCTCTGCTCTGCCCCTGAAATTGGCAGGCATGCTGGCGCATTGCCCCTCTCGCACCTCTGCGTAGGTGCGGTTGGCTTTGTCATCTGCCCTCTGTAGCTTCTCCTGCAGCTTCCAGAAAGCACGTCGCTGCTCTTGGACCTGCAACCATGTCAGCACAGCACACACACGGGCAGCAGCTGACAAACCAGCGGGCCAGCAAGACACAGCAGTAAGGCTATGCTTGGCATTGTGCCATGTAGCTCGCCCATGCTGGCAGCCTGCCCTGCCGTCTTGGTGGGCTGTCTGGAGTCGAACTCATCATGTAGTGGTTTGCATCATATTGCTGGTTGCAGATCATCCCCTTGGGTGAAGTTCAGGATGAAATGGAAAGCACTCGGGCGCAACCTCAGATACACAGGATGTCCCTCAGCTGCCCAGGCCCCATGCATGCTGCAGGTCCATCAACTGGGCCCCTGGGGAAGTACGCTAGTAGGAGTAGCTTTCTTTGGCGAGGACGGCCGGCTGCTGCATGCAACACACCTTCACTGTTGCAGCTAGCTCCTCCAGTCGTTGCCCCTGCTGCTCATGCAGCCGCCATGCCCTCACACTCATCACCAGACCCATCACACATCCCTGAGCACAAGCAGACACAGTCACACAAAGGTGATCGCATCCTATCATGGAAGCAGGCACATGGCTAGCGCGGCGCACAACCTTAGATTGCTGTTGCATGCTTCAATGCTGTGGGCATTCACGGACAATGTTGCTGTTCCCATTAGTAGCAACTACTTGAAAGCACTGCATCCCATCATCATGATGGGCAATGATTGCCCTGGTCCGTCTTCGGTTACAGACAGTAGCAGCACAAGGCACCAACACAGTTCTGCACTGACTTCCATGCCCGGGGCCCAGCGCTTCCCAAACACACTGTGGCTGTTTGCAAGTCATGTGTCAACCCACCTTGGTTGTGTAGTATGCCAGGATGGCCACCCACAGGTACACCAGGTTGCCCATCTGCAGCCCTGCATTTGTCAGGATGGTGATGCTGTCCGTGTAGGCTGCTGTGCCCCCCAGCGGCACAACCATGGCTGCAGCCATGAGGCCCCACAGCAGCACACCAGCCACACTGACTTTGGCCTCAGCCCCAGTGTTGCTGACCTTGTGGTCTAAGTACTGCGCCACGTTGGTGAACCCACTGCACGCACACAGCAACAGCAGCAGACATGCCAACACCAAGCAGCGCCGTCCTCTCACTCATGTTGCCGATCCAGTGTTCACAAGTCTTGGCAGACAGCCCTATCTTGGGGCGCACACCTGCAGAGGCCATGTATGGTGATGATCGTTAAGAACTGCAGCACACTCATGCATTGCGCATGTATGCATCGCGCCCTGAGCTCTGCTTGCTGGTTTTTGCAAGCACCAGCAGGTGTGAACTCACAGCATGTCCAGCACAAGTGGGTCATAGTCCTCAGCAGCTGGGTCATCAAACAGGGAGCTGGGCTGAGCAGTGGGTGTGCTTGCAGTGGGTGTGCTTGCAACATCCTGGGCAGTGCTGCTCAAGAACTGGTCAGCAAGGGCTGCAGGCATCTTCCCCTGCTGCAGGTGTGTCGCCGTAGGTTTCACAGGCGGCGGCAGCTTGTCATCTCGCGCTTGGCTGCTGCTGTCGATGCTGTGCATGCTCTGTAGGCTAGACAGGCTCTGAATTTGAAGCAGCTGGTTGATTAGCTTCCTGCTCTTCTGCGGATCCTTGGTGCTGCTGGTGCTGGCACTGGCCGTTTCAGTTGTTGCATCATCTTTGCTGTCCGGTGCCCAACGACAATGGCCCACCCGCCTGCATGCAGGTAGGGACACATACAGTTGTGGCACAGTGGCGCGCTTCAACTGCACTGGAGAGTGTGGCTGGAGATGGGCTGTGTGGCACAGCATCTTGGCGAGCGAATGAACACGTGTAGAAGCTTGAACGAAGCATTTACAATGCAATGGAAAGTGCAGATGGGCTGGCGTTCTTTCTTGCAGCAGGCCCGATGCGTGACGACACGTGCTTGCGTCACGCGCGTCATGGCGGACCTGATTGTATCAGGCAGAGGCAGGATGGTTCCATATGAGCAACTCCAACTATTTGCCGACGTTTGTGCATTCAACGAGAGTGTACGATGAACTTGAAGTCTGTCCAACACCTTGGAGTCCAAGGCAGAGGCGAAAAACAAGAAGCACCACACGCTTCGCAGCTGTTGATATCCACACGCTAATGTTTTCAAAGCATTCAAGCTCACCACATAGTGTGGTCACATACTTCAATCCCAACAAGCCAACTGAGGCAGGCAAGTCTCAACTGACTTCGCCAGCACAGAATAGGATACACATCTACACACTCTCGTCACTCTGGGCACATATGCACTCTCTTGGATGACACTCACAACTGTCCTGCATCGCTGGGCCTGGACACGTCAGCGCACACATACACACTGCATCAACAAACGCTCTACCAGCAACCGGCATCACCAGAACACTTCACCAAAGCAGGCCGTAAGTGCTAGGGCTATAAGGGCGTCCGCGCAGCTGCACACCAAACACACTCAGGCGCTGCACCACCAGGGCTACCATTGCCACAGTACAATCAACGCATAGCTACATGCAATGGCGTATAGCCCTGCCCCGCTGCAGTAGCAAGCACTGCCGCCGCTTTGAAAGCATTAACAGGGGCATCCCTCCCCCTGGCGCACAGCCTGCCCAGCCCCTCAAGCTGTCCTGCTGACTCTCACGCCTCCTCATCCTCATCCAACTCTGCTGCAATCTCCTTGACGAGTTCGTTCTTGTAGTCCTCAAAGTCGCCATTGTAGTAGGTGATCTTGCCGTCATCAACGATCCACACCTGCAGGGAAGAGGGGGAGGGGGAGAGGGAAAGCACCGACACGCACCATGTCGGCATGCAGGTCGGTTGACTGCGCCGACAAGCCTGCTCCAACATAATGGATCAGAGGGCTCGTCTGATAGCTGTGACTGTGTTGGGAGAGCAAAGTTGGATTGGATGCTGCACTGACGGGTCAGACACCGCCAGATTCCTCCGTGATTTTACCTTTTGCCGCCAGACACCCTCCACATGCAGCTCATGCGGCGGAGTCAATGCCTTGGCCCCTGATCCCACCATGGAGGCGGTGACCCCCTCCCCCTCCTTACCCCCCTCCCTCAAAGAACGTTCCACACTCACCTCACTACGCTCCTCGTCTGCACACAGCCTACTGAGCAGCTGGCTGTCGTGGCTGATGACTATGACACCCCCTGTGAACTCCTCCACCGCGTCACACAGTGCATCAATGGACTGCATGTCCAGATGGTTGGTGGGCTCATCCAGCAGCAGGATGTGCGGCCGGCTCAGGCTGATGGCTGTGAACACCACACGAGCCTTCTGACCACCTGCAGCACACCAAACAGACAAGCACACACACACAGGCAGGGAGCACAAGCGGGGAAGGGGGTGTCAAGAAATTATGGCGACATGCAAGTCAGCTGCAGCCACAGCGGTGGGGTCCTGGCAGAAAGGAGTTGTGGTGCCGCACACAGCACGCCGCTACATGCTCAACAGACTGGCTATCACTGCTTGGGCGACCTCCACAGCAGCACTGACCAGTCGGACCCTAACAACATGAACACGTGGGACCCGACAGAAAGGCAGCACGTGCTAACCATCCCCTGACACACAAACACCCACCTGACAGCTTGACGATGGGTGTGAGGTGGTGGTGGCCGCTGAGCCCAAAGCGCCCCAGCATGGCCCTCATCCCCTCAGGCTTGAGCCCTGCCTCAGGGAACTTGTTCATCAGGTACTCCACAGGGTTCTCATCAAACGCCAGCGCGTCAACAAAGTGCTGGTTGTAGCGCCCAATGCGCAGCTTGTGGCTGCGCCGAGACTCACCAGACGTTGGGTCTAAGTGGCCTGCAGGGAGAAGTGGGGAGCGAGGGATGGTCAAGTGTGGGGAGGCAGGGCCGGCGGGAGAGGGATGGGGCATGGAAGATGGGCGCCAGATGGGGGCGCGACAGCTCCCTTGACAATGCCGGTGGAGCACGCGTTCACTTGCATTGCTGCTGCCCGATCATCACCGCCATGAATTTCCAAGAGACATGTCCATGGAGACATCTTGGCAGAACCACAAAAGGGGCAAGCGACCATGTTGCTGTGATGATGGCCTGGATGAGGACGGCTCATGCCGTCATCGAACAAGGGCCCTGCCTGCGCTGCTTCCTGTACACGTTCCCCTTGTCTGCAAGGCCAGCATACCTGATAGCAAGTTCATGAGTGTCGTCTTGCCGGCACCGTTTGGCCCCACAATGCAGATCCTGCTGCCCATGTCAACGCCCACATTGACGTTCTGCAGCCCAAAGTCCTCACGACCTGCAGCATGACCAGCAGCACAACAGCAGCGCACACAGCACAATCAGGGTGCAACTCATTGATCATGCTCTCTTCTGTTCTACGGCAAAAAGCATCCCGTCCCTTCCCCTCTCTGACACTCCTGCCACGGGGACCTCACTCCTGCTGCATGTTCATATCCAACCCCCACTGTCAGTCGTCTATCCCTTCACACCCCTAGCTGCATCCTGCCAGCAACCACTGTCCACGCACTGCCCTCAGCCAAGCACCATCGCGCAATGGCGTTGTTACATACTAGCTTGGTGTCCCTGTAACCCAGCTCAAGTTGTGCCAACTCGGATCCACTGCAGCTGCAATACCTGTGGCTGACCATCATGTGCAGCTCACCTGGGTACTTGAAGTCTGCGTCAATGAGCTGCATGAGTGGTGGCGTGAGCTCTGTGGGCTCAGGGAAGTGGAACTGCACACTGTAGTCCGTCCACTTCTGCGGCGCGCTGCTGGTGCTGGTGCCTGCATCGTCGATGGGCTCGCCCTTGCCCTTGCCGCCGCGCTTGTTCTGCGACCGCTCTGCCTGTTTGAGCAATTTGTCCTGCTTGGCCTTGGTGTTGTTGCCGCTCTGCTTGGCCGCCTTCATCTGCTTCTCATACTTCTCAAACGCCTTGTTCACCTGGAGAGGTTACAGAGGTAACAGAGAGGCGAGGTTACAGGGGGGGGGGGGGGGGCGTGCCAGTGGCGGGGATAAATTGGCACGCAAGCGAGAATGCGTGGGCCTACACACTGTGCTGGTCACTTCTGATGGATGCAGTGTGGGGTTGTTGAGGGGTGTGGGAGGGAGAGACGAAGGCTTGACAGTCGGCAGCCACCAAACAGAAGTGAGGCCGTCTTTAGTCTGAAGGGTCCGAGCTCTCACCTCCTTGCGCTTCTGCTCGTACATCTCCTCGAACTGGGCGAAGTTGCCGCGGTAGAAGTGCAGCTTGCGGTCGTGCAGGTGGATGATGTCTGTGGTCACGCTGTTGAGGAAGTCGCGGTCGTGAGACACCACGATCAACGTCTTCTTCCACCTGCGAAACGCAGACACGTGCACGCGGGCGACAGCGGTGGGTGACGCTGCAAGCTCATCACAGGTAGCGCGGATAACACATGTTCAATTGCATGCCGCATAACTGTCTGGCAAGAGGCATGCTAAATATTGCACTGCTCCGTACACCAACTCTGCTCACCTCATGAGGTACTCCTCCAGCCACAGCACAGCACGCAGGTCCAGATGGTTGGTGGGCTCATCCAGCAGCAGCAGGGTGGGCTGGATGTACAGCGCACGCGCCAGACTGAAACACAAACAAGGGGCAAGCAAACAAGGGCCAGAGTAAGCGGACATTAGCATGGGTGGAACCATACTCATTTGGTACGACATGAGTGTGCGCCTTGCACTCAAACCGACCCAAGTGTGCCATGCCTGTTGGGACGTCTTAGGCATCTCACAGTCAGGACTGCCATTATCTCCTGGAAGTCAAAGCTCCTCCCCCTTCCCTGCATTTTTGCTCACCTGATCCTCATGCGCCATCCTCCACTGAAGCTGCTGGTGGGTCGCCGCTGCATGACTGGGCTGAAGCCCAGACCGTGGAGGATCTTGGACGCACGACTCTCAGCGGTGGACGCACCAACCTGAGAACGCAAGCAGCAACAGCAACAGCAACCAGTCATACAACAGTATCAGCACGGGCCCCAGCACATGCCATGTTGTTCATGATATTGGCTGCCAATCAGCCATACTGCAGCAAAAAAGACGCATCACTGCCGCGGCCCCCTCCCATCGCTGGGCATCCAACCCAGCCCGCACTGTCGCACTGGTCCAAAGCCCCAGCTGTCTGTCAACGCGCAGCTGCAGTGTTGTGCCTGTTGCTGCGCAGTCACCCTCCCACCCTCCCTCCCTCCCTCCCTGCCACCCACCTCGTTCATGCGCTCGTAGATCTCATTGAGCCTGTGTGATGCTGCATCCATGTCAAAGTCTGCCTCATGATGGTCTGCCTGCATCTTGTCCTGCAGTGTCTGCTCCTCAACACTGGTAGTCATATCACACACAGCAGCAACACAGCACAGCACACGGCGCATGTGTCAGCAGAGCACCATATGCATGTGCTTGAAGGCCTTCACCAACGCCTGCAGTGCCTGCCTCCAACACTTCCCACAAATGATCCAGGCACAGCGCAGGTCTGCATGATGCACAACAGATATACTTCACCCAGGCATGACGCCTATGTACAAACTCCCTGTGTCTACACACAACATTAACCCGCCACGAACAGCTGTTCAGCTGCATCCAGCTTGTACACACCCTTCCCTCCCTCCATACCCCCCCCCTCACCGCAGCTCCATGAGCTCCACGTCTGCTGCCACCACTGCCTGCAGTGCTGACTGGTCGTCCATGCCCACCACCTCCTGCTCCACCAGCAGCACATCAATGTTCTCAGGAACAGGGATCTGACGGCGGGCCATCAGCTTCAGCAGCGTGGACTTGCCCTGCAGACACAATGCACACAGGTGCAACACAGATGACGACAACACACAACCAGGGTCACAAACAGTCCAGGGTCACAACAAGTAACAACAGCAGATAATGAGTTGCAGGTGCAGCAAATTGTGCGCAGGCACTCACATATGGCCCTTTCGGGTGTTAGCCCATGCATGTCAGTGCATGCATGTTAGTGCATGCATGTCAGTGCAACTTAAAGCCGCAAATGCCAAATAGTTGGTGTGGCCCCACTAGCAGACATCTCATCATGCCCGCCCACCACTGCACTGACAGCAAGAGAGCCATCTGTGACTGGGCACAGGCAGAGCCCTCTCCTCCAGCCGCCCAGACCTATCCGTCCCCGGCCCCACAAACTCACCATTCCGTTTGGTCCTGCCAGACCGTACCTCCTGCCGGCTGCGATGGTGAGGGAGGTGTTCTCAAGCAGCACCTTGCCCTTGGCACGGATGGTCAGGTTTTGGGCCTGTACACAAGCAGAAACACATCAAGCTTAGTGTCTAACACACAGCCACAGCCACAGCACGTGGGCAGAGACGCTGTGCAACACAAGCACCAACACACGTGAGGCTAGCAGATCCCGCTCAAGCATGGAGACGTGCCAACCAGCAGGAACATTGACACGTGTACAGCACAAACAATCACTGTGACAGCTATACACCCCGCATGCAGTGCTGCACACCTCACTGCCTGACAGCTGCTGCTGCCCAAGTCAAGTGCCAAAAAAGAGTGCTGCAGCTACATCTGCAGCTGTTGCTGTGTTCACAACTCCTCCCAGCAAGGCCCACCTTGACATCTGTTGCGCTGGCTGTAGCCTCGTCTGTGCCCATGCCCTCGAATGACACGTCAAACACGTTCTCATCGTCCCTCAGTGCCTCAGCCTTCATGCGCAGGGACTTCTCCATGGCCAGCCGCTCCTTCTCAGCAAGCTTCTTGGCATCACGCTCAGTGGCCTGAGAAGAGGGAGGGGGGGGCAGGAGTGTTGACAGAAACATAGCATTCAGCTGACACACAGTGTGAAACACAGCATTCAGCTGGTCCTGTGCTGCCACCCTTGGCGTCTGCACTATGCTGCTACAAGCTGAGCAATGTGATCGTCCTGCACAACTGCTGCCGTCACCACTGCTACCCCTGCCAATCACGTCCTGCCCCTGCCCCTGCCCCTGCTACTGCTGCTGCTGCTGCCTGTCTCACCTGCACCACCAGAGGCTTGTCCTTCTCAAACTCCCTCTTCTCCACCTCCTCCTCCTCCTCCTCACTGGGGGGCAGGTCCAGCCCCGACAGGTAGTCATCAGTCGGCTTGGCAGGAACCTTCTTCATCTGAGGGGGGGCACGACCCTGAGGCTTGCTGGGGGCTTCTTTTGCTGCTGCGCCTGTTGCTGCGCCCTTGCCGCTGCCCCCACCAGGCTTGAGGGAGGCGAAGAACGACTTGCGGTCGCCCCCGCCGCTGCTGCTGCCTGCCTTGGCGGCGGTGCTGCTGCTGCTGGTGCTGCTGCTGGGCTTGGCATCCTTCTTGTGCTCCTTATGCTCCTTCTTCTCCTTGTGGTCCTTGGAGTCCTTGTCCTTGTGCTCCTGCGGGCCAACACACATACAGGAGATATGCAGGTGAACCATACCACGGCAGCACACATACAGGAGGGGGCATATGAGTGCAGCACACTGCAGCAGAAGGAAGAACACAGCAGGGTTGTTGCACGAGATCTGATGCATGGCTGGTGTTCTGCAGGGGATAGTAGCTAACATTAGCTTGGCTGATACTGCGCCAATCGCAGAAATACATCTATTACACCACCACTCCATGACGACAGGGGTCGGGGCTGTCCCCCTCCGCCCGCAACCAAAATGGGCTGCCACTGTCTCTGTGTGTGTTTGGAGGGAGGTTGGGGCCTTCTGTGCAGACTGACAATGCCATATAGCAGCAGCTGCAGCCACTGGCTGTGCATAAGCCTGGCCAAATGCTGCATGAAATATGTAGGGAGATGATGAGTGCTGACTTTGAGCCGCATGCAGTGACCAAGCTGCTGTCACTGCCGCTGCATCAGCTGCTGAACACATGGCCTGCTGTGTACCTTCTTCTCCTTATTTTCCTTGCTGTCTTTGCTGTCTGCCTTGTCCTTCTTCTCCTTCTTCTCCTTGCTGGGATCCTTCTCCTGCAACACAGCAGAGACAGCACGCGTTGGAGGGCCTGCACTGTTGCTGTATGCTGCCTGAATTGCTTGCATCTATCGCTACTGTTGTAGATATCCAATGCAGTGCAATTGATGTGCCCAGCTGCGCCAAATGGCTTGTGAGCAGGGCTGTGCATCAGCACAACACAACCGCACTCGGAGCAACCAGACTGGAGCTGTGTTGCATGCAGCACTGGGCGCTGGTGCCAACCTTCTTCTCCTTCTTCTCCTTCTTTTCCTTTACGTCAGCCATCCTGGTGGTGCTGTCCTGCTGAAAGCCCTGTATAGGCTGGTTTGATGCTGCCTGTGAGCCGTCAAGCTGAAGCAGCAGCTGAGACTCAGATGCAGCAGAATCCCGATGAGGTGCCGTCTGGTCGCACTCAGAGAGTCCGCAACAACCAGAATAACGAGATAATACAACCAACCTCGCAGGGTACCCGCAGTGTTCGCGTTCTGTGTCTGCTTTAGTAATGACCGTTGTGAGGGGTGCAAGGCAGGGCCAGAACATGTGCGGTGTTCTACGTTGCTCCTGTAGCACTGTGGCACACTACAAGCCTACACCGGCCACTCAGTTCCAGAGGCCTCAGTCCAAGCTTTCCATCCTGCACCAGCCTGTCCACAGGGAGCCCCTGTCTCTTCTAGTGCCTTGAACCAGAAGTATCACGTGTTTGACAGGGATCAGTAGTGCGCACGTTTGTTGCGCCTCGCAGAACCACTCTGGCTACTGCTGCTGCTGCTGCTGCTGCTGCTGGTGGTTTTGGCCGAGCCATGCTGCGGGGTTGGCTGCAGCGCAGTAGCTGTGCGGTGGTACCCAACACTCGCTCTAGCGTTCTAGCAGCGCCCAGACTTCTGCCATTCAGTCCATGCCATGGCAGGAGCCTGCTGCATCAGCAGGCACAGGCGCCCTCGCGGCCCCGCAGGCAGCCAGTTGTGAATGTCCAGGCAGTAGGCATGGACATCGGCAGCAAGTATAAGCCGCCAGCAAACTACCAGAAAGCCAGCAGCTTTGGCCAGCTGAGCTTGGACGGCAGGCTGCTGGATGCACTGAAGTCAGCTGGCCTGGACAGCCCCACAGACATACAGGTGAGGGGGAGGGGACAGAGCAGGCCCACACAGTCTATGTTGGAATGGGCATGTGGCGCCCTATTGACATCCAAGCAGTGCTTCCCTGCAGAACTTATGAGCTTGTCATACATGGCTGAAGCATATGACTGCCACGTGTGCATCGGTCAGCAGCAGCAGCAGCAACAGGCCTGCTCAAGCAAAGCAGTTGTGGAGCAAATATCCAAAAACGGTGTCTGCTGCAAGCCCAGAAGGCACCCTCCGGCAACATCCCCTGTCCCTCCTCTCCCCTCTCCTTCCGCCCCACCCTTGCCACAGTCCCTAGCCATTCCAGCCATCATGTCAGGGGGTGACTACCTGCTGGCTGCTCAGACGGGCAGTGGCAAGACGCTGGCCTACCTGCTGCCTGTCATCCACGCCCTCAAGGCGCTTGAGGGTGAGCCGGGCATGGAGCGGCGGGGCAAGCGACCCAAGGTGCTGGTGCTGGTGCCAACCAAGGAGCTGGTGGAGCAGGTGGGTGGGGCATGATTTCCTGGGGGACGGCGAGGGAGGTTGCTTGGGGTGCTTGTGATGGTGAGGTCACTGTGTATGGTCACAACATATCATAGCACTGGCAGGTGGTGATGGCAGCGTATGTGGCTACAGTGCTGCAGGCAATTCAGCCCAGCTGAGCAGTTGCGCGTGTCGTGGCTACAGTCTCTGCAGCAGCGGTCAGCCAGGCTATAAAAGTGAGGGTGGCGTGTTGGCTGCAGCTGCTGACAGACAGTTAGCAGAGAGGCAGTGATTGACTGGTGGTCCCTTGTGGGTGGTGCTACACTTTTTTTGCCGCCCTGCAGATCACATCAGTCGCCAAGTCCCTGTGCCACTATGCCAAGTTCAGGGTGGTGCCCTGCAGCGCCAACTACAAGTGAGCAGCGGGCTAGGACAGTATGGTACAGACACAAACCCTGCAGCCATGGACAGCAACACAGTCTGCGGACATGTGCAGCAGTACAGCCTGCAGACATTGGGGCAGCTGCACAGCCAGAGAGGCTGCATGTAGGGTGGTGACACCCTCAGCCTGACAGAATGGCTGGCTCATTGGGCGGCTGGCTGGCTGCCCCATGGGGCCAGCTGGTGCACCAGTGTAATTCAGCAGCTAGCTGCCAGTGTCGATCATGTTGCTGACAGGCCCCATCTTGATTGCTCTGCTCAATCAGATTGGTGGCACGTTGCTGTTTTGGCTGTCGCTGTTGCTGCGTGCCTATGTTGTGTTGTTGCATGCAGTGAGAACCTTCTGTCTCGCTCCCTGACTGCCCCGCTTGAGGTGTTGGTAGCCACACCCACCCGCCTGATGAAGGTCATGGAGCACGGCAGGGTGGCACTGGGAGATGTGCGCTGGTGAGACAGGACTGCAAGAGGGACAGCGCAGGGCAGTGCTGCACATGGTCACATGTGTTGTGCAGTCAGTCATCCTTCCAAGCAGCAATACCTGTTGGCAGTAACCTCCTCGTTTATGGCCTGCACTGCTCAGCACACACAAGTAGTGTCTCACAGGCTGTCTCCTTACCCTCCCCAACACAGTCTCCGACCCTGTCTTTCCTTCCTTGCATGCCCCCTCACATGCTCCCTCACTCTCTCGATCCGACCCCTGCATGCCCTCTGCCTGCAGGTTGGTAGTTGACGAGGCGGACACCATGTTGGAAGCAGGCAAGGGCTTTGCGCAGGAGGTGCGCCACTTTGTCAACATCCTGCGCGCCAAGGAGCCCCCAGCACAGACCATCCTCGTCACCGCCACCATGTCCAAAGCAGTGAAGCAGCTCGTAACGGTCTTCCTCCCAGAGCTGCAGCGGATAGAGGCAGTAGGATTCCACCAAGCCGTGTCCACAGCCCGGCATGAGTTCAGGCCGTTGCCTGCCGGTCAGGATAAGATGCAGCTGCTGCTGGAGGTCTTGCAGTCAGATGTGGCTAAGGGTCGGAAGACGTTGGTGTTCTGCAGCAGTATGGACAGCTGCAGGGCGGTGGAGCACAACGTGCGGGAGCGGGACATACCCACTGTGTGCTACCATGGGGACATGCCCATCCCTCTGCGCAAGGAGGCCATGGCGCAGTTTGCTGGTGAGCAAGGCAGGCGGGCTCAAATGTTGCTGTTTGTAGTGGCGCCTCAGCTGTAGCACGGGCGGTGTTACACTGTCCTGCAAGCTGGCTGCTTTTTGTACCTGCGGCGTGCGTACGTCACCGTGTCCAAGCAAAAGTGGATTTGATGCATCTTGTCCGCTGGTTGTAGTGCAATTATGCCTAGCAGCCCCTCTTGGCAGGCGCCTACCGTTGAGCCACTCTTTAATGCTGCTGCCTGCCACATTGTGCCTACCTTGTTCTGCCCTGTGCTGGGGTGTGCTGCAGGCAACCATGCTGCAGGCAGCTCTGCTGAGGGCCTTGCTGGTGTGATGGTTGCCACTGACCTGGCTGCTCGTGGGCTGGATTTCCCTGGCACCATCGACCATGTCATCAACTTTGACATGCCCAGCAACGCAATTGACTACCTGCACAGGTACAGGCCGCTGCCACCATGGCCCACGCGGGCACTGCTGTAGTCACACTGCATGCAGCCGCTGTGCCTGCACAACTGCCCAGCACACCGCATGCATGGACAGTGCAGTCATGTGTAACTTGGCAGATGCATGTGCTGTGGTGGTTCACTACCTGGAGGGTCTTTCCATGACATGCGGGCTGAACGAGGCAGTTGCAGGCTGAAAGAGGCGCTGCAGCAGGGTGGCAGCCGCCCCCAGCTTGGGGTCATCACGTCGTGTGCTTTTACGCAGCTCCCCGGCTGACTGAGCGTAATTGGTGGCTGGAGTCACGGTCTACTTCGTTCAAACAAGCACACTGCAGTACACCCATACTTGCTCGTTGTGCTGATTTGGCACCTGTGCTGCCCTGCAGGGCTGGCCGCACTGCGCGTGGTGGTGCCAAGGGCCGAGTGACGTCGCTGCTGCAGAGCAAGCGTGACAGGGACATGGGCAAGGCCATCCAGTATGCCCTGGACAACAACATCGGGCTGGACATGGTGTCAGCTTCAGGGGCACAGCAGGTACGCCTGCAGGAGGCTGGGCACACTGAGGACTCGTCATGGTGTTCAGTGACAAACGTTTCTTTCATGGTGCATTGCATGCAAACAGCTGCGGCAGCTTTGCAACTGCATGTTGGTGGTTGGGTCAGAGGCGCAAAATTGCTGGGTCACAGAGCGAGAAAAGCACTGGATGCAGAAGGGCTCACGGTGTCAGGGCCAGCATGCTAGATGCTTGAGCAGGATACAACCCGACAGCCCCTCTCCTGTGTCGTTCCCTCGCTCACACCCTTTCCTCTTCTGCACCATCCCCACAGGTTGCCCCTGCCCCCAAGCCTGCCCAGGAAGGCAAGTGGATGCCTCCAAAGCGTGAGCGGCGCCCCAAAGCCCCCACCCCCATCAAGGGCCAGAAGCAGGTGGTGCTGTGGAACCCCAACCACAAGTTCATCCACATCAGGGATGGCGTGCCCATCGTGCCCTTCAAGGAGCTGCTGAAGGGCACCTCAGGGGACGAGCGGCGGCGGCTGCTGTGGGAGATAGCTATGGACCAGAAGGAGTGGAAGCGCTGGCAGCATGTCAGGGCGGTGGATAAGGCGGACAAAAAACGGCAGAAGGCAGCAGCACGGCAGGATGCGGACCGCAGGCCGCCACCGCCTTCCACAGCGGATGAGAAGTGGAGGCAGAAGGTGGCGAAGAAGAAGCAGAAGCGGTGGGAGGAGCAGCGGGAGCAGCAGGGGGCCCGCAGCGGTGGCAGCAGCAGCAGCAGGCCGGAGCCGTCGTGGATGGGGCGTGGCACGAAGAGCAGTAAGCGTCGGCCGCTGTTTGGGAGGCAGTGATTACGATGGACTGGGTTTGTTGGTGTGTTGTTTTAATTGTGTTGATGTGGTTCATGTCTTTGCAGTGCTCCTCTCCTGGTGGTGTATCAGGCCTCTTGTGCGCAGCCATGTTTGAACCCTTGTCTCGCTGGCTTGTGCCGAAGTTGGGACTACGTTCCCAGTACCTGTACTGTACTGTTCGTGTTGTTACAGCTGTCAACCCTCAAGCATGGGCAGCTACTGTGCGGATGGTCCCCTCGGGGCTGCTTGCCCTCTGTAAGGCAGCTTTGTAATGTTGCAGGAGACTGGACAATGATACGGTGACCACGATGGAGTCTGGGTGTTTGCGCTAGCTGGCTTTCAAACATGTATCTGCGTTTGGGGCAGGTTGGGAAATGGGGGACCAGGAGGTATCAGAGGGCATGCTGACTTTGGTGCTGCTCACAGTGTTCACTGTTCCAGCAGTACAATGATCAAGCCTGATTTTTTGCAGTCTCAGCATGAGTCTCAGCATGCGACACACCACCACTACGTCTTCAAAAGCAATGATAGGTCGATTGAAACTGTCAATGGGACAGAGTGCAGGTGAAGTGGAGGTGCAGCAGTGAAACTGACTACCACTGCCATGCCCCAGGGCAGCAGAGGGTGTGTTGTTGTTGCCTGTATTGCATTGCCAGTGCAGGCTGTTCAGGGACGTGCATGGTCACAATGTGCCTGCGTGACCTGTGAGAGAGAACATGTTGCTGTGCGGTGCTGCAGGCCTTTCACAGCCAATGGGGTGCACCGTTGGGTCTAGTTGCATAAGACTTCAAAAGTCAGTACAAAAGTGTGAGCCAGTGTTGAGAAGACTGACAGTGTTACAAAAGTCCATGCGTCCAGCAATATGAAGCCATGTACTGCAAGACAAGCGCTGCGCAGCTCCACGCCTCTATTTTGCTGCTGCCTGTCATCAGCTGGGCTTGAAGTGACGTGCTGCCTGCGGGCCACGACGCCACACAGCAGCAAGGAGCACAAAGTGAGTCGTAAAACTCAGTCAGTGCCAGGTGGTGGTGAAGTGTGGACGCAAGCACTACTGATAGGGTGCCACACTTTCTAGTTTGTGCCACTAATGTAGTGGACGCTGCAGATTATTGTGGACAGCAGCGACCTGCCCCTACAAAGAGAGCAGGCCTGCTGCTGCCACATGCGCGTTGACTTCATGTTGCAGGCAGCTCCACACACCATGCTTTGAGTTGCTTGCTGGCGGGGCATGTATTATGACTGCAAGTGACCGGCGACTTGGGTCCAGCAGCCTGTACACTGGATGCGCTCTGAACCACACAGCATGTGGCATGAAGGATTGAAAGCTGCGACCTTCTTCAATGCTGCCGACTCCTTTCCATATCTCCAGCCGGGCAGCAAAATCTGCAGGGCCAAAAGCTGCCGGCAGCACCCCTCAGCTCAGCCACTGCGCCCAGCATGGATAGGCACACCCACCTTGAGTGCAGCCAGCCTCTTGCGGCCGTCCTCAAACTGCTGCCGCAACTCCAACAGCTCTGCAGCAGCACACGGCAACACAAACGTCAGCCCCTACACCACATGGCTGCAGTGCTCAAACTTGCACACAGACCAAGTGAGCCTTGAGTGCACACCCATCACTAAACGAAAGTGCTCCAGTAACCTGCTTGGGAATATGTCTCAGCGCACAAGCTGTCTGCCAATCTTGCTGCCGCACGCAGCCGCTGAGGCAGTGTGGCTGCCATTAGCCTTAAAAGACTGTGTCTGCCGTCTTCATGAGCTGAGGTGTCAGTGTCCCAGCGCATCGGCCTGTCCAGAAACCTCTCACCTGTCCGCCGCTGCTCACGCTGCTGGAACCTGTAGAAGTTTTCAGACAGGCGTGACTCCTGCACCCCAGCTGCTGCTGCTGCCGCCACTGCTGCTGCTGCCTGTGGCATGCCGCCGCTGACTGTCGCCATGCCTCCCTCCTCACGGGACCGCTTGCGACCCTGCAGTGCAGTGAGTAACCCCACACAGCCAGCTCACTCTTAGTTGTTGGGTGACAGGCTGAGATAGTGGCCAGCAGTTGATATGAGTGCCATCTGTACTTGGCTGCTTTCTCAAGGCTGCGGTTGCTACACAGCAGGAGCCATGCAGTAAGGCCGCAGGTCAGTGCGTTGCCATTGCTGTATTGCCAGTGACTGACTGCCGTTGTGACGAACCTTGGTGCGTGTGACGACTGTCCAGCCATCTTCAGCCATGGCTGCTTGCTGTGCTGCCCGCTTGGCTGCCTCTACTGCTTCATGCTCATCAACCCAGGCGTCCAGCTGCGGGAACAAGTAAGATAGGGTGAGTCAGGACGACAGACAAGCAGAATCAACAGTCAGTCTTCTCCAGAGAAAGGCGAGCAGAATGGGGGCCAGGGAGTGAAGCTGTAAGTTATGACTTATTTGCACATTCAAACCAGCCTGCAGCCACAACTGCAGCAGCTCTGTAACACATCCCCTCAGTCAACCAGTCAACCAATCAGCTCCCACCTGCTTCTGCAGCTGCTCATTGCCAGGCCGTGCCGCCTTGTGTGCTGCCACCCAGGCCTTGAGGCCAACGGGGCCCTCAGCAAGGGGCAGCTCATACTGCACCAGCTGGCCGCTGCTGCCCTGCTTCATGGCCGCTGACACACCCTCGGCAGAGTCGTACACAACTGCTGCAGAGCGCTGCAGGCGCAGGGAGGGAGGGAAGCATAAGAGAAGGGTCAAACTGCAGCACAACGGCGACTGTTTCGTGACTGAACAACACACATGCAATCAAACTATATTAATGTTCATAAGCTGCTGGTCTACTGCGTTGCTGGTCTTGCAGACTGCAGACAAGCTCCTGGCTGGCTGACTGGCTGGCTGGCCAAATGTATATGGTGACGCAAGCAGCAATGTGTGCAGCTGTGCGCCAGGCCGCTGTAGGGCTGCTAGCAAGCACCTCTTACTTTGCTTGGGTGCATCACCACATCCACCACTTCACCAAACAGCTGAAAGATTGCCTGCAGTGCAGCCTCGTCCAGGCCTAGGGGGAGACCTGTCACGTACAGGGCATGTGCTAGGCTGGCGTCACCATCCTGTCCTTTCTGACGTTTGATGTACACGTAACTGATGACTGAAGACGAGGGGTGCAACTGCAGCCCTAGAGACTTGAAGCCTTGTGCGGCTTGGTGCTGCTGCTGCTGCTGCTGTCGCTGCTGCTGCTGCTGCTCCTGCTGCTGTCCTTGCAGCCCCTGCTGGGGGACCTGAGACGTTTTTTGCTTCTTGTAACTCATGCTGGACACAAAAGCGCGGTTGGATCGTGTTGTTCCCGAGACTTGGGGAGTGCCGACACAGCTGCTGACAATCCAAATCCTGGCGCACTGAATCAACCAAGGTATTGCAAAGCACAAATACCAGCGATTGAACGTTTTTTCAAGTCACATATGCGTGTGGTAATGCATATCATGCTTGTGAGTCAAACGTTTTGACGGGACTTCTTTGATCCAGATAGATCACCAGAGTTTTCAAACTGCACAGCCCTCGTTGGCCTGTAGGGTACATGCAAGTACTAGCTTCGGTATTCCACAGCCCTCGTTCCTCTGTCGCGGCGACAGTGCTGGCAGTGCTGCTGAACCTCCCAGGCAGAAAAGTGCTACAGCGGCTACTGCCACTGGCCCTGGGCGGTGGGGTGCTGTATGCCACCACCTCCCGCCACAGTGCCAGGGCCGACAGTCTGAGCACAGGCAATGTCTCAGACAGTAAGCCTGCTGCTCACAATGCAGCAACGCAGCCCAACGGGCCGGCACAGCCTGGCGGAGCTGCATCACTGCCCGAGCTTGTGTCCAAACTGCTGGGTGACAACCAATTTGCAAATGTGAGCTTGTGTCAAGTTGTCACGTCAGTCACCAGACTCAATGAACCATTCTAGCTGCGCTGTGCTGGCCGATTGCTTCCTTTATTGCAGTATCGGTGTGCCAGCATTGTCACTCAGCAGTGCAGCACAGCATGGCAGGCCCCAGCCCTCCATGCTGGCCGAGAGTGATTGAAAAACTGCTTCGCTTGCAGGGTGGTCTGACCCTGATGCTGGTGGGTACAGCAGCAGCTGGAGCACGGGTGATGCTGGGATCAGCAGTGAGGTAACCTTTGCTGCAAGATGCAGCATGTGCTGATTCGTTGGCACAATGCAGCTGATACTCCAAGCTGCATTACTGCAGCCTGGTGCCACATGGCCCATCTCTTGTAGCAACGCACTGAGTCAGCTGCTTACTGCAATGGTACAGAGCATCGGCTACAATGCAGCCACCCAGCAAGCAACATCTGTGTTCCCTTCATTGTAAGTGCAGCAGTCATGCACCCAGCGCTCTGACATCCCACTCCAAGGCCCTGCTGCCCCCACCCCTCCCTGCCTGGCCCCTGTCCTGCAGGTACTGCAAGCGCCATGTGATGGTGCAGGCAGAGGTTGACAGCAGGGATGATGCCTACCGCTGGCTCATGCACTGGCTCAGCAGGTCAGGGGGGGGGGGGTGCTGCGTGATGCTGCAGGAGCAGTGCAGGCATGCCCGTTCAGTGCCCACTGCTTGTTGACTCTGCAGTTGTATAGTCATGGAGACAAGGGGCTCAAGGATGCAGCTGGGTTGGTGCTTGCACCGCACAGCATCGCCAGCAACTGTGTCATGCGCCCAGTGCTGACTGGTGCTGTTGTCACTGCCCAGCTGTCCTGCACACAGTTGATTACATGCTGCAGTTGTTGTTGCTCCTGAATGCTTTGGTCCCACATGCCCACTCAGCTAATAGTGCTGTGTTGCTGCCCTGTCCGTTGCGTGGCCTTGCAGACACCCCAAGTTCAGCAAGGCCACCAACGTGTCAGTCACCACCAACCTCACAGGCACATTCGGCACCAGCATACCTGCATTGCAAGCCACTGGTGGTGGTGGAGGTGTTGGCCCTCCCATTGCCTTCCTACCGGCCCCTGGTGACCACTTGCTGAGTTACAAGGGCCGCTGGATGCTGATCAGCAGGCAGCGCACAAGTGGGAACCCACAGCTGGCGGCAAACGCAAGGTGCGTGCAGCTGTTGAAGCGGGGCTCCAGGGGGCGATTGGAGTGCGTGTGGTAAGATCTATTCCCTGTCTCTTCTCTGTGTATGGGTGTTGCCAGCACATGGGAGCTTGATGCTAGCAAGCAGGGCACACACCACGGTCTGTGCCGAGCAAGTTCTTTGCCTTTGTGCATCCAAGAGTACACAAGGGAAGGTGCAGTGGCTGCAACGTCAAGACATCTTGACAGGCACGGACCGTCTAGACAGGTCCGGACCAACTGCAGCCTGTGCCTGCACCACAGGTTGCCCCAGCTGGCCACACAGCGACATGACCGCCCCCACTCCCCCCCCCCCCCACACACACACACACTGTCGAATGCCGAGACATATCAAAATGTGGCTCCTGAGATGCCTGTCCCTCACACCCTGCGGCCACGCTCCTTCCTCCCCCCTCCTTGCCTGCCCCTCATCCACGCAGGCTGCTGCTTGAGACGCTGCGCATCAGCATGCTGGGCACTGACAGGCAGCCGCTGGAGGAGCTCATTGCCGAGGCTGCTTCCGAGTACAACGCCAGCCAGGCCTGCAGGACAGCAGTGCACAGCGTGGACCAGGTCAGTGGGATGTGTTGATTTAGGTGTACAGGTGTACACAGCCGTGCAAGCTGCTGGTGCAAGCCTTGTCTTGTGGGCACCAATTCGTGACATTGTGGCACTGGCAAACGATGTCACAGTGTGCAATGCAGGCAGGGGATATGAACGCCACTGCGGCCACCACACATGCGCCATGTCTGTACCAGCAAGCCAAGCACAGTGGTTGCAGCGCATTGGTCCACTGTGATGTGACGTGTATTGGCCTTGCGTTGCCTTGTGTTGTGTCCGCCACAGGATGGCTACTGGACGCAAGTGGGCAGCAGGCCCATCAGGCCGCTTGACACTGTGGTGCTGCCGCCTGGACAGGTGTGTAGACACAGGGAGTGCATCCAGCCAATGCATCAACCATCCAAATTGGGGACATTCCGAAGTTGAGTATACGTGCGTGAGCACGCACAGTAAAAACACATGTGTGTAGTGGATGGGACAAGTATGCAGCTGCCCTGGACTGTTTCAGGTCACACAACTTCGGCATTGACAGCATCAAAGGCAGCCTACCTGAGCCACACGTTTGTGTCGCACATACCTCTCACATTTGGGCATGCCCAGGTGTGCCTTCAGACCCCAACTTACACATTGCAAACACGGACCAGTGGCTGATCCTTGCTGCTGGAGCCGGGGGGCTGGGGACTGTCTGCGTACTCTTTGCCGCCCAGGATTAGCACTCCCATTGTTGTGCATGAGGTCGACCCGGTGCAGCCGCTGCAAAGTTCCGTATTCTGCAGCACATTGGTACTTTATACAGTGCCTGCCTGCTTGCGTGTCTGGTGGCGGTTGTTGCAGGCTGAGGGCCTGCTGTCTGATTGTCAGGACTTCCTAGCCAGTGAGGACTGGTACGCCCACCACGGCATCCCCTTCAGGCGGGGCTACCTGCTGTATGGGCCTCCAGGTGAGGAGTATGTGACGACACAACCCAATTGCAGCAGCCCTGTTGGTGCCGCACGAGTTCGACTCCTTTGAATTTGCGCCGCCCTCCTTGGGCTGGGGCTTTAGCGGCTGCGCCCGTATTGTTCATCAGTGTGCGATTGCTCCTGAGAACGATGCTTAGCTTTGTATGCCTTTTCAAACTTGGCTCATGCGCACATGCTGTTCATGATCTGCTGCTGCAAGGTACCGGCAAAACTAGCCTGGCAGTGGCTCTGGCAGGTGCCCTGGGGCTGGAGATCTATGTAATCACACTCAGCAGGTAGGCGGTGAACCTCACAGAGTGACTTGACCGGCGAAGTATCCATGCGTGTCTACACACATGCATTGACCCATGCATAAATGCATGTCTGAAAGACCTGTTGGGCAAGGCGGTAGCATTGTGCAGCCCTCTTCCTACATATTCTACCTGGGCTGTCAGCCGTGTCCTTATGAGCTTTATTGTGCTGAGTCCAAGGCCATCTCAGGCTGTGCTAATCCCTCACGCCGGTGATGTCTTGTTTGGTGCCGTGCTGCAGCCCCACCATGACCGATGAGACCCTGCGGGGCCTCCTCAACACAGCAGGGACAAGGTGGGTGTGCTGGCTGCATGCAAGGGTTGGGGCATGTTCTGGATGTCGCCCTAGCCTGTGATGGCGTGCATCAAAACTGAGTTGCCAGTACACCCCGTTTCAATCCAGCAACACAAGTTCAAAGGTTTCATCCAGTATGCGCAGGGGGATCTAGAACCAGGATCATGCAACCATCCTGCAGAGCTCTTGACGTACCCCTTGCACGCCACATTTGCCTTTCCCCTGCCCATGTAATGCTTATGTATTCCACACCCCAGCATGTCAATGCATGTTACAGCTTTGGCGTGTATAATGGGGTTGTTTGCTGTGACATGCAGGTCCATACTGCTGCTGGAGGATGTTGATGCAGCGTTTGTCGACCGATCAGCTGCACAGAGTACTGGAGGCAGGCTGACCTTCTCTGGCTTGTTGAATGCAATCGATGGCGTTGCGGCGCAAGAAGGTTCGTATGCAAGCCTGTGCAAGTGCCGCATCTCAGTGGTATGGTGTTGTTTATGCCCAAACCTGGGGGGGGCTCACTGCAGTGTGTATCCACACCAGGGGACCTGCGCAGTGTGGACGTCGTGCCACCTTGAAACGGCCGATGTCAGGACCTGCCATATTGACAGTGTGTTCACAGATGCCTTGCCACGCACACGCACATGTGATGATGACCAGTCATGTGGAATGTGTGGACCTTGCAATTGCTTCAACAGGTCGTCTCCTATTCATGACCACAAACCACATTGAGAGGCTCAGCCCAGCCCTCATTCGCCCTGGGAGGGTGGACGTCCGCTGTCACCTGGGACCAGCCAGCAGGGAGGTCGCCAAGCAGATGTTCGCTTCATTCTACAGGGACCTGCCCATGCAGCTGGCACTGCGCGGCTCCAGGGCAGACGCAGAAGTTGACGGCGGTGTCAAGGCGGGCGCAGATGGTGTCGAGCTGGCGGTGCAGCCAGCGGGCCTCACTGGTAGCGCGCCAGCAGGCAAAGCAGGCGCAGCTGTCGAGGCTGCTGCAGAGGCTCAGCCGCTTCTCATGGGTCGGCAGATGTCTCTGCTGACCAGGGCGTCAAAGGAGGCGGAGGCAGAAAGGGAGGCGGCGCTGTTGGCGCTGGCAGACGAGTTTGCCAGCAAGCTGCCGCAGCACCCAGAGTTCAGCACGGCGCAACTGCAGGCATTTCTCATGTCGCACAAACTGGCGCCAGTGCTGGCTGTGTCAAGGGTTGAGCAGTGGCTGAGGGAGCAGCGCTTGAGGGAGCAGGAGGAAAAGGGTAGTGTGGAAAAGGGTAGTGTGTAATAGCTTGGGTCAAGGCATGGCAGGCTGCCAGCAGACAGCTATCACTATTCCACCAGCCTGGTGATCACTATTCCACCCTGGTGAAAGCCAGCCTGGCAGTGGCAGGCAGATACGATGCCAAGGAGTGTGATTTGCGTCCACTTATCATATTGCAGTGTGGTATCTGGGTGTGCTTGAAACTTACCAAACTGTGGGGATGAGCTACCAGGGAACCGAACACAACTGAACACATTGGCCAACTCAACGGTGGTTCACACCACTCGACTAGTCCGAAGACAGCTCACATTTCCTCGACGTAGAGTGTAGTTGTTCATTTAAAGGCTCTTTGGCAAACAAGCTGCGTTTGGGCACTTCCACAGTCACCCGTCGAACATAAGCTCGCAACAGCCTGTATGAAGCTGATCACAGCCCTTTAAGAGTGAAGTGTTGACAGCCGTTGCGGAACGGGGCCAAGTGTGAGCAGGCAGCGGAACAGCAGCACACTGGCACTGTTGATGGTGTTCAGTTCCTTGAATTCATGAACGGGTGATAGCAGCACAGCAGGAGCTGAGCAGGTAGGGAAAGATCTGCATCGGCTGGAAGCATATGGGGTGCCCCATTGTGTAGGTCAGCCATGGGCGTCAAAGGCGCGTGTTCCACAGCACATTGTGGGCCTCGCTGCATTTGGTGTGTGCATTTCTCTAGCGGGCCCCTCAGGCAATACATGTTTGATGGCACGCTTGCTTGATCAGTTTAGATACTCAGGAAGGGAAGATCTTTGCGCAGTATGCCTTCAACCCCGCTGACCATTGGTGCAGGTGTGCCGACGTGATGGGCACCCTCAGCACCCCTGGGACCCTCAAGATCCTGGTGATAGGGGCTGAGGAGCTCGACAAAATCGTCACAGCAGGCGTGCAGCAGCCCTACTACATCATCGAATGCGGCAAGCAGCGCAGCCGCAGCAAGCCCTGCCTGCAGAATGGCACGAATCCACACTGGAACACGGCCCACAAGTTTGAGCTGCTGGATGAGACAGCAGCAGTGGCTGTGATAAAGGATGAGATGACCAAAGGCATCATTGCAGAGGGGCTGATTGACCTCAGCAGGTGAGGTGGCTACCGCCTGCTCACATGCCAGGCTGTAGTGGAGTGTTGCAGGCACTGCAGATCATCACCAGTAGGGTGCAGGAGAGCTCCAGCACCTGCACATGCGGGCGGAACTGCATTCCATGGCCTAATGGTGCATGCAGGGGAGGTGCGCGGCAGGCTTTCATAGCTATGCTGCAATGCAGCTGTTCATCCTCATGCTGTCTCTCACGTGGCCCACTTTCGGCAACATGATGGCTTGTGTAGCAGTGTGTATGCATCTCACAAGCTTCCTTGCTGCTGTGCTGGCTGGCTGCAGGGTCCGCTTGTCAGGCAGGGATGCAGCAACAGCGCAGCTCAGGAACCTCGCAGGCCAGCCAGCGGGCCGCCTGCGCTTCAAACTCAAGTTTCAGGCAGCTACCTCCGCAGCAGAGCAGGGCGGGCAGTGTCGCCCCTCCCACAGCGCACATCAGACGCCGGAGGGGCTCGCAGCGCAGGCGGCATACAGCACATGGTTGATACGGGTGACCGGCGGTACTCAAACGAGCCTGGCAGCCTCCCCTACAGCCGCAGGATCTCCGAGTCCAACAGCATGCAGCGGCGGTTGTCCGAGGCGGGCAGCTACCGCTCCAACGGCTCTATAGACGGCCGCCGCTCAATCACCCCGCCACGCAGCCTGCCCTACTCCACAGCGGCCCTCGAGCGGGGCCCCTCAGGCAACCTCAGGGCGTCCTCGCAGCAGCAGCTGAGCCGCGGGCAGAGTGGGGAGGAGCCCGATGTGGTGCTGGCATCTGTCACCAGCAAGGTGTCGCTAGCGAAGCAGGCCATGCAGCAGCTGACAGCAGAGCTGGCGGAGCTCACAGGGCCAGGGCAGTCGCCGCCACCGCAGGGCCTGCGCAGCAGCATGGGCAGTGTAAATCCCAGCCCAAGCCCCTCTGGCTCCATGCAGCCGAGTGCCTTTGCAGTAGCAGCGGCGCAGCAGGCAGCAGTGGCTGCTGGCAGCCAGGTGTCGGACTCCAGGGCAAGCAGCAGGCAGGGCGGTGTGGCGCTCAACGTGCTGGGCCAGCCTGTGGCGCAGCAGCACCAGCAACACCAGCAACTGCACCAGCAGCATTCTGGTGCTGGACCTCAAGGGCCCCCAGGGCAGCAGGCCAATGCGTGGAGTGACTACAAAAGCCTATGGCAGCAGCAGCGCCAGCACCAACCGCACCCCCAGCACCAGCACCAGCACCAGCACCACCCACCGCAGATGGGTGCAGCCCCCATGGGCCCGCATGAGAGCTGGAACACAGCGGGCGGTGCTGAGGTGCCGATGCCTGTGTACCAGCAGCAGCAGTACATTGACCAGCGGCACACCAGGTTCAGCACGGGCTCTTTGTCGCCCTCGGGTGTGTACACACCGTCGGGTATGATGAGTCCTGCCATGTCCCCTCGCAGCTCTGGGATCATGATGGGGCAGGGCCAGGGCGGCATGCCTGCGTCATGGCCACGGCTGCGGGGTGTGTTTGGCAATGGTGTGCTGAGCACGGAGGAGCTGGTTGCGCTGTATGCTGACAGCGGGGCAGCGAGTGAGAAGAAGCTGATCAGCCTGCTGGAGGAGGCCTTGGCTGCAGCACATGCAGAGAAGGTGGGTGGATGGCTGTGCGGGTGGGTTGGTGGGTTTATTGGTGTCTGTTGAGTTGCAGTGGCTGTGGTGGTCGATGGTTTAAGTTCGGCGCTTGTTGTATACAGCTGGCGACATCAGGGGCAGTGAGCATGCTCTACCCAGTGAGCATGCTCTACCCGTGGCTCTACCCCTGCATATTGTACTGTGCAGGCGTGTCCCGAAGGGGCGCACACACATAGGTTGCGCTTTGCCTTCTTACATGTAAGTGTGGTAAGCCAACGTTTTCCCTGCAATGGGGATGAATGTGCAGCTCAACCTTCCCGGCTTGACGCTGGTCTGCATGGTCCATATTCTGTGCGCGCAGGTTGCAACTGAGCAGGAGCTGGGCACGGTCAAACAGGCTATGGCTGAGATGAGCAAGCAGCACTACCTGGATGCCAAGCGCCTCAAGGAGATGACCGCAGTGGCAGCAGCTGCAGAGGCAGGCGCAGCGCATCCAGCCGCAACAGGCCGCTCGATGACACCGCCGCCGCGCTTCAGGTACGAGGGCACGCCGCCGGGCTCACCCCATGGGGGCGGCGTGTTCTCTATGGTCGACACCAAGCCCACCCGCAGGCACAGCAGGACGTCCGACAGCAACGACTTACGGGACCTCAGTCATGGCCTGACCATCAGCACCAAGAGGGAGCCACCAGCTGGCAGGTCTGCGTCAACCTCAGGGGCAGCGGGGACCCCGGACGCCGCCGCTGCTGCAAACGCTGCTGCCAACGCTGAGCTAACAAAGCTGCGCGCCGAGCACTCGCGGCTACAGTCGGCGTCAGCAGCGTTTGAGCAGGAGATCGCAAGGTTGAAGGGGCTGGTGCAGCGCACCGAGGGCCTGGAGCAGGAGCTGCAGCAGCTGAAGGAGGCTCATGCAAAGGAGGCGAAGGCGGCGGCCGCCACAGCAGCAGCGGGTGCCGCTGGCGGTGCTGCCGCAGCTGCTGCAGCCGCAGCGGAGCTGAACGCCCTGCGGGACGAACACGGTCGCGTGAGGGCGCTAGCAGAGAGCCTGGAAGATGAGGTGGCGCAGCTGCGCGAGGCCTCGGCTCAGCTGCAGGAGTCGCAGCAGCAGCTGGACGATCTGCAGGCTGAGCATGCGACCGTCAAGGCGGCCTTCACAGCCACACAGCAGCAGCTGGAGAAGTTGCGGCAGCAGCAGCTGGACAGCAGGTCTGTGCGCTCCGGCTCCGAGTTTATGGACGCTGCCGAGGACTTTGAGGGGTCCAGCCAGGGCGGGTCGCCTATGCCTGCGTACAAGCTGCAGATCCAGGTGCACCAGCTGGAGCGGCAGCTCGTGGAGCAGGTGGCCAAGACGCAGGAGGAGGCAACCAAGCGGCAGAAGATGGTGAGAGGGCTGTGGGGCTGTAGGGGTGGGGAGGAACAAGCGATGGGCCTTGAAAGGGCGAATATGACTAAGGAGTGGTGCTTGCAGCTGCACGGCATGCTGCAGTTTTGTAAATAGGTTCCCAGCACGCGACTTATTTGTTCCAGCTGATCATCTTCTGCTGTTCCCACTGGCATGTCACTGGCTTGCTTCCAAACCATCCCTTGTGCACAACACCTGCAGGCACCACATGACTTGCCTGCACTGCCTTGCATGCTGATGTGCCTGCCGTTGTGCGGTGTGTGTGCAGGCTGCTGACCTCGAGGCCCTGCAGGACCGCCTGGACAGCCAGGTGGCCCTGGCCAAGCAGCTTGAGGACAATGCCCATGCCGCGGAGAAGAAGGCGGCAGAGCAGGCAACTATTGCAGCAGCTGCACGCTCCGAGGTGAGCAGCAGGCCTGTGGCTGCAGGTGTGACATGCCTGGTAAGACCTGTTTGTGGGTCAACATGTGGCAGCACCAGCATGGCCTGCTTTTGGGGGTGGGGGTGGGGGTGGGGGCGTGCTGGTGCAGTCAACACAGTGCTGAAATGTACCTGTGCAGTCATGTGCTTTTGTCAAACTGCTGTCTGCAGGCTGCTGAGGCTCGTGCATACACGGAGTCCAGCACTGGCAAGGAGGCTCAGCTGGCCCATGAGCTTGCTGCTGTGCGTGACGAGCTGGACGCTGTCCTGGCTGACAGGGCTGAAGTGTTGGCAGCCTTGGGCTTGATGGACAGAAACAGCAAGGCACAGATTGAGCAGCTGCAGGTGAGCAGCCCAGGGGTGTCGGACACTGTGACCTGCTTCCCACCCCCAACACCGCGTAGCAACTCCAGTGATCAGCTGTCCATGAGTTGACGACTAGATTCCAGCTGGCACAACATGCAGCTATGCTCCGACGTGCCACTGTGTGTGGCAGCAGGCTCCGAACTGCATGCTGGTACTACCTGCGGCGCCATGCACCCGTCAGGGTGCACCTCTGCTGCATCTCCATGCATCTCCATGAACCATGCAGCCGGCAGGTGCCCCAACACTGCTTGCACAGGCACACCTAGAAACTTGGATTCCTGCATGTGTGCTTGTTTCATGCGTGTATCTGTGTCCTTGTGTGTCCACACAGGCTGATCTTGTGAAGGCTCAGGAGGATGCTGCAGCTCTGCGTGATGGCAGCAGTGATGTGGCCTCCCTGCAGGCCCAGCTGGCAGCCGCCCAGGAGGAGGCTTCAGGGCTGCGCAATAACAGCGAGGAAGTGGAGTACCTGCAGGCACAGCTCAGGCGCACACTGAGGCAGGTGGTGGAGCTGCAGCGGCAGGTGAGGGGCAGCTGGGTGGTGATGAGGGAGCTTGGCTGGGTTGCAGCCAGCAAGGCCAGGCTTATGTTGAGAGGCGAGAGGTAACGCGCCTTGTGAGAGTGGCTGAGCGAGAGGGGGGGGGGGGCGCAGGACATGCCACCTAGTGGCGCAGCCAGCAACGGATCTGCAGGTGAGGCGGTGTTTTGCATGCACATATGGTTTCGCCCATTGCTTGGCAGATATCACACGTAACTGTTGGCCTGAGAGTGGTGTCGCTGCTGTTGTTTGCACAGGTCCAGTTGCTGCAGCAAGAGCGCTCGTCAGAGGCCACCGCAGCCAACCCTGACCAGGAGGCAGCTATTGAGGCAGCCATCAGGGCCGAGACCGACTTCCTCATGCAGGTGCGGCAGCAGGAGGATGGGGTTTGGAGGGCAAGGCCTGCTGTGGTGTGGGTGCAGGCACGTGTGGGGGAGGGGGGGGCTTCACTGGCAGGCAGCAGCTGACACCATACATTTGCCGGGGTTGCTGCAGCTGTCGCTGGTCTGCAGCAGTGCAGACGGTGTCAAACACATTTTTGATGCTGTTGCTAGGCAGGTCAGGGAGCGAACCAGTCATCTCACTTTTGTGCCGCCCATGCCACCCCATGAACATGCAGGAGCTGGTGGCTGCCAAGCTGGAGCTGGCACAGGTCAAGGAGCAGCAACTGATTACTCAGCGGCAGCTGTTCAAGGCCCAGGAGAGCATGAAGCAGCAGCACATGGTGACGGCTACCGCTGTCAACTGACGCGGGTGCCACGGAGCGGTCAGGACGTGTCGAGGTATGAATTGGTTGTACATGTTGTGTCATACACACTGCACAGGCTCGGTGGCAAAGCACACCGTTGGTATTGGTTTGCAGCACATCGCACAATCGTCTGGTTGTTGGGCTGCAGCCTTGTGTCTGCGCTGCAAGGGTGTTGGTATTTTGTTTGGGTGCTGGTGGCGTCCAGCATCAGTGGCTCTCAGAGTAATATCTCATGGGTGAACAGCTGCGGCAAGCCCCCCTCTTGCATCTTGTTGGACCCTTTTTGATTGCCTGATTTGAATTGTTGGTCTTTGTGTAACCTTCACTGCCAGCTGTCTGCAAGTTTGAGCACCTGTCTGTGGACGGCAGGGGGGGGGGCATCAGTTGTGGGGGTGGGGTTGGGGGGTTGTGTGGGCCAGGGGAATGGGAGACTAGGGGCGGGACTTGTCCAGCTGCAGCATCAACTGGTAAAGTGGTCAGCACACACAAGCAAACAGCAAGTGAAAAATGTAAAGGAATTCCCTCGTTTAACTGACAAGACTTCAAACGGTTTGACAGCTCCGACCACCTGGTTTGGTACTAGTTTGCTGATGCCGTGCAGCCCGTTGTGCAATATCTGATACGTCTGATCAAGCTCATCAATCTCTGGCGTTGTGATACACCGACGTCGTCTGTGATCGGCTTCAGCAGCAGCAACAGTGACTGGAGTGGAGCGTTGCTGACCATTAACGTCGCCACGCATGTCAATCGTATGAATTCCTCGCCACAGGCAAGCAGCCTCCCAACCCCAGAGCTCCAGCATCACTGCTGTTGCTGAATATTTCAGCTACTCATGTTGCCAGGATGGCCTCCTTGCAGGACTCTGTTGCAAGAAGTTGGCTTGCGATCGACTGACTGTGGTGAGTGGCTGCTTGCAGGTGGTATCACAGCTTCAAGCCCATGGAGTACATGCTCTTTCAACCCCCAACAAAGCAGTGGTCGCAGCCTGCCCCACAGCAGACCACCTGGTGGCATCTGCAGCAAACAGTTTTGCTGTGATTCATGATGCAAGCACCGATGAGCAGGTGCACTTGCTGCGCTCAACCACCAGCAATCAGCCACTGCAGTGCCTGGCGTGGTCATGCTGTGGCACCTACTTGGCAGCAGGGGAGAGCGGCAACAACCCCACAGTCCTTGTGTGGGATGTCAGCAGTGGTCGGTGTGCACAGGAACTGAAGGGCCACAGAAGCGCAGTCAGCCAGCTGTGCTTCTCGCCTGATGGTAAGAGGGGGGAGGGGTCAATGTGGGTGCCACCTTGAGTGCACGCGGAGTCTCATGTGCTGTACAGTGCAGGCCAACGTACACACAGCCTTGAAACACTACCTTGTGTGTGGCCTTCTTCTTGCCCTGCAGGCAAGCTGCTGGCGTCAGTAGGCTGTGGGGCTGATGGCCAGCTATGCCTTTGGTGAGCAGACACAGCTTGCATGGGGCTGGCAGCAGTAGGAACATGTGCTGACCCCAGAAAATCCAGGGAGATTGTGTACATTAGCAGCATGCAACTTCACTGGGCTGTGGCCTTGACGCCATGCTGTGTTGCTGCAGGGATTGGCACACGGGCAGCTTGATGTGCAAGCAGAAGGCTTCACCCGACCACTTGAGCAGTGTTGTCTTCACAGAGGACAGCAGCCATGTGTTGGCAGCCGGTAAAGCCTCACTGAAGGTAAGCAGCCGGGCGAGAACTTTCATGCCACAGCCGCACCAGGGCATAGCAAACCTCACCTGTCAGGTGCTTATACGCACACCCAGTGCCAGCAGTCCAGGAGTGTACTTGCACCACCTGCCATTTTCACTTTTGACATGGTAAACCTGCTGCTCTGCCGGTGCATGCAGTCATGGTCTCTCAGCTGGGCCAGCCCCCGCCCGAACCGCAGAAAGTCCTCCAGTAACGGGGCGAGCAACGGGGACGCAGCATGCAGCGGGCTCAGCTTGACAGCCCGGCAGGTCAACCTGAAGCAGCAGCGACAGGCCAACTTTGTGGACATGCGCTTGGCGCCCTGCGCGCCTGGCCAGCCTGCAGGGAGCAACGGCGTGTATGCTCTGACAGACAAGGGCACCCTGCTGCTGCTGCGCTCCACCGGCAGGACTGTGGACAGGTCCATCAACCTGCAGGTGGGGCACTACCGCAAGGAAGTTGCCTGTACGCATTGCACTGCCACAAGGTTACGGCCACCCTTGCAGCTGGCACGGTAGCTCTAGCCAACAACTAGGGGTGCGCAAGCTGTGGACCCACTGGTGGTTGATCAAGGCTGGGACGCTGACATGCTGCAGGTTCAAGAGGCCTTTGGGCTTGCAGCCACCCCCAAGCAGGTGGCCTGTGCCTGCTCGAAAGGAGTGGTGCGGCTGTTTGCCAGCAAGAGCCTGCAGTTCAAGGCCAACCTGCCCTACTTGAGTCCTCAAGGTTTGTTGCAGACAGGGTTTGCTCCTGCGCGTTGTTGTGTTGCACGCATGGGATGGACTGCTGCACTGCCGATAATGCAAGCCTTATGCAACACAACCTGTACAAAATTGACATGCACTTGTGTCATGCATTGACCCCCAGTATCTTGGGCAGCTCACCTCTCACGAAGAGACTGTCCTGCATGTCCTTGCAGCTGCGGCGCCCAGCAGCGAGTTTGCCGACGCACGCGCCTGCACGTTTGGGGGCGGCAGCCGTGCAGACAATGAGCTGATGGTGGTGTATGCTGACCATCAGATGGTGCTGTGGGACATCAAGAACCTGGCGCAGGTGAGGCCTTTGACAGGCATGAACAGACAGCGTGTTGCAGCAGACGGCTTGATGTGGGATTGTTGTGGGTGTGTGTCGACATTGAGCGGAGCCATGGACGTCACTAGCTGTGTTTGGCTTCCACGATGCGCTGTGTGCTGGTGGGGTTAATGTCAGAAAGCAGCTTACTAGGTGTGCTGCATTCCTGCCTGCCTGCAGATCCAGCCTGTGCGCTCCTTTGCCTCCCACACTGGCGCCATTTGGGACGTGCGGCCATTCAGCGTGTCCTGCACAGCCCCCGACAGCTGTGCTGAGGAGAGCAGCCAAATGCTGTCGGGGTGTACCACGTGCGGCACAGACGGGACAATCCGCTTCTGGGACATGACGCAGGCTGCTGGCATCAAGAAGCCGCTGTGCTCCATCTTTACAGGTGACTGGCTTGTGTCTGGTGTGTGCACGGGCATGCACTGAGCAGAGCCTTGCCTGAAGTGGCGGGCACAAGCTACGCCCTTATGCTGCTGCCTGTGGGTGCAAAGCTGTTGTCTGCTGCACCAATGTAATTGTGTCGTCCATGTGTCTGCTTGTCCCTGCAGGATTACCGAGTGAGGCAAGCAGCAGCCAGGCACAGGCAGTTGCCAGCAGCAGAGTGCAGCTGCGCTGTATGCGCCTTAGTCAGGACGGCAGCATGCTGGCAGCTGGGGACACAGCTGGCAACGTGCATGTGTATGACATCGCCACCTTGCAGCTCCTCTTTGTGCAGGAGGCTCATGACAGCGACGTGCTCTGCTTGGACTTCTCACCACCTGCGGTACCCAGCGCTCCTGCAGCAGCTTCAGGCAGTGGCAGGCTCAGCAACAGCAGCAGCGCCAGCAAGGACGGAAAGGGTTTTGCGGTGTCGGGAAGCCGCGACATGCTCGTACACGTTTACGATGCGCACAATGGCTTCCGTCTTGTGGAGACCCTGGACGACCACCAGGCTGAGGTGACAGCTGTGCGGTTCACATCCGGCGGCAGGGGCCTCGTCAGCTGTGGTGCTGACCACAGCATCATCTTCAGGTGCGGGAGGACGGACTGTACTGCTCACGTGACGTGGCCAGCAGACAAGGCCAAAGCTCTGCAGCTACGCTACGTGAACATGCGCAGCCGGCTCTGTGCGTGGCAACAATGTGGGTTTTTGCTCATACTGTGTGGCAAATGACAGACTGACAGCGCCAACCACCGTTTCTTGTTGCCGCTGTCCAGGGTGCTTGGCAGCAGCCCCGGTGCCTACAGTGCGTACGGCTACAAGCAGCAGCACAAGGAGACCTTGGCACACACCCTGCTGTTTGACCTGGTGGTAGACCCCCTGGATGCATACGTGCTGACGGCAGACCAGGGCGGGGTGATGCGCATGTGGGACCCTGCCAGCGGCAGTGTCCTGCGCTCCATACAGCCAGAGGTCGGCGCTGGTGAGATTCGGAACGCAGCTGAATTCAACACAGCCTGCTTACGATGATATTTGTGCATGCACGCTGTTGCCTGGCTGAGGAACCTGACACAGATGAGTGAGCAGTCATCGTACTATACAACAGCATGGTGTCGAGGTGTGTTTGTGTGCGTGTGTTGTCTGTTGTGCACTTGACAGGCCAAGTGGTGCGGCTCTGCATGGACCCTGGTGGCGCCCTGGCCATATGCTGCCACTCGGACGGCTGTGTGCGCCTGTACGACATCCAGACAGGTCAGCTGCTGTACCGCGCATGGGGCCATGCAGCGCACGTGGCTGCAGCAACGCTGAGCCCAGACCTCAGCTCGTTGGTGTCTGTGGGAGGTGATGGCTGCATTGTTGTGTGGCGGCTGCCTCGCAGCTTGGTTGAGCAGCTACAGGCGGCCGCAGCAGCTGTGGCTGACGCGCAGGAGCAGGCAGGCTGCCAAATGCCGTCCCCGCAGCTGCTGGGTCGGCAGTGTGCAGCCTCCCCAGTGCCACCCAGTCCTGCAGGCACTGCGACCCCTTCAGCACAACAGGGTGAAGGGGTTCTGGGCAGCAGGGCAACGCCTGGCAGCTGTGTCAGTGAGGGAGGCATTAGCTCCACGCTGAAACGCATCCAGCAGGGCAAGCCGCTGGTGTCTGCAGACAAGCTGCCGCGCTGGGCGCGCTCTCCCACAGCGGCCAGCACAGCGGCAGCACATGCCTCGGAGGGTGGTGTGGGGGCGGGGGGCAATGCGCAGCAGCAGCAGCCGCAGCGGCTCAGCAAGTGGCTAGCTGCTTGCCAGCCATGTGACACCCTGGGGCAGGGTGCAGTGACCATAAGCGACCCTGGTGCACAGGTGAGGAGGTGCTGGGCAGGCAGCTAGCATCTCAGCACAGTGACGCTTTGTTGGCACAGTGCTTGCGAACTTGTTCAGAGCAATAATCGCGCATAGTCTTGCTGCCCAAGAGCTGCAGCGAATCCACGCGTTGTGCTGACGGCTATGGCGTGTGGTTGTGCTGAGAATTGTGCTGATAATTGTGCTGGTTTTTTGCTTGCCTACTCCTGATGCACAGGCAGCAGCAGGCTGTGTGCCACCCAGCCTGGGCCCAGACGCAGCTGAGCCCACGAGCAGCAGCACATCTTTGGCGGCACCACAGCAGGCCCTGCCCTGGCACCGTGGGGCTGACAGGGTGGTCATCAGGAACTGGCTTGACGGGAGCTCCTTCAACAAGGAGGCAGCGGCAGTGGCAGCTGCAGCAGAGGCTGTGGGCAAGGAGCCTGAAGGTGTCAGCCAGGCTGAGCAGCCACTGGCGGCAGCTGAGCAGCAGCCTGACCTGCCAGACAAGGCACAGCCATGTCCAGCTGGGCAGGGTGAGTGCCTGGCAGGATGGTCAGCACTCATCCACAGGGGCCTTGTCACCCCTGTTGTACAAGGCGGGGGGGGGGGGGTATGCAGGTCACATAGAGTATGCTGAAACCTCAGTCTACATAGGCATGTTTAGTTAGGCCCTGTCCTGCACAGCTTCATCACCTGATACTCACTGTCTGTCTGCTTTGCGGCTTGCCACCTGCAGGTGCTGTTGTAAAGGACCTTTTCAAGTCCCACTTCAGCGAGCTGCAGCAAGGCGTGCGTGGGCCCAAGCCCCAGGAGGCTGGGGAGGAGGATGACTGCCTCACAGTGCAGCAGGACAGGCAGAGCTTGTCAGCCAAGTGAGTATGCAGACTGAACGCAGAGCGTGGTGAGACATGTTGTTCAAAGGCCTGGCATGGTCAGACCCACTAGATGGAAAGGCTTGAGCACACCTCCTCGCCCCAGTGCCACAGGGTCATGAGCTTGCTGTCATGTTGCTGTCATGCTGCACAGGTTCAAGAGAGAACGGAGCAGCCTGTCCCAGCTGTCCAGCCCTGTGCCAGACATGGCCACTCTTGGCAGCGTCAAGTCTCCAGATACAGCGGCAGCAGCAGCCTCACCTCGCTGTAGTGTTGAGCAGAGCACAGGCCTCACGCCCCAGGGGTCCAAGCTGTTCAGGGCCACCAGCGCACATCCACCAGCACCAGCCCCCTCGCCAGCAGGGTGTGCTGCTGCGGTGGGTGCAGGTGATGCTGGAGCTGCTGCTGTTGAGGCCACTCGGGCCGCAGCCAAGCGCCCCTGCAGTGAGGAGGCCTCACCTCGTGAAAAGCGCTGGCGGCAGGGCCAGATGAAGCCTGAGCTGGCAGGCATGATGGAGAGGCTGCAGAGCCTGCAGGCAGAGTTTGTGCAGCAGCGAGAGCAGCAGCAGGCGGCCCGGGCCAGCCCTGTCAGGCCCAACAGCAGCCTAGGACACGCCACGCCCACACGCAAGAAGCTGCTGGCCAACAGGCGGCGCTCCGACAGCAGCGCGGGATGTTCGCCAGTATGCACCACAGACCGGCCGCAGCTGCTGCTGGAGCAGCTGCAGCCTGGGTCGTGCGCTGCCAGTCCTGCTCCTGCTACGACCCCGCCACTCAGCCCCGGTAGGGTGACGCCTACCCGCACGACAACAGCTGCAGCAGCAGCAGCAGGCAAGGGCAGTACAAAGCAGCCCTGGGCCAGCCCCTCAGCACTAGGTTCAGCAAAGTCAGCCAGGCGCACAGTCCGGCGCAGCCCTGTCAGCAGCCCTCCTCCAAGCATGGGCCGCCGCCAGCAGGCTGCTGCACTGCAGGGTGAGGCGCCTAGGCAGCAGCAGCAGCAGTCGCCCGGGGCGGTGTTTGGCAGCCGGACCTTGGCGCGTTCAATGCAGCGCCGCAGGAGTGCTGCAGCAGATGAGCCCGCTGCCCCAGCAGAGGCTACAGACACTGCTGCGGTCCTGAAGGAGGAGGACAGCACAGCACCAGCACCAGTGCCCTCTTCTCCTGCTGCTGCAGCCTCAGCCGCTGCGCCCAGCCCCGCGGCTGTGACCGGCGACGCTGCTTCACCGCCACTTGCAGCAGCACCTGACAACAGCGGCTTGCTGGCAGCGCTGTTCGGTGACGACAGTCCTGCACCGTCACCTGCAGCATCAGCTGCAGGCCCAGAGCTAGGGCCACAGCGTGGCAGCAGCCCTGCTACATCAACCCCCGGTGGGGTCCAACAGGCAGCTTCAGCAGCAGAGCCCAACGCCGCAGCACAGTCAGCGCCATCCAGTGCTGTTGGTACCCCTGCTGGCACACCCAGGGCACCCAATACACAAGCACGCCTGGCACAGCTGTTGTTTGACAGCAGCCCTGAGGTGTCACCAGAGCAGGGCCCCACCTCAGCACGCCAAGACAGCAGCAGCAGGAGGAGGAGTTCGCTATCCCCCACGAGGCGCAGCCTGCCCCGCTTGGACGAGGTCCTGCAGCAAGGCAGCAGGAGTCCTAGCTTGTCTGAGCCCTCAGAGAGCTTCAGCCCTGATAGACCGGCCCTGCGCAGCCCCCTGGCCTCCTCTTGCAGCCCGCAGCAGCAGCGGGGCCAGCAGTCGGCAGGACGGGGCCGGGCCTCACCCAGTGGCATACCCAGCCTGCAGGCCAGCAGGCGGCAGCTGCTGGAGCAGAATGGGCGGCTTGACGTGTCCAGTGAGTGCAGGGTCAGCATTGGCACCAGCATAGCGGCCCGCAGCCCAGCGAAGGCAGCAGCACTGGGGAGCCCCCTGGCGCAGCAGCGCAGCCGGCATTCTGCTGCACCTGCTGTGCAAGCTTCAGGGGCTACTGTCCAGCTGCAGGCAGCAGCAGCAGCAGCCGAGGGCAGTCACAGGGGGGGCGAAGTCGCTGCGCGCAGGGACAGCATTGATCTGACCCCAGTGCCGGCCAGCGGTTTGATCTACACCAGCAACGACGACACCCCCAAGGTCAACATGTGTGGCTCTCTCACAGACTCACCCCTGCCAGCAGCCCTGCCACACACCCAAACAGCAGCAGCAGCAGTAGCTGATGTGCCAGCTGGGCTTGCTGCTGTGCGCACAAAGGCTGGTGTGACTGTCACACCTGCCGGCAACCACCAGGTGTGGCCTGCGTGGGGCAGCGACGGGGCCTGGGAAGTCACACCCAGCCCTGAAGCCATGGAGCTGAAGAAGCTGTGGCCCGGGGCAGCAGTGGCACCACAAGGCGCGACAGCAGCAGATGGTCAGGCACAGCAGCTGGCAGGCAGACCCTGCAGTGCTTCTTCAGCTCCTGGCGCTGCACATGAGGGTGACCAAGGCTTGGGCGTGTCAGCTGGGGGTTCCAGCCTCGGGACGAGTGCTGGGGGCACAGCAGTGGCTGGGGAGGCCCCCGTGCTGGACTCTGGCAGCTCGTACTGGGTTGCGCAGAACCCCTGCTATGATATGACCCCGCACGGCAGTGCAGGCCGCAGCAGCAAGAACCTCGAGGGCTTTATGGCGGGTTCAGATGCTGGAGCGCTACTGTCAGACACGAGCCAGGCCAGCAGCCTGCTGTCCCACCTGTGCAAGGCCTGACAAGGGATGGGACAAGCCTGACAGAGGGTGGTGCTGGCAGCTGCGCAGGTGCTGAGGCTGAGGCGCGCAAGGAAGCTGGTGTAAAGGGCGTGAGCAGGCACACGTCGTATGCGTCTGCATCATCATCTCCACTTGACCTGCAGCTGCCCAGCACCCCAGGCAGCGCGTGCGGCAGCAGCATGCCAGGCAGCGAACCCGGCAGTGTGGGCAGCAGCAGGGGTGGTAGCAAGCGTCTCAGCAGTGCAGGAGGTCGCTTTTCTGGCAGGGGCCTGCAGTCTCTGCTGGGGCATTCCCCTTCAAACTCCGGGCCTGACAGTGACTGCAAGCCTGGCAGTGCTGCGGGCAGCATGTTGGGCCTGCTGCAGCGGATGAAGCTGGGCAGGAGCAAGGACAGGTCCAAGTCAGGCAGCAGCGCAGGAGGCGGCTGCATGTCACCACAGGTACGTCACCGCTGGCATGCTCCCTGACTTAACTGCTGCTGGGCTGCAGCGTACTTTCAAGTGAAGTTTGTAGCTCGTTTTCTTGCCGATTGATTGATAATGCTGCATGCCTGTTGACTGGTTTCTGCATCCCCAGGTCACAGGGGACCATGGAGACTGCGGGGAAGGGAGGTCAGGTGCTGCAGCTCCCAGGCAGCATCAGCAGCAGCAAGATTGGTCGGGCTGCACAGGGGGCTCAGCAGTGTCAGCAGATGACGTGCAGGTGGAGGTGTCCTCCAGGAGTGCAGCCAGCGTGGTGCAGACACCCCATAGTGCAGGACAGCGTGCTGGCCTGCATGCAGCTGCTGCTGCTGGAGGGCTGCAGAGGGAGGCAGCCCCAGCCCTGCATGCTGTGGCTGAAAAGCTGAACAGCTTCAGGCACTCCGTGCTGGAGCTGCAGGCACTGATGCAGGACCTGCAGGGGCTGAGGCTTGATGAGGACAGCACCCAGGAGCTCAACAAGCTGCTGACACCGCCAAACCATGGACATGGCGATGCATCGGCTGGGCACATGGACCAGCAGCAGCAGGCGGGCAGCTCCTGCAGCAGCAACAGCAGCTTGGTGCCGGCGGTCCCGTTGCAGCAGAGGCTGCAGCAGGAGGTGTTGCACACCATCAACGAGCTGCATGCCACCATCACAGGAATGCCTCTGCATTCAGCCACAGGTGCGTGATGAAGGATTGGCCTGAACAGCACCCTGCTTCTTTTCTTGTGCTTGTTGTTTGGTGCTGCACAAGCGAGTGGCATATGAGACCTGCGCAAAGTGTTTGAAATCGGGCCAGCTTTCAAGATCACACCTGGGGTTTGACCATGCACACCCCAACACCTTGTTTGTTGTGCAATCGTGACTGCAAGCCACCAATCTGCGGTGTGGACTGCTTGCAGGCGCTGACATGTCCAGTCCAACGCCCAGCACACCTGCCTGGATTGCGGCAGCGCATGGAAGCGGCGGCAGCTTGCAGCACCAGCTGCTGGCCAGCAGTCCCATCAGGTCGCAACATGCAGCAGGCAGCCTCAGGGCACAAGCAGCTAGCATTGGCGGCGTGCAGCAGGGTGGCCCAGAGGGGGCCGAGTCTGATGATGTGTGTGTCACACGCATCTTCAACCTGGTGATGCAGAAGCTTGAGGAGTCAGGAGCAGGATTGGGCCATGCGCAGCAGAGCTCCTGACAGCACTTGTAATGTTCAACAGCTAGAAGGGTGTGCACAGGTGGTGCTGGACCATCTGGTGACCAACTTGGTAGCCTGAATGATGTAGAAGAATGGGTAACTTTGTGTCTGCCCTGGGTTGTGAGGTCTGTGACGACATATGCGAGCGCTAGACCAGGGGTACCAACATTCTATAATATAGTACCCCTGCGCTAGATCAAGGCTGCAGTGGTCACTGAAGCAGTGCTGTCCTTAACAGTGCTTTTGTGTGCTTGACTCTGTTTGCAACATGTGTCACGAAGGCGTGTCGTGTCACCTGAGAGGGTGGCCTGCTGATAGGCATGGTCATGGGTGGACGAATTCTGTGTGTGTGGGGGGTGGGGGGGGGGGCATTCACTGCACGTAAGAGTTTATGGGGGTGTGCCAGCAAAGTGTTACCCATGCAGGACAACATGCTTGTGCACAGCAGCCATGGGGCTTCCAACCACAGCATCACCAGCTGCATGCTGAGCTCGTTTGCCTGGCTTCCTGCGCTTGGCCGCGGCTTCCAGGTCGTCATGATGTATCAGCTGCATACACCCAACTGCAGCAGGGTAGTGTGACTGCTGCTGCTGCTGGCGAGCTGCTCCCTTCTTGCTGGGCGTTTTGACGGGGCTTGCCGCAGTTGCACAGCGACTGCTGTTGGTGCTGCTGCCGGGGCGCATGGGGTCTGCTGGTAGCACAATGCTGAGGGTGTCATGAACAACTGTCCACTTCAGTAGCCGGTCTGCTGCGGTGGTGCTTGTCATGGAAGGGCTTGCATTCACCTGTAACACCGCACACAACCACCACTGATAGAGTAAGGGTTTCACACTTGATCCACTCCCTGCGGGATTTGCTAGCCATCTAATACCCATGCCGTCAGGCTCAGTACAATGTATAGGCTCCAGCAGGATGCAATTGTGCTGACAGCACCACACCCAGCCCATGTGATGCGTACCTCTATCAGCCAGGGGCGAAGGGTGTCATCAATTATGACGTCAAAGCCATACAGCTCAAAGCAGTGCCGGTCGTTGATCATCACCTGCAGGAATCACAGCAGGTTTTATGCACGTTGCTGTGTCGTGCTGGCCATGCTGCAGACAAGCACAGGCTGTCGCCACAGTCGCTTTGTTTTCCTGCATGGTTTTTCCTGCATGGCATCCATTTTCATGGACCATCAGCACATATGCCATCAACCCGTACTCCAGCTAGCAGTTCCACAAGCACTCCTAGCAGCCCCGGGTTGTGACAAACTAGCATATGACAGGCTCTACTAGCAGCCCCGCTAGAGGCTGTGCACAGGTGCCACTTACCGGCTGCACTGCCTTGAGTGTATGCACAACCAGGGCCTGTATCTGGTCAAACAGCTGCGCAACAGCAGCATGCCCCCTTGTCGCCTCGAGGTGGAGGCGCAAGTCCTGCAGCGGCCACTTGTTGCCGTGTATGCTGTTGTAGGCACTGCCGCCCTCCTTTTGGACAGCCACATTGGTCAGGTGCACAAACTGGTTGTCCAGCTCTGCTAGCTCCCTGGTGTAGCGCACGTTGGTGAACCTGGCAAAGGCTTGAGAGGAGAGGTACACCTGCAAGGTGTGGGGCAAGAAAAGGGGCAGGACATCCTTGTCATAAGGCCAGGCCAAGCAGCAAACATGCTTTGATTTCACATGCCTGAAGTCATAATCAGCCCTTGGCTGCTGACATGAGAGGCTGTCTGAGTTGCCGATGGCGACGGCTGCAGGCCGTTTTGGCTGTGTGCTCACCACCAAAGGCTGAAAGCTTGCCACCAACACAAATAGCCGCAGGTCGAATTTGGCGCCGCCCAGCACAAGCAAGGGGTTGTCGATGTACCTTGACACAACTGCAGACCATACAACAGAGACCACAGCATCATGGTTGAACCAAGCCATGAGCAACTGACAAAAACTTGTTCGTTCAGCTGTCGTCAGCACTCCTGCAGTTGACATGCTGTCCCTGGCTGCTGCTGGGCCATTAGTAGGCTTCACGACACAACCAAGGCTCATGGTCACAACAAGGCCATCAGTGCTACTAGTAGTCTGTACAGCAAGCTGCGCTTGCCTCCCAAAATGTGCTTTGATGCAGACAGCATTCGGAGGACAAGTGGTGCATGGAGGCGTCTCATCTACGTGAAAACATGCTGCCGTTGCCGCAGTGCCCGTCTGCTGCTGTTGCCTCACCGTAGTCCTCCAGGGCTGGCCGCAGCGGTGCAGATCCACCAGAGCTGAAGGGCCTGCTGCTGCCATTGCTGCCACTGGGCACAAACACCGGCGGCGCGCTGGGCTTTGCTGCTGCTGGGGTGCTGCTGCTGGGTGCAAGCTGCTGCTTGACCTGGCTGAGTTTGTTGATGAGGAAGATGCCCTTGCCCTGGGCCTTGCTGGAGGGTTTGAGGATGAAGGTGCTGCTGCCTGGCTGCTTCTTGAACTCTTCAACAAACAGCGCATAGTCCTGCAGCAGGATATGTGAGGCAGAGCAGCAGTCATGATGCCAGCCACCGGGGGGGGGGGGTGTCAGGTAGGCTGAGCATCTGGCCAGCCCTGCTGCTTGTCTCAACTTTTGCTATCCAAGGTCACTGGGGTGTTGTACCAGGCAGGCACGTTGTGGTGTCTGACCGGTCACGCATGTTGGCAGTGCGGTGATGGTGTCACAAACAGTACTAGTATGTGTGACGCTCACACAGTTTTGGCTTGTGAACTGACAGCAGAGAGCTGTGGCCTGAAGGGTGAAAAAGTGAGTGACTGCTTTCTGCATGTTCTGAGTTGCACTGACTACACAATGATCGGATCGCCCTCACCTGTGGCAGTACGAATGTCGCTGGTGTGATGTGGGGGATGCTGTGGCCTGCCTTGCGCATGCGCCGTCTGTACCGATTGACATTCTTCACCAACAGGTCCTTGTGCGTGAGCTCAAAGTGGTTGGGGAAGTGGTTGACAAGCTGTCCTGGCCGCAGCTTTGTCAAGCTGCCTGGGCTGAACAGTTGCTGCACTGAGTTGGTGGATGCCCACCAAATGTCCCAACCATCTTCAGTCTCAGCTGGCTGCCATCCCCTGGCTTCAAAGTTGGATGTGATAACAACCTTGTTCAAATCACTCCTCCACCGAACAGACATTCAGAGGACAGTAGCAATGTCCTGAGCTCCACAACCAATTGTGCTTTAGTGGTGGCAGCACAGAACAGGACTGTGCAGACTTCACTAACATGTGTAGATACATTTCATGTTTTAGGCACGTTGACGTGCCCCTTTCTTTTGTGCTGTTGCCACGGTCAAACAACCGTTGACCCCATAACCAAAACAAGCAGGTAGGCGACGGTAGCGTGTTTCACGTGGTTGGAGCTGATACCGTGTAGTCGGTTTTGACGCCTGGCAGCGCTAGCCTCTTCCAAGAATGCAGCGTGTACAGCAGTTGATCTTGCAGCCTGTGCTGCGAACAGGAGTTGCACATGGATGCTTCAGGGAGCAGGTGCGTCTGTAACTGTGATGTTATGGTATGATCGGCTCAATGAGCCACATGTGACCTGCTGGTGGTGACTGGCCTATGTGCTGCTGCTGTCGGCACTCACACTCACCGCAGTTTTGCACATGCAGGCGATTGCCCTGTCACAAACTACAACCTGCCTTGAGCTTGCGAAGGCGCACATCAGCAGCAGCAGCATGTCATGCAGGTTGCAGGACTGTGCGCATGCAGCTGATGGCAGCAGTCGCAGCCTGCAGTCACCAGCGTCTACACAGCTAGCAGCGGCAGCAACAGCAGGTGCAGGGTGTGCACACGCAAGGTGGTTACAGTCGCAGCCATCCAGTTGGCAGCAATGCAGGTATGGTGCTTTCCTGTCCCAGGCACAGTCATGCCCCTCCCCCCTCCTTCACACACACACCATGATCACCACCACCGCACCAGTGGTCGTCTTGAAGCAAGGTTGTGGGGGAAGAGGGTGATTGTGGTGTTGTGGTATGCCAGCTATCAGCTGAGGTCCATGCTCACATGTCCACCTATCTCTAGGGTGTGCATGCTTCTGCCACCGTCGGGTCACGCCGCATTGTCCAGTGGCCCTGGGGGGTTGTGCATCGCCCAACATTCCTTGGTCACCCAACCCCCGCCCATGTCCCTTCTCTCCCTCTTCCCGTGTGCCCTGCAGGTCCGTCAGCACCTCCAGCAGCAGCAGTAGCAGCAAGCGGCCGTCGCCACTGGTCACCCAACAACAGTCAGCAAGGCTTGCTGAATTGGACTTCAAAAGCGTGACGGTTGGCCAAATCATGGACCAGTACACGCACCCACAGGGACTGTACAAGGAATTCATTGAGTCTGGTGCCTACCGCAGTTGGGAGAAGTTCAAAGGGCTTATGCTCAAGCTGGGCCGGAACAAATATAGCAATTATCTCGGGAATTCAATGGCCAAGGCCAACATACCAGGGTTTAGTGAGGAGGCCATGAAGCAGGAGGCTGCTGCAGTGTACCTCAGGGTGCAGCAGGCACAGGCACAGATGCAGGCAGACCTCATCAGAGATGTGAGTCAACTGGGGCACACCACCTCCTGCCTGGCTGGCTGACAATCTCTGAGGGGAGGGGGAGGGTGCTGCGGTGGGGGTGTGGCGTGCTGTGGTGGGGGTGATGGCAGGAGCGGGCATCAAAGCAATGGGGTGTAGGATGCAGCAGGAGGACCCGCTGCGCACCTGAGCGCATGATCCAGTGTGCCTTCCACTGTGGACTGGGCTATTGTGTGTCTTCCGGTTGCAGCGTTTGCACCAGCCGTGCTGCACATTGCGTGAAATTGTCTGTGTGTCAGCAGAGAGTGCATGCAGAGCCGCAATGGAAACAGTCCTGCTAGATGATCCAGCAATGTGGCACGTGTCTGCCGTGCACCGCATACAGCATCTGTAGTGCTCATTTGTGAGTGCCTGTGGTGCGCTTATCGCTATTTGCCCCCCAGGGTTGTGTGACATCAGGGCAAATGCTGTGCACCCTGTGCATTTTGCACTGGCATACAGGTTGCATGGTACGCACTCTTGTACTCGTGCAATCCTCTGCTGTCTCACTCTGTGATGTGTTTGAGTTGTGTGTGAGCATGCAGCCGCCTGTGTGACTGTGTGCCTGTGCAGGTTGTGTCAAAGGATGTGTTCATCAAGCTTCGGGCGCAGACTTCGCAGCGGCGCACGCAGGGCTGGAATGACATACACTGGGAGATGCTGGACCAAGAACAGCTTGACAGAAACATCCAAATTGTCCAAAAGCGGTGAGGAAGCGCAGCGGGGGCCAAGGTGATATGGTAGGGTGAATAAAGGTCGGGAGCATGGGTTGCTGCTGTACTTCACCTCTCATTGTCCTGGCAGCCGTGGCTGCAACAGTTCCACAGTCCTTATGCCGCGGTCAACCCCGGAATGTTTTTATGTGACGACTGTGGTCACTGCTGCGGCTGCTGCATCATGCAGGGCATTCAAGTTCTTTGAGCAGTCAAAGTATGACTACCTGCAGTTCACCCTGTGCATCAGCAGCAAGCAGCGCTTTGCAGCATACGGCAGCAGGGGCGACCTGCTGGCTGGCGACCCGCAACAGGTGCTGGATGTGACGGAGTACTGCGTGTTTGAGCGCAAGACGCAGGCGCGTGTCAAGAGGCAGAAGGCCAGCCTGACAGGGCTGGAGCTCAGCCAGCCCGGTGATGTGGCGGGCAGCAGGTGGAGGCTGGTGGGCTGGCTGAACCCATGAGTGGAGGTGGAAATCCACGCCTTTTGTTGTTGTAAGGAAGTGTGTGTTGCTTGGGAATGGGGGTGTGTGTTTGGGGGGGGGGGGGGAGATGGGCAGCAAGAGCCTGGAGCTTCCACTCCAAACCTTGCAATTGCTACACTTATGCTTCCTGTTGCAAACACCCAATGTCCACGTGCAACTGTCACCGACTTTGCATACAACCGGTCGGACCTGAACCGCGCGCAAATGCAGGAGAGAGGGGCCGTAATCAATTGTGAAACCTCGTTCGTTCGGATAATTCAAATGTGAATGACCCCTTGCCATGCTTCAGTGGCCAAACTGGCAGGCTGCTGTTTGATCCCAAGAAACTTTTTTAAATGCTACGGACACCACACGGCATCGCATCAGGGGCATACTGGCTCCCCCCTGCAGGGGTGCAGCCCCCACCAGGGGAGCCCGGCAGCTGTGAGTGTGGCCAGATAGCGTCACCAGCCTGTGACAACTGTCTGTGTGCACGCTGCTGCTCGGGTTGCAGCAGACACGGTGCCCCTGTCAGCGACTCAGGGTCAGATTACTCCAGCTATTCTTACATCCCACCCCAGCACAGCAGCTACAGCTACAGCCCAGCCCCACGCCCTGGCGAGCCTGGCAGCTGCAGCTGTGGCCAGGTGGCGTCCCCTCAGTGCGACTATGCACTGTGTGGCAGATGCTGTGGCGGTTGCAGCAGGCATGCGGTAGCAGCAGACAGCCGATCAGAGCAGCCACCACGTGCCGGCGAGCCTGGCAGCTGCACATGCGGCCAGGTGGCTTCCCCTCAGTGTGACTACACCCTCTGTGGCAGCTGCTGCAACGGCTGCAGCAGGCACACCTACGTCACAGACACAGAGTCAGAAGCAGCACCGCGCCCCGGCGAGCCTGGCAGCTGCAGCTGCGGCCAGATCGCCTCACCCTACTGTGACCACCTGCTGTGTGCAGAGTGCTGCAACGGTTGCAGCAGGCACACCTACGCTACAGACACAGAGTCAATGGAGCCAGCTCCACAGCCTGGCGAGCCCGGCAGCTGCAGCTGTGGCCAGACCGCATCGCCCTCATGCGATAACCTGCTGTGTGCTGCATGCTGCCGGGGGTGCAGCAGGCATGCCTATGCAGGTGCTGCAGAGCAGCAGCAGCAGCAACCGATTGCCCAGCCACAGCAGCCACAGCCACAGCAGCAGGCCCCAGTGAGGTGCATCTGCGGCCGGCCTGCAGCCCAGTCCTGCTCGCAGAGCCGCTGTGGGGGCTGCTGTGCTGACACCCGCTGTTCCCGCCATGCTCCTGCACCGCTGCCTTCTCCTCCTCGTCCTGTACTGGGAGGCTTCCGGCTCTTCAACAGGGAGCCTATAGAGCCCATATGGGGTGTGGAGGAGCTGCAGCGGGACATTCTCCTGCAGATGCAACAGGCGCTGCGCGAGGTGCTGAGCCCTGCAGAGGTTTGGGATGACGACAGTGATGTATATGAGGACGTCCCTCCCATGCGTGCGAGTGTCGGGTCTGTGCCTGTCACAGAGCAGCCTGCAGGGAGCGTCCCCCTGCGCCCAGCAGCCCCCGCAGCAGCACCTGGGGGCAGAGGGGTGGTGGGGAGCGCTGGTGGTGCAAGCAGCTCTGCAGCAGCACCCGCAGGTGCTGCCAGCAGCAGCCACAGTGTGCAGCAACCAAGGGCGCCAGCAGCAGCAGAGGCAGGACCCCGCAGCAGTGGTGGTGAGGAGCGGACCCCGAATGCTGCTGCTGGTCCCGTGGGCAATGCCGAGGAGGAGCTGTTCCAGCTGAAGCACTGTGTGGTGTGCCTTGACGAGCCGCGCAGTGTGCTGCTGCTGCCCTGCAAGCACCTGGTGCTGTGTGGGGGCTGCATGCAGCGCATGCAGAGCACTGTGCGGCAGCAGTACCAGCAGGGTGTCAGTGACCAGGAGGATGTGCTGTGCCCGGTATGCAGGGAGCCTGCGGCCAGCATGCTGCCGGGCGTCATCCTGGCTTGAGGGGTGTGATGTTGGGGGTTACAGCAGAGTGCAGGGGGTGGTGAAGCTGGTGTGTGTCCCAATATGTTGTATGCTGCTCAGCTGGGTGTGTGGCAGCAGCTGCAGCTGTGTCTGGTTGTGGGGCAACCCACAGGTGGTGTGGTGCACAATGTGGCACTTGATCTGTGAGGGTGGATGTCGGTCTGTGAGTCATAGTGCTGGTGTTGGTGCGTAAGCCTGCTAGGTGTGCCACAATGTGTATATGGGGTCATGTCACCTTGCCAGACTACTGGCAGTGTATATTAGCCATCTGCTATCAGCTGTGGTTGTGGGATGCTGCATATTGGCTCAGTGTCCAAAACCCAAATGTGAGCTGCGTTGCTTGCAGACTGTAGTGTGGTTGCCGTGAACTTGGCAGTGTTTCCACACACTGACTATCGGCAGGATTGCTGGTGCAGAAGGCTTGGTTAGTGATGCTGATCAATCAAAAATTTGTATACTGTAGTAGTTTTGGCCTTTGACTTAGTTTTGGCCTTTGACTTGGGAACGCAGCTTCTGGCCCCAGCAAGGAGGCCATTGTGGCTGTTGCCAAGTCCAAGGGGAGCTGCATGCCACCTCTGCTGTGTAATACAAGCTGGCGAGGTACTCGAAGTGGATGGGTTGGTTGGCTGGCAATGTGGTGTGTGCCAAGGCATTCCTGTAGTCTTAGGGGAGGCTGGTCCCGTACACTGTCAACAAAAAGTGCGTTGCACTGATCTTGAACAGATCTGTGTCATTGGTGGGTGATGTGGCGCTGCGCTGCTTTTGAAGTTGGATGTTATTCTCACGTGACACATGCTGTACAAGCGAAAGCAACATCAATCCACCAGCAGTATGGCCCATAAAACAAACTCTCTATGCAACCACCAGCTCCCACCAACAGCTGCTCTCAGGTTGGTTAGTCACCACAAGATGTCCCTTGCTCAGGGCATCACAAAGTATATGTGTCAACACACTGTGCAGGCAGTCTCAGCTGCCTCAGCTGCTGGTGCTTGCAGCCTCTACGAGGGGCCGTATGTGGCAGTGACTTGTCCGTACGAAGATGGGAGGCAGGGCATCCATCTCTGCCGTCAGCTGGGTATACATCTTCTGCCGCTGCTGCTCAGTGACGCGGCTTGCACGCTCCTGCTTTGTTGCTGCAAACATGGCTGCCAGCTGCTGCGGGTCCAGAGTGCTGTGCGTTGCTGTACTCCCCTTACTGCTGCTGCCGCCTTGATCAGGGTGTGTTGATGAGCACAGGTTCTTGAATATTGCTTGTGCCACTTGTAGATCAAACATGTGTTCATACCTGCGACAGGGGAAGCACAGTCGGGCCACTATTCTCACTTTGCTGGGGTTGATGAGTTCAGCCTGGCTGATTGGCTGCGCTGCAGCACCAGGCAGGCTCTGGAACGCCGTATGCAGCACCACCAGTATGCTGGCCAGCATACCTTGTCATTGCTGGCTGTCTGCAGCGTCGCTTTACAGAAATCACATGTGCCCTAACCCCAGAGGCAGTTCAGCCTCACCTAACAAACAGCACATCATATGCGCTGGGTGTGTGCAGCCAGTTGTGCAAATGTTGCTCTATGCCAAACAGGTCTTCACCCCTGCACCAACAACAAACATGACAGGGCAGCAGTGATCTGGCGGCAGCCTTGGCAGGCCCTGTTGATTTGCTGGCGGCGCCCTGAGGAGGGACCGCATGCCGCCCAACCTGACACAACGTATCTGGATCTCTACCTAAGGTATCGATCCAATCTATGTGGTCGGTGTTGCCTCAGCGGTGTTGTAGCAGTGCAGCAGTAGCAGTGCAGCAGTAGCAGTGCAGCAGCACCCACGGCCAGCTCTTTGCCAGCAGCATGCGATTGTAGGTGTGTCAACATAGAGAGCGCCTCACCTGTCCACATACGCCTGGAAGCTTTGTGGAAAAGTTGCTGCTTCAAGCTTGGTGGGTTGGCCGCATGTCTTCTGGGCCTGGTGAAGGGTCAGGGATCAGGCAGCAAGTGTGACAGCAGGGGCCACGCATGGGGTGAATGTGGGGGTAGCAGTAACCCAGCACAGGGGGTCAACCGGCAATGATTCATCCATGTCTTGCACGTATCTGCCAGCGTGTGGTGATGCATGAGACTTCTACAGCAGGGCGCAAACATGACACTGTCACAATTTGGAGTTGTACTGTCACGGTAGTGTCTGCGGCAGGGGGCAGGTGTGGGTGGGAGGTAACCTGCCCAACATGGCAATCTGTAATTCAGCACCTTTCTGTCCTGGGTACACGTGCTTGCCACGCCTGTACTACATGAATATGCAGGCTTGAGATGATGCTAGAGACTACTGCAGGGTATCCTGAGAGGCAGTGCTGCTGTGCCAGCGCATGCCTGCCGCAGGCACGCTGCATACTGCAGTGTGTGGGGTGAGTCCTGTGCAACATGTCAACGCACATAACCGCAATTTCCCCACGATGTGATACAGTTGTGTGAGCATGCCGTGCCTTTGTTTCACGCATCTGCATGCTCAAGGTGGTGAGTGAGACTACTACAGCGCCGCAGATGCGGAAGTTGAAGGGCGATTTCTAGGGTGGGTGTGGGGTGACACACACCCACACACACCAACCTGCAATATTTCCAGCTTTCAGCCTAGTGTTGTGTGCTTACCAGACCTCAAGAGCACACACTGGAGCGCTCAAGGTGACACATGAGACTACCACAGCACAGACTTCGTCTTGAGCAAGGCGTGTGTCTGGAGTGGGTGTGAGCCCACTTGAGCTACCACACTGCATCGCCCCAGCTAGCTAATCTTGAACATTACTCAATTATCATAGGTGCTGATCAAGCCTTTGGCTCACACTCCTGAGCGCTCACGTCACAGCAGGAGACTACTCCAGAACTGCAGACACACAGTGAGGCACTACATGAGGGTCCACACATGGGGTGATTGTGGGGGTAGCAGTAACCCAGCACAGGGGGGCCAACCGGCAATAATTCATCCATGCAATGTGCTTATGTATGCTTGCAAACCAACAGCAGGCACATTTGAGCCCTCCATAAGATGCATGAGACTACTACAGCGCCGCCGCCCTTCAACACGTCACAGGATCTGACCCTAGACAGGCTGTGTCTAGGGCACGTGCATGTCACAAGCCAATTGGCATCAACCTGCCTGGTGTTCTGGTCATGTGTGATTGCTAGACCTCTATTGCACTGGTCTGCAATGCCAAGCCCAAGCTCGAGACAGCTACCGTGCGGCGCACATATGACATGGAGAGGTTGTAGTGTCTGGGATATCTGGCAGGTGTGGGCGGTTGGTAACATACCACACACCACCACCCTGTAATACATATGTACTGTGTTGTGGCTGTGTGTTCTGGTCAGACCTGTCTTGCAGACATCTGCAAGGTTGTGGCATCCCATGAGACTACTACAGCAGGGCGCAAGCATGTTATAACTAATTACCAGCTGTTCTGTAGTGTCTACGGAGGGGGCAGGTGTGGGTGGGAGGTAACATGCCAAACATCACCAACCTGTAATTCAGCCACCTTATGTTCAGGGTGTGCATGCTTGCCGGACCTGTACTGCATGAGTATGCAGGCTTGAGACGATGCTAGAGACTACTGCAGAGTATTTTGAGAGACAGCACTGCGGTGTCAGCGGTCGCCTGCATATGATGATTACTGCAGTGTGTGGGGTGAGTGCTATCATACTGTAACATCTCCAGACAAAGACCCCAATTCACCCACATCGTGGTGCAGTTGTGTGAGCATGCCTCCCCTTGATTGCACGCATCTGCATGCTCAAGGTGCTGGTTGAGACTACTACAGTGCCGCAGTGGCGGATTGTAAAGGACAGCGTCTAGGTTGGGTGGGGAGTGACACACACCAACCAGTTGGGTGTGGAGTGACACACACCCACCAGTTGGGTGTAGAGTGACACACATCACCATGTGATACATACGTCTTCCGTTGTAGGCATGCGTGCTTGCCAGACCTGTACTGCGCACATCTGCAAGCGTGTGGCGATGCATGAGACTACTACAGCAGGCCTGCTGGGCCTGCCCTAGCGCGCAAGCATGACACCAATTGTACTGGGTGGGGCCAGGTGTGGGTGGGACGTGACATGCCAAACATCACCAACTCGAGCTACTGAGTAGCTCACGCAGTCGCTTGAAAGATAGCACACTGATGTTGTACTGATGTTTCACTTTGTCAAGACACTTTGGTGCCACCAGGCTGGGGGTCAAACACTGTTGCAAAAGTTGGGGCTGCTGGGGGTCAGGCACTGTTGCAGAAACAAACCCCTGCTACACCGTCCTGGCGAGCATGTCCTGCTTACCTGGTGCAGGGCATGGTTGCGCCTGTAGTGTGAGGCTACAGCTGCCAGGGGGTCACCAAACAAGTACACGACCTTGGTGCCGGCGGGCAGATGTGGAGGAGGCCTGCAGAGGCAGTAACAGCCGGAGAGGTGTTTGCTGGCTGAGTGTTCAAGACTTGGGGAACACTCCACCAGCAGCACCTGGCTTGGCTGTGTGCCAGCTCTGTAAGTTTTGCAATGTCACACCAAGGTTTGTCTGTCTCACCTGTTGACGTGCCTTACTGCATCCTGGTCTGACAGGAGATTACATTGCAGGCCTGCTTGTGTGGTAAGGAAATTGCTGAGAGAAGTGCTGCCCACGCCACCTGCGCAATGGAAGGTGCCGTTGCCAGTGTACAGTGCATTAGGATCTGCACCAGCCTGTCAAGAAGGCCTGTGGGCATGCCCTCACAGCCACACGCTGACGGGAGCCCTTACAGCGACATTGCTCTTTCTAGGTCAAGGTACCAAAACTTGTCACTCACCCACTGAGCAAATGCACACTTGCAGGTCAAACGCTGCATCCAAGCATTCCAGCAAAGCCTTCACCTGCAGCGGCAATGACAGGGACTGGGCCCCTGCGCTGCACACAACTTGCTGTCAAAGGCTTATGGGCCTGACCTGTGGGCTTTTGTCATCCCGAGCTTGCAGCACAGCTTTCAAGGCTTCCATCTTGGTTGGGTGTTTCCTTGCACGAAAGCAATTAGCCTCCCTGACTGCCCCAAGTTGTGCAAGTGTGTATTCAATTCTATATCCTGAGGAGCTGACCCTTCCTTACCTTGCAGTCTACTCAGAGAGAAAAACCGTCTGATCTGGAACGCGTCTGATCTGGACCTCAACGCTGCTTCACACAGGTATGGGCAGCAGGCAAACGTCTGAAATCATGAAAAAGGCATTTTCGGTTGTCTGTCGATAAAGTCTTATGCTTTGAGGTTGCCTCGAGGTCGTCGTGGGGATGGGACCAGCCTTGCCTCCCCCCTGATGGCATTATCTGTTTAGTTGGAGTCTGTCAGATGTCCACGCAGTCCTACAGCTCGATTGGTGCCGGGAGGCGTCGGGGTACTGCCCATGATGACATTGATCGCAGCTTTTACACTGTTGGGCAGACCCTTGCATCGATTGTCAACGACCCTCGTGCTCCCAGTCAGTCTGGTGGGTTCTGGGGCCTTGCAGCTGAGGCCACACAGCAGCTGCCACCCCCACCCCCTCCGTTGGACCCGTCCAAGTACCCCCCAGTCAGCAAGGCCGACCTGCAGCGGTACATTGAGCTGGTGCACGGGGCTTATGACAAGTTTGTGAAGGACAGGCAAAGCCTGGAAGCCTTTGATGCGCAGCACCAGGGTCGCAGGCCATCTGGTGAGCAGTTGGAGGCATCTGCACGCTTGTCCCGTATGTGTTGTTGGTGGTTTGTTGCAGCACAGGGCGCTGCCTACTGGCTGACGCAGCCCACCATGCATTCATCAGTCACTAATGCATGGTGCTGAACTACTTACAAACAGCGCAGCATGCATGTTGCTGTAGTTCAGCCAGTCCTGAATGGAGCAGTCAGTCGGGTGTCATGCCTGAATGTATCAGCGGTGCAAGTTGTCACCGTGGTGTGTGGGTTTGTGGGTCTCTGTTCTGGTGCCTGCAGAACGTCTCAGCAGCAGTAGCAGCACCAGCCAGCAGCAGCAAGGGGAGCCCTTCCTGGTTGCAGTACAGGCGGTGCCTGCACAGTTCTTCCAGGAAGGCTTCTTTGACAGCTGGTGAGTGGATTGTTACCACGCCTGCACCGCTGGCAGGAGCCTCAGGCGCAACTGTGTTCACACACTGTGCAGGACCAAATTCAAGCTTGTGGTCAGCGGGAGCAGCAGCTGGCATGCAGCATTTGGCCAGGCTGTCACTGCTGCAGTCGCCAGCTTCAGCATTGGGGTCGGTGGGATACGGGCAGTGGTCAGTTAGCCGTTTGTTTTTGCTTTTACACCGTGTTGTAACTGTCAACCTCGATTGCTGGCTGGCTGGTGCCAAGATGCCTTTCAGCAACTTCCACCACCCTGCAATGGACATGCTGCCATTGGTTTCTGCGCAGGGATGACTTTTTCAAGCAGTACTGCCAGGAGCAGTCAGCGGAGGAGCTGTATGAACAGATCGACCTGCTCAACCGCAACCTGGTGGGTAGTCACCGGCAGCCGCAGCAGCAGCAGCAGCAGCAGCAGCAGCAGCAGCAGCGGCTCCAGTGGGCAACAGCAACAGCAGAGCCAAGCCACCCCGACGCATGCATGTGCACAAGTGTGGCCTGGAACCTCCACAGCTGGGTAGGGCTGCAGCAGATACTTGCTGACTTGCATGCTCTTCTGCTGTATGTACCTCCCACTCTCTTCCCTTCAGCATAGTATAATCCTGCTTTCTTGACCATGTGTGTTTGCTCGTCACCTCTGTTATGCATGTGCTCCAGGATGTTGTTGAGCTGCAGCTGCTGCGTGAGGTTGCTGGTCGGTCCAGCAGCTTCTTCCAGGCTGCCTCCACCCTTCAGGGGCTGCAGGGTCAGCTGAGTGATGCTGTTGGGTGTGTGAGGGGCCTGAGGCAGGAGCTGGCAGAGGCTGACAGCAGCATGTACAGCACAGCAGCAGCAGTCAAGGGGCTGCAGGCACGGCGGGAGAACCTGCAGGACACACTCGACATCACAAAGGTGCGGCAGCCAGCAGCAGTTAGCAACAGCACTCGGTACTGAGTAGTTGCATGACACCAACAGCAGGGGCTGGGGGAAGGGTCTGTATGGGACCTAGGGTGGTTGAGGCGGGGGTGGGGTGCAGACGGGGGGAGGAGAGCAGGCAGTAGGTCGCGAGGTGTGATGGTTGTTGAGGGTACCTGTGCAAGTGATGATTGCTGTGTGCAGCATCAGCACCACAACACTCAGCTTGAGTACCTTGAGCAGCTGTCGCCAGCCGTGCGTGTGTTTATGCAACCACTGGTGGCTTTTTGCCAAACTTCCACGCCAAACTTCCACGAAGTGTGGGTGTACATGCTGCTGTCCCCTTCACTGTCCCTGAATGCCTGTGCTGTGCCGTGCTGCGCCATGCTGTGCAGGGCCTTGAGGAGGTTGTTGCTGCCCAGGCAGCCCTTGATGTGCTGCTGGAGTCTCAGGACTATGCAGGTGCCCTGGAGCTGATAGACCAGCTGAAGGCCCTGCTGCAGCAGCCACAGATGATGGGGCTGCAGTGCCTCAGGCACCTGCCCCCTCGCCTCATGGACATAGCAGCGGCGGTCGATGGGGCACTGGCCAGTGACTTTCTGGGGACAGTGTCGAACCCTGAGGTTGGCAGCATTGCTGCACAGGCGGCTGCTGATGCAGAGGCACACCCAGGTGAGCAGGGGCATCAGGGGTCCGATGTGTATGATCAGGGAAGGGTGTACTCAATGTGGAAGAAAAAAAACCAATGTGCGGTGGACGCCCCACAAGCCACTCCCACTCATGAGCGTTGGGGAAGTGCCTTGACACACATCGTGAAATCTGGTGGTGTATGTGGTGTTTCAAGTCGTGAAGGGCCATGATTCACCTGAGAAGCAGTACGTCCCTCAACCTAGCGATGCCCATCACTCTGCTGCCTTTGCTGCCATGCCACTCCCTTCAGATGCCAGCATGTCCCCCGATGGCACTGTGGCTGCATCAGCCACCTGGCACCTCCCTCACCCCAGCACACCAAACTCAGCAGCAGCGGCAGACGAGCAGCTCCAGGAGAAGCTGCTGCCCCTTGCAGTGGGTCTGTACCGTGCTGGTGCCCTGGGCCCCACCCTGCAGCAGTTCAAGGCCAACGCAGGGGAGGAGGTCAAGGGGGCTGTGCGGGAGGTGGTGCAGCAGGTGCTGCCGGTGCTGCTGTCGGCGTGTGGGGACAGCTTGCCGCAGCATTTGGGGCCTGCTGGTGCCTTTGGGGGTGAGGGGCAGGCCTGGGAGCAGCTGCAGGTGAGAAGATGGCAGGGGTGCTGCTGTGCTGATGGTTGCCTTGTTTGTGAGTGGCAGTTGCCGTATGCACTGAGTGACAGACACCTAGTTGAGTCAGGCATGGTTGCAGGCTGAATGGCAGTTGCTGAACTGCCAATCAATTTAAGCTGTGCATGGCTTGGGGGGATACTAGGCCTGAGCCGTGAGCGAGAAATGCACCCAATAACCAATTGACCTTCCTGCATGGACCTGCCCGCCTGGCTCTGTGTCTGCGCTGTCGTACCTGCTGCCTCCTGCACACCTGTGCCTGCAGCTGTTGCACCACGGTGCTTTCATGGTGCTGCTGTATGCTGCTGCGCGGGTCATCATCTCCTGCATGCACCACACAGTGCGCGTGGGCAGGGTGCTGGACGCCATCCTGGCAGGCGTGGGTTTGCCAAAGAGGTGAGTGCAGTGTGCTGCTGCTGCTGCTGTCAGTGCATGCGCTGCTGGCTATCTGGATGTCGGCTGTTGTTGGCTGGCCTGGCTGTTGTGGGGACATCTGGTGTGCAACCTTGGCACTGCTTGGTTTGCTGCCAGACAAGGTTATACAACACCAAGGCGCAACTGGAACCCTACCACCACAAGCCCTGCTGCTGAGGATAACTCCTGTGCCAGTGGTCCAACTCTTGTCTCTGCTCCCTGCTGCCCTCTCCTGGTTTGGCGGCGAACCCTGCACCCCGCAGTGAGTATGGCCCTCCTTTGAAGGCCTGTAATGTGGCTGTACAAGTAGCTGCCGATGTGGGCCTGGGGCGCTGGGTGAAGCTGCTGAACGCCCGCAGTACTGCCCACACGCGCCTCAAGCAGTATGAGCTGAAGCAGATCCTGGACCTCTCTGAACAGGTGCGCCCGGCAGACTGACCCTGCACCCTGACCGCACAGCAGACAGCCTAAACACAGTTTAGTATGTACAGCAATATGTGCACACAGTGTGAAGCTTGCAGTTTATAAACATACCATGGTTGCACAACAGTACTTTGCCGGCTGTTCCCTGCTGACCCTCTGCGGGATGCAGTGCCTTGAGGCTGCTTCGTGGACAAGATCGCTTGTAAGGGCAATGGGAGACATGAAAATGCAGTAGCGCTGCAAGGGGAGCTTGCCAAGCAATGCCAGAGCCCAGCGTCTTACTTTGCATGCTGGTCGAAGATGAAAGTCCTTACTTTCTGAGCCCCACTCATCAACTGTGTGGTGCTACTGCCGTGTCATGCTGTGTCTGCCAGGTGTCTGAGGTTGTTGAGTCCCTGGGTGCGCGGCCGCTGAGCAGCTTCAGGATGGCGCTGCAGGGTCAGTGCAAGGCGCTGCTGGATGCCAGCCACGCGCGCTGCGTGACGCAGCTGCAGGGCCTGCTGGAGGCTGAGCAGTGGGTGGCAGTGGACGTGCCAGCAGGCTTCCAGGTGCGACTCAAGATATGATGCGTTGGTAGAGTTCTTGTACACAGGGTTGGTGGGTTCCTACTGGAGGGTGGGGTCGCTTTTCAAGCGGCTTGTCAGGATTTCCAGATGGCAGGATGCACTTGGGCTGCAGCAGGAGCACAGGACACAGTGTGCAACAGCGCGTGAGTCATATTGTTGAGAGCACGCAAGCTGGTGGTGCATCTACATCACACAGCAGCCACAAAACAATCATGCTGAAGCCTGCAGGGCAGGGCAGCATGGGTGGCACGTGTCTGGCAAGCAAGTTTGATGGTGTGAGGCACGGGCATCAGTGGGTGCATTGCTCTTTGCCACGTTCGGCCACATGCGTGCTGATGTGCCCGCTGCCATGTGTGCTGCATGCAGGCGATAGTTGACCGCTTGCTAGTCCGCTGTGCTGAGGGAGCTGCTCTCTTGGAGGGCAGGGAGCTACCAAGCAACAGCAGCAACCATCACAGCGCAGGCATCACCAGTCGCAGCAGCAGCAGTGGTGGCGGCCACACCAGCAGAACATCAGCAGGCGGCGACACAACAGCAGCACCATCCGCACCAGGGGAGGAGCATCAGCCAGTGCTGCACTTATGTGGCAAGTCCTTCCACCTGGTCAACTCAGCCCTCATGCTGCTCAAAATGGTGGATGAGTACCTAGCACTCCATGACTTGATGCCCCAGTTTGGTGCTGAGATCATACACCGGCAGTTGGAGCTGTTGAAGCTCTTCAACAGCCAGACAGCAGCGTTGGTGCTGGGCGCAGGCGCGATGCGCACCGCAGGCCTGCGCAGCATCAGCGCCAAGCAGCTCGCGCTGAGCTGCCAGGCGGTTGCGATGCTGTCCACGCTGCTGCAGCCGCTGCGCGCGGGCTGCCTGGCGCTCGTCACACAGCCGCGCAGGGCGCTGCTGATGCCTGAGTACGATCGGCTCCTACAGGACCTCACGATACACATCGATGAGGTGCACAGCAAGCTAGTGGACATCATGCGGGATAGGCTGGCAGCAGCGATGCAGGCGCTGCCCGGGGAGGTCCGAGCAGCAGTGCCATCTAACAGCAGCGGCAGCACGGGGTCTGTTTCAGCGCCCACACCGACGATTGCGCTGCTGGCGAAGCAGCTGGGGACGTTGCGGGCGGTGCTGGTGCCGCTGCTGCTGCGGGAGGAGGTGGAGTTTGTGTTTGGGGCGGTGTCGCGGTCGTACAGCGATGCGCTGTCGGACACGTTTGAGACGTTGCTGTCTGAACCAAACTCGGGCTGGGAGCCTGTGGTGCAGGTCAACGCACTGACCATGCTGGAGGTGAGCCATGCTTGTGTGTGTGTGTGTGTGTGTGTGTGTGTGTGTGTGTGTGTGTGTGTGTGTGTGTGTGTGTGTGGTGTGTGTGTGTGTGTGTGTGTGTGTGTGTGTGTGTGTGGTGTGTGTGTGTGTGTGGTGTGTGTGTGTGTGTGTGTGTGTGTGTGTGTGTGTGTGTGTGTGTGTGTGTGTGTGTGTGTGTGTGTGTGTGTGTGTGTGTGTGTGTCTTTTTGGGTGGCGTGTGCAGGGTGTGTGAGCACATGCGCACGCGGCGTGAGGTGGCTGCTTGCTGAGTGCTTTTGGCAGTTTTTTTGCCGGGCTTGCGTTTGTCCAAGGGCCTGGAACACAGCTTTGCAGTCAACCAAGGCATTATCACCAGGCAACACCAATTGCAGGTGTCATTAAACTGAAGTTGCCTCATATGTTGGGCTGTGTTCTGTCTGTGTCCCTGCATGTGCCATGCCCAGGCCTTCCGTGAGTTGCCCCTGGACCCCGCCAGGTCCAACAACTACAGTGCCCGCCTCACCACCACGTACACCAAGCACTTTGGCCTCCCACCCTGGGACCAGCAGCGCTTGGGACACAAACTCTCACAGGCAGCAACCAGCAGCACACAGCCGCCCGACGACCCACCACCAGCAGCGCAGGAGCAGCAGCAGCAGCAGGCAAACCACGCTGTAACAGATCACCAGCAGCAGCAGCAAGAGCAGATGGACGAGCAGCAGCAGCAGCAAGATCAGCCACAGGTGCAGCCTGCTGGCTTGCCAGTGCCAGCAGCGGTGGCAGCAGCAGCCACTACAGCTGCTGCGGTGGCTGCTGCTGCTGCTGCTGCTGCTGCGCCTGCGCCTGCGCCTGCGTCAGCCTCTTTGACTGGCCAGGCTCAGCAGCTGGTGGGTGCTGCTGCTGGTGCTGCTGCTGGTGCTGCTGACCCGCTGGCAGCAGGTGATGCACAACTAAGCTTACACTTTGCTGCTGCTGCTGGTGGTGGTGAGCAGCAGCACTCACCACCAGCTAGCCCACAATCCGAGCATCGCCAGCAGCTGCAGTTGCAGCAGCCGCAGGCGCAGCAGGAGCAGCAGGCAGTTGATGGCTCGCTGGTGCAGGCAGGCGCATCCAGTCCCCAGCCCCTGCAGCAGCAGGGCGATTGGGATGTTGACCAGCAGCTTGAGGGCCTCCAACACTTACAGCTTGATGAGCAGCAGCTGCACTTACCAGCTGCAGCTGGGCAGCTTGAAGACCACCAGCAGCAGCAGCATCTGCCGCGTGAGCCTTCAGGGGAAGCAGGAGAAGAGCTCCGTGCAACTACTAATGGGGCTGCTGCTGCTGCTGCTGACTTGCTACTTACTGCTGATAGTGACACGAAGCAGCAGCATGAGCAGCAGCAGCAGCAGCAGCCTGACGCGCCGTTCTCACCACCTGAGCAGCAGGAGCTGCAGCAGCAGCCTGCACCTGTTGATGTGGTGCAGCCGCTGGAGGTGTGGCCCGGCAGCAACAGCAGCAGCGGTAGTAACAGCAACACCTCGCAGGCCGAGCACCTGAACGGCATAGCCACTCATGGCCCTGCAGCAGCAGCACCAGCAGCACCAGCAGCACCAGCAGCAGAGGGGCGACATCTGAACGGCACAGCAGCAGCCGCTGCTGGTGATCCTGCTGCTGATGTGGTGCCGTTGAAGGGCGGGGCAGGTCTGCCGGAAGATGATGACTTCACAGCAGGCAGCAACCCAGCAGGCAGCGACCCAGCAGCGGGCAGCAGCCAAGCTAATGGCACAGCAGCAGCAGCCTCACCACAACTACCAGCAGCAGCAGCAGCAGCAGCAGGTGAAGCAACAGGGGGCGATGCTTCAAATGCCGCCCTGGTGGCATCGGAGGAGGGCTCCACCCCTGCTGTCTTCATGGACGATCCGCCCGCTGCTGCATTCATGGATGGACCACCACCGTTCATGGACACCCCACCTGCTGCAGCCTTCATGGACGCACCCCCGTCAGGCTCTGGCTCAGGGCTGTGGGAGGGGTTGGGTGTTGCAGCAGGGTCTGGGGCTGACCCTGCTGGTGCTGGTGCTGTATCTGGTGAGGGGTCCAGTGCACCAGCAGCAGCAGCAGCATCCATGGATGCAGCGTTCATGGATGCACCCCCTGTTTCAGCCCCAGAGCTACTAGATGGCACGGACGGACTGCAGTGGGGTGCTGGTGAAACTGCAGCTGGCGACAGTGATGGTGGTGGTGCTGCTGCTGGTGAGGGCTGCAGCCCCCTGGACTTGTTGAATGCTGAGCTGCAAAGTGAAGAGCAAGCAGCAGCGAGTGGAGCAGTTGGCAGCAGCGCTGCTGAGCCTACCAGGGTCGCAAGTGGTGGTGTAGGGCTGCTTCTTGACGGTGACCTGCTGGGGCAGCTTGGACAGCAGCAGCAGGAGCAGCAGGAAGCGGCAGCTGGCCTCAGCCTTGCGCCTGATGCTGCAGCTGAGGTAGCCCTCCCTCCACAGGACAGCCTGCTACAGCCACACCCTGACATACAGCAGGGACAGCAGCCCAGCCCAGACCACACAACAGGCTCGTCACCACAGCAGCAGCAGCAGCAGCAGCCAGAACAGCAGCAACAGCTAGAGCAGCAGCAGCCGCGTGCAGCCAGGCGGTCTGTTGAGCGTGCAGTGCCCGAGTTGTACGCCAGCCTGCTGCAGCCTGAGGGGCCAGCAAACCCTACAGGCCACACACCGGACGCGCTACTGCAGGCGAGCAGTAGCAGCAGCCAGGCCACAGCACAGCACAGCGCAGTGGACCCGGGCTCAGCTTTTGAGCGGGTGGCATCAGCAGGGGTAAGCACTGCGGAGGCAGCAGCAGCAGGGTCAGGCCCTGTCAGTAGCGGCAGTTGGGATCCGTTGGGTGTTGCCACCAGTGCCCCCCCTCCAGATGCTGCAGTGGAGCAGCACTGGTAGGTGGGGTAGGGTGTTGTGTTTGTTGTTGTGTTTGCAAGGTTGGTGTGCTGCAACTTTGACTTCTGTTTTTCAATGGTTCGCCAGGTGTCCACGCGGTTGAAGTGGGTGGCCCACATCCCAGCAGGCATTGTAGGGATGTGCAAGCGGTCACTGCATATTGAGGAGACACTGAGCGATGCGGGACCTGCATATGCCTGTCTGCGGCCAGTACCAGCACCTTACTGCACACACTCCATGCAAGCCCAAGAACTACTCACAACCGCGAAGGAGGACCAGGAAACTCACTGAAAGCAACTAGGGAGCTGACTGGCACACGTGTGATGTCACGTGACCAGCAGGACAGTCATCTTGTCCCAGGCATTGGTTGTGTTCACAACATTGCAGGCCTGCCGCAAGGGGCATATCAACCTCGCTTGGGTTTGTGTAGGCAGGAGGCAAGTATCCTTGAGAGAGGCAATGACTGTGCTGACACCAGTGCTGCCAGCGGCACTGCCGCTCTGTGCCCTTGCACCAAAGTTGGTGTGGATGCATGAAGGGCGACGCAGGCCCCGACTGAGCCGCTCATGGCGCGGTCCCATGACGAGGCTGCAAGCAACTCTGTCAAGCACAGGGAGTCGAGGTGCAGAACACGTACATATCTGTTGTTACAACACCCTCCCACCCTGCTACTGAAGTGCACACAAGGAACACACACAGTCACCCCGCCCCCAACACACACACACACACACACACAAAGCCGCGTTGTCCAGTACTGCGGGTCCAGTACCTGCGGCAGGACCAGACGCACCCGTGCTGCAAATTTAGACTGACACTCAATTGGCCGCCGCTGCTGCTGCATTGCGAATGTCCAACATAGCCTGCTGCGGGTCGGGCGTGCCAAAGATCGCACTGCCTGCCACCAGCACATTGGCCCCCGCCTCAGCAGCCACTGCTGCTGTCTTGCTGTTGATACCTCCGTCCACCTCTATCAGCAGGTCTGGGGCTGCGTCTCGCAGCACACGGCACTTCTGCACAGCATCTGGCATGAAAGCCTGCCCACCGAAACCTGGCTCGACAGTCAGCACCAGCACCTGGCACAACGACAGTACAGGAACAGTCGGCAAGAACAGCAGCATCATAAGTGGTGTGGGTCAGCGTTGGCCTTGGTTGTCTGAGTGGATCCATCCTTGCCAGTGGGGTGCATACCAATGGGGTGCATACCAATGGGGTGCATACCAAGCAGGGCAAGTGCTCTGAGGGAGTGCAGGCTGTCTCCGCACTCCATGCTGCTCTGCGCCCCTCTTTACGGCGCTCTGCACCTGCCCCCCCCCCCCCCCCTTAGGGGCCCTCGTGTCAACCCCCCTCCCCATGTTGCTCACCAAGTCCAGCAGCCCCTGCTGCAGGTAAGGCAGCACCAGCTCAGCAGCTGTGGCAGGCTTCAGGGCAATGCCAACCTGGCACAAAGGCAGCAGAAGCCGCAGCGATGGCAGCAGCACACACAGTGTCAGCAACGGTGTGCCCTCATACCCCAAGGCTGGCAGAAGCCAGCCCCTCGGCGCAGAGAATAGCATGCACATGTTCTTGCAAGTCAGGTGTCAAGATATGGCTGCGCTAGTAGCTAGAGCCTTGGCTGTGCGCCGTTGCAGCACACCTGCAGCAGGGTTGTTGGAGCACCGGGGCAACATGGACAGCAGCGGTAGTGATGCGAGGCAGGTGGGATGCACAGCCCTGACCGCTTGTGCTGACAGCATTCACGTAGCACGTTACCCATAAGCTACTCAGCAGTCTCCTGATGCCCCTGGCAACAGTCCGACAGCTCTCCTGACACGCAGCCCATCCTTTTTCAATGGCATGAGCAGCAGCTGGTGCACGTCCTCCTACCTTCATGCCTGCCTCCTTGACCTGCCTGCACATCTCCACCACAGCTGGGTGTGCTGCGTCCCTGCTGAGCTGCTGTGGGTCAGCAAAGGCCTCCAGGTGGAAGGTGAACATCATGCCAGCACCACCAGCACCAGCCTTGGCAAAATCCTGCACACATTATCGCACATGGGCACATGCTTGCGCGTGCACACTGTGACAGAACGTGAAACTGGGCCCACAGAAGGACCCTGTTGCGCTGAGCTGTTGAAAAACCAGGAGGCATGCATGAGTTGTGTACAAGTACCTGCCTCCTCAGCTGCCTGTGCGCCTGTCTGTGCCTGTACTGCATGCCAGCGGTGTATCTCACCTTCACCCACTGCTGCGGGTGGCTGACCATCAGGTGGCAGTCAAAGAAGGCATCACTGTGTTTGCGCAGTGACTGCACCACTGGGGCACCGATTGTCAAGTTGGGGACAAAATGGCCGTCCTGCAGCAGCAGCCGACATCAGCAGGCGACTTGTGCTTTGTGCACACATAAAGAGTTATGCCTTACTGCCTGCTGCTGCTACACGATGTCGGTACACCTGTGGATTGGGCAGAAGTAATCCAGCATCACACATGATACCCCATGTCGCCGCCAGGGCCGCTGCCACTCACCATCACATCAACGTGCAACCAGTCGGCCCCCTGCTGCACAATCTGCTTGCATTCCGAGCCCAGAGCAGCGAAGTCTGCACGTGTGAAGTATCAAAGGGGTGTCACACCAAACGGTGACCAGAAGACTAGGTGCTGTGCACTGGCTGCACAGCGCAGGTCATGAAGCTGTACAGCAGCAGCAGTAGTGGCTGTTCACAAGAGCGGCTTCTCACCAGCGCTGAGTATTGAAGGAGATATCTTTATACTTGCAGCCATCTTGAACACCTTCCACCTTCTCTGCTAGACGTTGATGCCTTGTGATCTGTGGATCTAGGTGTTGTTCCAACAGCGAACGGGGTCGATCCAAGAACGGAGCAGCTTTTCACGACTTCCAACACCATCCCGACACAACGACACAAGAACCCTGGTTGCACCATGGCAGGTGTTCCGCTGCTGAGTCAGCAGTACCAACCAAGACGCACAGCAGCATCAACAGGCCCCAGCTGTCAGCTGGCTGTGCAACCGTCCAACATATCCAGCACCTTTTCTACAGAATGCACCAACTTCTGCTTCCCCTGCTGCAGCTGCTGCTGTTGTGTTTCCTCAGCTCGAGGCTGGAAAGAATGACAGCCACATGACAGCACAACACCACTGCCCTGCTGCTAGCTGGCCTCCTCTCCAAACTCCTCTGTAAACCGCTCGAACACCTGCAGGTTCACAGGCGCAGACAGTAGATCGTTCATCAGAAGACCAGTTTGATCCTCAAGGCTTGTTGATGACATGAAAGCATCACTGCTTATGATGACATGGAAGCATCACCACTCAAGTTCACCCCCTGACCCCCTTGGTTTGTAGTCCCCTGCTGCATTTTCCCCTCCAGCTCCCCTCCCCACCCCCACCCCCATCCCCCACACACAACCAAACACACAACACCACCAAAAGCGACATCCTACCTCCAGGTCCTTGGGGCTGACTGTGGGTCGTGCGCGCTCCAGCACCTTCTCAAAGTCCCTCATGGTGATGACGGGCGGCACCACCTGGTCCGCAATGCCCTTGTCTGCAAAGTATTGCAGAGTGCACTCCTGGGAACCAGGCGCCATCGGGGCACATGGCTCATAGCCGTCACCACCAGTCACGGGGTGCTTGATCTGGGGCAGGATGTTGCAGGGGGGAAAGCGGGCGGGAGGCAGCCGGGGAGGGAGGGAGGGAGGTTTATGCTGCTGGGATCAAGATGGTTGTGCAGCTGAAGACGCGACGATAAGAACCTTTGCAGGTGCCAGCAAACGCCGAGTGGCACAACAGACGGCAGAACCAGCACATCCTTCTCCAATCTTGCGGCCGTGCAGGTCGCTGGCCGCACCCTCCTCTGCTGCCCAGTCAGCAGCCTGCCAGACCGCCGTGTGTGCCCCTCGATGAGTTACCCTCACCTTCCTGAAGTGTGTTGCGTCCCGCAGTATCCGGATGGGCTGCATCAGCACATCCTTCACCAGTGTGTTGACATCACTGCCACTGAAGCCCTCACATGCACGACCCAGCGCCTGAAAAAGACACACCACAAACACAGCAGCAGCAGCAGCAACAAAAGTCGCGCACACATGCCAGGTTGCATTCGCAATGCGGCAGCCCCCTGCTGATGTTGTGCAGATATCCTGTTGCAGCAGATATACATTTTGAACACAATCAAGTTCCCGCGGGTGCTCCCCCCTGCCTGTTGCACCCATTGAGGTCTGATGCTGGCGACCCAGAGAAGCGCCCCACCCCTGTGCCACAGATACAGCCTACCCAACGCCCCTGCACCAACCCACCTGGTAGTCTGCCTCGGTCAGGTTGTGTGGTGTGTCCCCCAAGTGGATTTTGAACATGGTCGCGCGCGCGTGGGCCTCTGGCAGTGGGATGTAGATGCGCTTGTCAAAGCGCCGCCGGATGGCCTGGTCTAGGTTGTAGGGCAGGTTGGTGGCACCCAGCATCAGCACACGGGAGTCGGAGTTGCTGTTCACGCCCTGCATCTCAATCATCAGCTGCGTCTTGATGCGGCGGGCGGCCTCAGACTCGTTGTCGCCACGCGTGCTGTGAGGAGGGGACGAAGGGTGAACGGCAGGGAGGGCGTTGGTCAGTGGTGGGGTGAGAAAACCCCACAAACTGATTGCACGGTAAGCCAAGTCTCTGGTTCTGCAGTTCCTTGAACGCAGACTAGGGGCCCGGCAAAGCAGGCGCCTGCTGGCAGGCTCCCTGAGCTGCAAAATCAAGGTGGTGTTGTGGTGCTGACTGCACGCAATCAGACGGCTAAACGACAGGAGTTTTGAAACCATTTGGCACACTTGGCCAGGGCAGCAGGCACAACAAACACCACAACTGCCACCTGCCTATAGGCTGCAACCACATGCATCTGACCAAAAGCACAGGCACACACATTTTTGCACTATGCCCTGACTGCACTGTCAGCACCTCCTCACCTGCAGAGGCTGTCCACCTCGTCGATGAAGATGATGCTGGGTGCGTTCTCCCTGGCCAGCTTGAACAGCTCTGCCACCAGCTTCTCACTCTCACCCAGCCACTTGGACACCAGGTCACTGCTGCTGATGCTGAAGAAGGTGCTGTCCGCCTCAGTAGCAACAGCCTACAGGGGGAGGGGGGACGGGGGGTAACACAGGGATTGACAGAGGGAAGAGGAAGGGAGCAGAAAGGGCAGGGGAGAGGGCAAGGGGAGAGCCTGGAAGTGCAAGGTGCGCCGGCAAACAGGTACGCATCACCTGACTCACCAAAACAATTGCACCTCAAGGCGTCACCTAGCAATCACACCTCAGGGTGCTAGCTGACCCTCCTCACCTGCCTCACAACATGCGCAACCTGCAGACACCTGTGCTTATAGCTGCCTTGCGTCGTTCTGCCCGTGTATCCCACTGCTACATCTCTGCCATCTCAAGCCGCATCTACTACCCCTTCTCAGCCAGCATCCACTGAAGCTCTGTTGCAAAGCTGACCCTCTGCCACTCAGTTGCCCCCCCCCCCTTCGCCCCATCACAAACCTTGGCAAGGTATGACTTTCCCGTGCCTGGTGGGCCGTACATGAGGATACCGCTCCAAGGTTTGCGCTTGCCCGTGAAGAACTGTGGGAACTTGACGGGCAGGATGACTGCCTCTTTCAGCGCCTCCTTGGCACCCTCCAGACCAGCAACGTCATCCCACTTCACATTCGGCTTCTCTGCAGGAAGAAAACAGGGCAGAGCAGACACACAGGGCAGTCAGATGAAAGAGCGTCTTGGTGTGTGTAGACACAGGGAGTGCATCCAGCCAGTGTGGTGAACAATGTGTGGCTGGAGGTTGGGATATGAGGCACGCGGGGGGAGGAGTGCTGGTGAAGGTCAGGGGTGGGGGGTGGAGTGAGGCAGCTGCTCACGCGGGCTTCAAGCTACAAAGAACCCTTGTCCACTGCCGGTGCCAGTGCTTGTGGGGCCTTGATGATTATCATGAACAGTGCAACCGCGGAGAGGTGGCATGTAGCCCGAGAAGTCCATGTGCTGCATGCCAGGCCTGGGGGCAGCTGTTCCATAGCTGTCATGCAACTGCCATGGTCGCTAACGGTCCAAGGCACACACCCACCCACCCATGTAGCAATCAAGGTTGCGATACCCACCCACCCACCCACGCCCGTCTCACACGCTGCCTGCTTGCATGTTTGCACATGCGCCTCACTGCAGCTGCAGAAGGGGTCTCCCAACGACAAGCCGGAGCTGCTGGCACCATGCTGCATCATCTTCACTCCCCCCTTGTCCTTGTCGCCTCCAGGGACAGTATCCATGACCCTCAACTAGTTGGCCCGATGCCCCTCACCACCCTTCCTCATTGTCACCACCCCTAGACGCCCTGACCTGACATGATGGCGCTGCCCAGCTGCCCCTTGAGCCGCTCCCGTTCCTTGTCCCCATCATCACCACCCCCGCCGCCTGCCTTGCGCTGCGCTGTGGCTGCTGCCCCATTGGCCGCTGGTGCTGCTGCTGCCTGCTGCCCGCTGATGACGCCCTTGAGGTACTCAGCCCGCTCCAGATACTCTAGAAGCTTTGCCTTGATGGCCTCTGCACTGCGGGGGTTCTTCTCATACCTGCACGAGAACACGAGCGCATGAGGCACACCCAGGCGAAATGAAGACTACTCAAGACCATTGCAGACTTTGACAGCAGCCAGCTGGGAGCTGCTGATCACTGCCAAAATGATGAGTTGACACAATGCTGAGCTGCACGACGTTGAAGCAGGACGGGCAGGGCACCCAGCAGTATGTGCGTACTTGAGGTGTGCCTGGAAGTACTCCAGAGCTGCTTTGTAGTTCTGCAGGGCCTTCTCGTAGTTGCCGGCCTCATCCTCTGCTACTGCTACCTTCACATACTCTATGGCCTGGTGATAGCACAGGGGCAGTAGCAGTGGTGGGGCGGAAGGGGCACGATCATGCGATCAGACAGAAGTCTGTCTTGGCTGTACCTGGGGGTTGGTAGAGGGGCTTCAGCACCATGTGCACAGTCCATGAAGTTTCAAAATGAACTTAATGCCACCCACCTTGCCCTTGAAGTCGCTGTACATCCTGAGGCACCAGCAGCAGCTGCTGCGCTAGAGCAGTACTCTGTCTGTCAAGCCAGCTGGAGTTGCCGCTGGCTCGCATGCATGCCGATCAGCGAGCCAGCACAGCTCTGAGGAGCAGGTTGGAGCCAACGATCAAGCTGGGTGGGGACAGGAATGTGGGGTGTGCCCCAGGTAGGAGGTGACTGTATCAAACAGGGGTGTCCGATAGGGGGTGGGACAGGGTTACTGCAGGGACACTGGAACACCGTTTCAGTACAGTTGAAAGCCACCTCCTTCATCCTCCACGGGAACGGGCGTTGGACAGAAATTGACACACTGTTCACACGGCATTCGGTTGGGCTGCAACTGGAAAGCAACAAAGACAGTCAGCATCGTTCGTATCATTCTGTGTGATTTATGCACGTCGGGGAACGCAGCACATGCCGCAGCAGCGTCAACATGGGCCAGATCACAGTCACAACAGCAGCCACACGTAGATCGCATGGATGAAGCCCGTGCGCCATTCCTGGTCTGCTTTGTGCACCACAGCAGCCCTCAATGGCTGGCCAGGTGGTGTGCAACAGCAGCAACCGGCTGTGGTCCTTCACACAGCAACAGCAGCAACGCCCAAGCACTGTTGTGCTGCAAAGCATCTGGTAAGCTGTGCTGAACATAGACACAACAGCAGAAAACATCAACTTTTAACTTAATGATTTCAACTTAATGATTTCAGCGAAAGGGACAGCCACCAGCAGCACAGAGGCCTTACACCAGGCTCACCCCCAACTGCTGCCTGCTGTTGCATTGGCTTGCAGCACGCATGCTCCACTGACGAGCATAGCTGTAGCGCCGTCAACGCTACCGCCGCCGTCGCATCATGTGCAGCAGCCAGCATCTGGTCCGTTTAGGGCTTACGAGGATGTTGCAGGCGCGGACACACACCAGCAGCAGCAGCGACGGCGGCAGCAGCAGCAGCAGCAGCTGGAACAGCTGGTTCAAGCTGCTGCTGATGTGGCGCTGCAAATTGAAATGGGTCAGCAGCACGATTGCTTGCAACAGCTTTCACCGCTGGACCAGCGGCAGCAGCAAGATGGGGCAGCAGCGTTGGAGCAGCTCCTAGCAGCGGCCAAGTGGCGCTTGCAGCTCGGCGCCCCCCAGTTGCAGCAGCTGCTGCGGCAAGTGCATCCGCTCCTGGCCAGGCTCAAGCCAGGACAGCTAGCACATGCTGCACACGCAGTGTCTGTGCTGCCACACGGCCCAGCAGCAGCAGCAGGGTTGCCAGGCTGGCAGGATGAGCTGCTGGCAGCAGCTGGGAAGCTGTTCTCTGCTGGCCGGATGGACGAGTGGGCTTCGTCTGTGCTGCTGCAAGCCTTGGCTCGGCTTGAAGCACAGCCTTGTCCTGCCTGGCTGCATGCAGCGTGTGCTGGCATGGATGTGGCGGGGTGGAAGAGCAGCAGGGCGCTGGCAACTGTAGCAGCGGTCCTGCCTCAGTTGGGACATGTGCCCAGCAGCAGCTGGGCAGACACCTACCATGCAGCTACATTGAGCAAGCTGCAGCGCATGCCAGCAGTCAGCTTGGCGCGTATGCTGCATGGGGTGGTAGCATGGCAACACTTGCAGCAGCAGCGACAGCAGCAGCATGTGGCTCAGCAACAGGACAGCCAGCAGGAGCAGCTGCTGCAGGAACAGGACCTCCAGCAGCACGTTCAGCAGGGGTTGGTGCTGCCCAACAGGAGGTGGCTAGCTAGTACCCTGCAGCAGCTCCATGCCTGCAGCAGTGAGCTGAAGCCTTGTGAGCTGGCCATGGTGATGCAGAGCCTCACACGCCTGCAGCAAACCGGCTGCCTCTCCCACGACAGTGCTGACATGGGCGGCAACAGCAGCAAGGGCAGGAGCAGAAGCAGAAGCAGCCAACTTGTGCAGGTGTTCAGCCAGCGGCTCCTGCGCGCACTGCTCCCAGCTGTGCCCCGGCAACAGCAGCACTTTGGGAGTCAGGACTTTGTAGTTGTCCTGCACTCGCTGGCACTGCTGGTGCAGCAGGCACAGCAGGGGGGTGGGGCTGGTGGCCTGGCAGGGGTGGCGCAGCAGCTGTGCAGCTGGGAGTGGCTTGAGCAGGTGCTACCTGCTGTGCAGGTGAGGCGGTGATGGAACTACAGCAGCTAGCTAGGCAGAGGGTGCCAGGGGCACAGGTCAGCACAGGACTGCACTTGCAGCTGCTTTCGCATGTACAGAATAGTCAGTGGTTAGCGGCATGCCAGAATCCAGGCTTCCAGTCACCGAACGCTTGTGACCTCGCCCATGGGTGTGACCTCGCCCATGCCTGCATCCGCCTGTTCTGCTGTGTTTGTGCTTGGTGTGGTGTCGACTGACCTGTATGTGCTCTGTGCTGGCGTGTTGTGGTGCAGGATTGCCTGGCCCAGGCTAATCCCAGGACGCAGGTTACCTCTCTGTGGGCAGCAGCAGTGCTGGCGCAGCCGCACCTGCAGCTGCAGGCACAGCAGCAGCTACAGCAGCAGCAGCGGCAGCAGGTGGCGCTTCAGCAGCCAGCTGCAACCCCAGCATCACCCCAGCAGCCCCAGCAGCAGCAGCCTGCCAGGGCCCCAGCTGGGCTGGTGAGGCCTGTGTGGCAAGGCAGCAGACAGCAACCACAACAGCAGCAACAGTTGCCCCAGCAGCTGTTGCCTCAGGCTGCTGCTGCAGTTGCTGCTGCCCAGGCGGCAGCAGCTGCGCTGCACCCACCACCTGCTGCCGCCCCAGCTGGTCCACACCAGGGCCCTGGCAGCACCAGCCTGGCATCAGCCCTGGATGCGCTCACAGCACTACCAGCAGCAGCAGCAGCAGACCCGGAAGGGTTGCCGCCATCAGCTGCAGAAGCAGGACAAGCAGCAGCAGTAGCAGAAGTAGCCCCTGATGCTGCTAGTATGTGGCTCTCCTGGCTGGATGGCTTCTATGCTGCATCCCTTCCCCGGCTGGCTGCCTTCAGTAGTGAGGACCTGACAGTGGCTGCTGCCACACTGGCCACCCAGCAGCAGGTGCCTCCTGTGGTCTGGTATGAGCAGCTGCTGGCAGCAGTGCACCAGCAGCTGCCGGCCATGGCACCTGGACAGGTTGCAGGCGTTGCTTGGTCACTGGGCAGGATGGCGCTGCTGCCGTGCAGGCACAACCCAGGGGCCTCCCTGGTACCCCTGCAACCCTGGCTGCATGACCTCTATGCACATGCAGGGGTGTTGGAGAGCTCTGTAGGGCCTCACACAGCCGCAGCAGCAGCAGTGCAGCACCAAGGTGACAATCTAGGTGCTGGGAAGCTACACGGGACCGGTGGCAGCAGGCAGACTGCAACTGCTGCTGAAGTGGTGCGGTTGATGTGGGCAGCAGCAGTCTGTGACTTCGACCCTGGGGAGGCCTGGTGGGCTGCTGTCGAACACCAGCTCTTATCAACAGGCAGCCCCAATGCCCGTGGCAGCGGCAAGGCTGCAGACAACAGCCCTGCCAGCAGCGTCCTGCAGCGCACCATAACAACAGCACAGGTGCCCTCGCAGCCTCAGCTGCAGCCAGCAGTGAGCCTGCTGCCGACACGCCTACAGGGTGCGCTGCTGCAAGCCTATGCAGCATCAGGCCGGCAGGTGCCACCGCAGCTCCTTACTGCCCTACTCACCCCTGCTGTGGCCCAGCGGCTGTGTGACGAGCCCCTGGTCAATACACTGCGCGTGCTGAGGGGCCTGGCCAGCACAAACAGCAAGGTGCCGCAGCAATGGCTGACGGGGCTGGCAGGCAGCCTGCAGGGCAAGCTGGCGGGGCTAAGCCTGCAGGAGCTGGCGCAGCTGCTGCTGTGCTTGGCAGATGCAGGCCTCGAGCATCAGGGGCTGGTCAGTAGCCAAAACGCGCAGGGACAAAGCAGCAGCAGCAGCACGGGCGGCACTGAGGATAGCTGGGTGGAGGTGCTGTCGCAGGCTGTCTGGGTGCGGGTTGGCACCAGCACAGCAACCCCCACGGACGTCTCCCAGCTGCTGTGGGGAGTGGCCAAGCTGCGGCTGCCGCTGCCATCTGACCTTGTGCAGGCGCTGCTGCAGCAGATGCGGCTGGGGTTCCTGGCTGCGTCACCCACTACCCTGGCTGTGGGTATTGATGCCATCAGCCGCCTAGGGGTGGTTCCGTCCAGGGACTGGCTAGGAAGCTTCTTTATGGCCACACACCGCTCCTTCACAGCAGCAGCAGGTGCTGCCTCTGGCGGCAGCAGCAGCAGCTCCAGCCATGGTAGCAGCAGCATAGGGGCTAGGCAGGCACTAGCTGCGGCCATCCTGCAAACCCTGCAAGGCTTGTCGTGGCTGCGCGGTGCAGCAGCGGCCCCACTGCCAGCGAAGTGGCTCAAGCAGCAGCTGCTGCTGCTGCATGGGCAGCTGTCGCTGCTGCGGCCGCGACACACGGCGACTCTTCTGCTGCTGCTTGCCCGCCTGAAGTGTCGTCCCAGCCCTGCCTACCTGAACAGCATGCTGGGCCAGCTAGGTGACTGCAGCAGCTGCAGTGCGCTGGACCTCGTGCACATTGCATACGGCATAGCAGCCCTGCGTTGGAGACCCAACCGGCAGTGGATGAGGCTGTTCTTGGCAGCATCAGCACGTCAGATGCCAGCCATGAGTCATCAGGGAGTAGCGTTGCTGCACTGGGCCCTTGCGGTGACGCGAGTGACACCTCCCCGGACTGCTTGGAGGGCTGTGGCAGTGGAGGTTGTGGCTGCCAGGCTGGGTCAGTTGGATGCGCTGCAGCTGTCGATGATTGTGTGGGCCTGGGGGCGCATGCAGGTGCACCTCACACCCGTGGTCAGGCCAGTGGGGGTGGGTCCAGCTCACAAGGTGACCCGGCAGCCGGGGCAGCAGCAGCAGCAGGCGCTGGTGGCAGCTGAGCAGCAGCCTGCAGCACAGCAAGCTGCTAACAACCACGGGGACGCCCACGTCAGCAGCTGCGCCACAGACAGCGCCGACAGCAGGCGTAGTGCTGATGGTGGGGCTGCAGGACCGTTGGTCAGCAAATATTGGCAGCCACGGCGTCATGTCGCTCAGCAGCTGCTAGTAGCAGCGCTGCAGCTGCGTGGTGAGTACACTGCCTCTCAGCTCTGTCACCTGCTAGTGGGTCTGGCCAGGATGCGAGTGCAGCCCAACCAGGCCTGGCTGCATGCAATGGTGACTCAGGCCAGTAGGCAGCCGCTGTCGGCAGTGGATGGGTATCGGCTGCAGCAGCTGCTGTGGGCGCTGGCCAGGATGCAGTACAGGGCTCCTGCAGCATGGGTTGAGGGTTGGGGTTTGTTGTTGGAGACCAAGTGGCAGCAGCATGCTGCTACAAGGTCCAGTGCAGAGTGGGCGCTGAACCAGCTGAGAATGCTGGCAGTCACCTCTCCTGTTGGCGTTGCTGCTGACAGGAACTTGTAGCATACAGCGGACTTGCACGGTAGCTGCAGTGGGATGCTTGTTGAGCTGCATGGTTGCAAGGCATGCACACATGCCGCCATGTCAATTTCATCGGACCTTGTACATCACACAGGTGTTGTGTACCATACTTACTCATTGTGTTGAAGCAGAGATGTTGTGGACAGTGTGGTGTGACCACGCTCAGGCACAGGCCCAGCTGCCTCACCTCATTTTCTGTGTAGTTTTAGTCATGTTGGTATGGTTCACTGGTGCAGTCTTACACCGCTCTTCCCAGTTTTCAAGGGCTGCCTCGCGCAGGTCTGCAGCTCGGAGTGGTTGCCCCTCAATCCGGATGCTAGTGTTGCACAAAGCACAGCATATGACCGTCAATTGAGGGGCATGTGTGCGTCCCTGGCTACAGGATTGTGGGGCAGGTCCCCTACCCCACAACCTATGGTTCATGTGTTCGCTCTCGTCGAGGCCCCTTGGCTGCCACGGTTGCAGGCTTCGAGGCGGCGCACTGGGTTTTCTGTCTCACTTAGCCCCTCTTGAATCATGCAGGCCCTGCTTGAACATTGCTGCGGACAGCACAGCACAGAGCACCATCATACTTGTCAAGGTATTGCGGGACGTGTGTGGTTCAGGTGGTCTTCTGGTGCCAAGCACAAGGTGCTGTCAATATGCTGCATCACCGGCGGGTGGATTGAAAGAGGTGTTCGCCGCCACAAGCTGTGCCACGAAACGTCGCGCGCCTCCTGGACATGTGATTGATCGAAACCTCACAAAAACCGGAAGCAGGGTTCCTGCCAGTATGGTGCAGACGTGGCTGTAGCAATGACTAAACGCTGTAGCAAGACATCAGTTGCTTATCGTGTAAGCACGCTAGGCACTGTTCAATTACCAATTTTGGTACCAAATCTTGTTCTGCAGCGATCAAGATGCCTCGCAGCACATTCAGCAATGCTGCAAGCTGCCACACACCCAACAAGCACACGCAAAACGTAGTAGGTGAGACTCTTGACATGATGTGCAGATGAGCTTGCTCAAAAGGGCCAAATAGCTGACAAAATGCCGTGATGACATGCTCTGCAGCCCAGCTTGTGGGCTGCATCAAGCAGAGAGATGCAGCAGGTCTGCAGCAGGTCCTGGATTCTGGAGCAGATGAAGTGCTGGAGTCAGCAGGACCATCAGGCCTCGTTCCTTTGTGAGTAGTCAGTTTATCCAGTCATCTCTGATCCTTTTTGCTGCCACGTAGCCACAGCAGAAGCCTGATGTTGACAGTACAAGCTCTGGAGACTATGACCGTTGTGTTTCAGTAGCCCAGTGAATCATGCTTTGATTGGTCTTGCAGGCAGCATGCTGTGCGCATGGGCTGGACAGCTGGCGTTGAAACCCTGTTGGACCATGGTGCCTCAGCCCTCAGCCGCACCCCAGCGCAGGACATGGGCATGCACTGGGCAGCATACAGGGGGGACGTTGACATCCTGCAGCAGCTAATCAATGCTGGGGGGGACGTCAACTCCATGGGAGATGTAGGCAACAGGCCCATCCACTTAGCAGCCTCTGCAGACCATCTAGAGGTGCGCAGGGCATTATGTAGCCTTGATGCAACACCATCTTGGGCAGTGTACTGGCTGAGCTGCAGAAAAATGCAACTGTCAAATGCTGATGAGTGATGGATGCACCAGCACAGGCTGATACCTACCAACACTGTGCTGAACACTGTTCTTGGCGATTATGTGCGCACTCTGCTGGTGTGTGCATTGACATGCCGTGTATGTGCATGTTGTGCAGGCTGTGCAGTTGTTGCTGGTGTGTGGTGCTGACCTGCAAGTAGCCAACAGCTATGGTCACACACCCCTGGCGCTGTCACGGAGAGGCAGTGCTGTGCGGCAGTGCCTGTTGCAGCTGCAGGAGGGGGGCCCTGAGGAGCGGCAGCGCCTGCAGGCATCACTCAAGCTGCGGCGGCAGCAAAGCATGGCAGCAAAGGAGAGCGCAGCACTGGCGGCACAAGCAGAGTGAGTGCTGCCTGCACGTCATAAGATGACAGCAAGCATAATGTTTGTGGGTGCTGGCATGACTCACTCAGGTGCTGCCGGACAACCCTGCACAGGCATGGCATTCAACACCTGAAGCCTGGAATCTGGGGTTGGCGTGCCACTGTGAGACCTTTGCAGCAATCTGCAGCAGGCGCGCACTTACCCAGCATGCATGGTGGTGTGGTTGCCCCATGCGCGGTGACCACTGCTGACAGCAAGCTGAGCAAGTGGCAAGGGCAAGCAAAATCGTCCCAGTGTTGGCAGCCGTGCCTATCCTTGGCCCTTGGACCCTGGCCTCCTTTCACTTTCTTCATGCCCAGTCTATCATATACACCCACACGCCCTGGTGTCAACCACTCCCCTCACCCACCCCACCCACCCCTTCACAGGCAGCAGGCGGCGTTGGAACGCAATGCTGCAGCGGAGCGCAGGCGGCATGCGGAGGACGAAGCAGAGGACGCCCGCGAGGCGGCAGCTAGGGAGGCAGCAGCAGCAGCACTGGCAGCAGAGCGGGCAGAGCAGGAGCGACGACAGGTGCGCCCGTAGCAGGGCCAAACCTGATCGGCTTAACAGACACAAAGCAAGAATTTGGCTCAGGTTGTCACCGCTGCACACAGACAGGTACATGTGCATCCCCAGGGTGTGACTCTTGGAGAGGTGGTTCACAGTGTGCCTCAGGCAGTCTGATTTCCGGTCATGTCTTGCTGTGTCCTGCGCAGGCTGAGGAGGAAGCCAAGCGCGCTGCTGAAGCTGCCGCAGCCAAGGCTGCCGCCCTGGCAGCCAAGAAGGCAAAGGCCAAGAAAAAGTGATCCTGCGCAGGCATTGCGACTCGCAGTGCTCGGAGCAGCAGCACCAACTGAAGCAGATGGGCCAGTGGTTGTGCCTCAACCTGCTAATGATTGTAACCTCTTGGGGCCGCTGCTGTTACCAGTAACGAGGGGAAAGTCGCACTCGTAATATTCCGGGGCATGGAACCCGGTGTGAGGGGGGTTAAGATGGGCGTAAGGTGGGACGCCAGTGACGGAACGAGAAGGGCAGTGTCTGGGGTGGGTGTGGGGTGACACACGTAAGAGGGCCCCAACCTGCAATATTTCCAGCTTTCAGCCTAGTGTTGTGTGCTTACCAGACCTCAAGAGCACACACTGGAGCGCTCAAGGTGACGCATGAGACTACCACGGCACTGGCACAGGCTCCACCTTGAGCAAGCGGCATGTCTGGAGTGGGTGTGAGCCCACATGAGCTACCACACTGCATACCCCAGCCAGCAATATATAAACAATTTTCACTGATCACCTGTGCTGATCAGGCCTTTGGCGCACACTCCTGAGCGCTCACGCCACAGCAGGAGACTACTCCACTACTGCAGACACACAGTGCCTCGGAGGCACTGCATGCAGGGGCCACACATGGGGTGACTGTGGGGGTAGCAGTAACGTAGCACAGGGGGCCAACCAGCAATTAGTCAATCCACAATGTGTGTATCCATGCTTGCAAATCAGAAGCAGACTCATCTGAGCCTTTACAAGATGCATGAACTACTCCGGCGTAGCCCTTCCAACACGTCAAAGATCATGACCCTGGACAAGCAGTGTCTAGGGGAGGTGTATGCAACATGCCAACCGGCGTCAACCTGCAAATTGTCTGCCTTGTGTGGGGCTTATGTGCGCTTACTAGACCTCTGCTGCACTCATCTGCACGCCCAAGACAACGCATGAGACTACTACAGCGCGGGGCGCACATCACATGCAGATATTGTGGTCTTGAGGGTATCTAGCAGGTGTGGACGGGGAAACACATGCCGCACACCACTACCATGTATTATTTACATATTCTGTAGTTACCATGCGTGCTGGCCAGACCTGTACTGCACACATGTGCAAGCGTGTGGCGATGCATGAGACTACTACAGCAGGGCGCAAAAATGACACCAATTGTACTGTTGTGTATACCGCGGCAGGTGTGGGTGGGGGTAAACATGACATCACCAATTTGTAATTCAGCTGCCTTGTGTTCTGGGCGTGTGTGCTTGCCAGACCTGTACTGCATGAAAATGTAGGCATGAGGCGACGCTAGAAACTGCTGCAGGGTATTCTGCGAAACAGCGCCGCGGTGTCAGCGCATGCCTGTACGTGATGAGTAGCAGTGTGGGGTGAGTGCTACCATATGTAAAATGTCAAACAGGAAGGCCCCCAATTGTCCACGGTGTGATACAGTTGTGTGAGCATGCCTTGCCTTGATTGCACATATCTGCATGCTCAATGTCATGAATGAGACTACTACAGCGCCGCAGTGACGGAACGAGAAGGGCAGTGTCTGGGGTGGGGGTGGGGTGACACACGGCCCCAACACCAACCCGCAATATTTCCAGCTTTCAGCCTAGTGTTGTGTGCTTACCAGACCTCAAGAGCACACACTGGAGCGCTCAAGGTGACACATGAGACTACCACGGCACTGGCGACAGGCTCCACCTTGAGCAAGCGGCGTGTCTGGGTGTGAGCCCACATGAGCCACCACACTGCATACCCCAGCCAGCAATATAAAAACAATTTTCACTGATCACCTGTGCTGATCACGCCTTTGGTGCACACTCCTGAGCGCTCACGTGGCAGCAGGAGACTACTCATGTGCGCCACACACCCAGTGGGTCAACATGCAGGCGCCCAGGTCCTGCTGCGCCTTTTGTCGATTTCTGTAGCAGGCTGTTCCAGTCAGAGACCAGAACTACTCGAAGGTGCACCCTCCACTGCAATTTCCAACTTGAGAATGGGGTCCTGGCATGTGTACAACTCGCAAACTGCAGGCAGTTTGTGACTTGTTGGGCGTGTTGCCCATCAGCACGGTGTCAGTTGGTGCCATGCCGTGCGAAAGCACTACCTGCATGGCGTGCAGGCTGGCACCCGCATGGATTGAGCATCTCTGTAGTTCATGCCACACCAAGGTCAGGTGCAGCACTCGATGCTTGTACTACGGGACGGTGTCCAGGGTGTTGTCAGTACTACACTAGTGCAGGGTCCACCCCTAAGGAAAGGGGGGTTACTTTTACCAGGAATCAACACAAACGGAGCATGCAGCTGCTCAGGCTAGTGCATCGCATCTGCTTCGTGCTTTGTGTGCAGCTGCAGAACCTGGAGCTGAGTGATCAGGGTAGCAGTGGCAGGGAGGCTGGGAATGCAGGATGTGTGCACAAAAGCAGGAGTAGCTATCAACGATGCCTGACTGCAATCACCTCGTGCTTGACTGCTTGAATCACCCCTGCTCCAGGCTTCCAGGTGCATAAAGCTGCAGTTGATACCACCAGCGTAGTTGCTCTGCCATTTCCTGGCTTTCAACCATATAACGTATTGCACGCACACCAGAGACCCCGTCTGAGGTACACAAGCAGTTTTGGTGCAGTTTAATCCTCTGACACTGTGAACAGCACGAAGTGACAACACCGACGGTGGGGAGTTGACCGGACGGTTTTGACCAAGGGCACGCAGAGTAAGCCCCAGCAAAACCGAAGCCACACCCAAACTCTGTTGTGCACGTCGCTGCGCATAGTTGCGCTGGTTCGTGACTAGCCGTATCGGACTGCTGTCACACGTGGTGTGGGTGTGCTGTCCCCTGTCAGCTGGCACTTTCCGGCGCGGCTATTAGGCGCAAAGTGATACATACGTGCTTGATGAGGATAACACACACACAGAGGCTGCTGTGCCTGCTGGCAGCGTGTGCAGCAGCAGTGGCAGCAAAGCCCTTGAGTGCGGGGGACCTCCCCAATCCAACCCATGCAGGCTATTTGGACGTGGAGCGGAATGCTGGCAGCAAGATCTACTATCAGTACTACGAAGCTGATAGTGAGTGATGCACAACACTGTCAAGCAGTCAACCTGCTGATGCAGCAGTGCTGGCAGCGAGTCTACAGTGCAGCAGCAAGCTGACGGCTGCTTTGGTCATGGTTGTGTGCAGGCCCTTATCCCAACGTGAAGAAGGCTCCAATCATTCTGTGGCTCCAGGTGAGCCGGGTGGGAGGGCTTCGGTCAATTGCTACATAAGGCCCGCCAAAGGAGGGTGCCGCCTGGTGCTCCTGAACACCCTTGCCGGCAGCAGGCTCATGCCAGCCATGCAGCTGACACGCTGCCGTAGCTGGCAAGGCAACAAGTCCGAAATCTTTGCACCTGATGTCAGGCGAAGCACCAACTCCTCCATCAGGTTCTACCAGCATTTGGCAGGGACCTGCGAGGACAGTTTGGGTGTCTCAGCAGCTAATAGGAGCAGTGCAGCATGCCTACCTGACCCAGCAGCAGCAGCAGCAGCAGCAGGAGGCAGCAGCAGTCGCTTCCTCTGTGCCATCGAAGCACACGTCAACCCATGTTTGCCACAATGACCATAGTGATGTACAGTGCGTCACAGCATCACCCAACACTGCGCCATGCCTGCTGGATGATCCAGACATCTGCCAGGGTGCGCCACCCCCCAGGGCAGCCATGCTTGTGCAAGGCAACCTAGAGTTGCTGCTTCTGCTCACTGCTGCCTGCCCCCCTCCCTGCAGGGTGGTCCTGGCTGCTCGAGCCTGTTTGGCACGTTCTACCTCAATGGGCCCTATGCCCTGCAGAAAGACCTCTCCCTGCAGCAAAACCCTGGCCGCTGGAACAGGCAGTATGGGATGCTGTTCGTGGACCAACCCATTGGCACAGGCTTCAGTGTGGCCGGTGAGGGCTGTGGCGTGCCATGTTGCACACGATGGTCCATACAGGGTTGGTTGCCGTGCGCCCAGAGTGCGTGCGTGCGCCTATGTTGGATGTGAGGGCTAGCGTGTTATGTGATTAGCAGGACAAGCATTTCCTCCGATGCGAGAGCTCAATCCACACAGCAAGCAACTGAACGTGACAGCACAGCATCGTCTGCCTTGCACCACATGATGTCATGCTGTGCTGTGTCGTGCTGTGTCATGCAGGGAGTCAGCCCATTCCCAACAATGAGCTGGGTGTGGCCAGGGACCTGTATGCATCACTACAGGAGTTCTACAGTGTGCATGAGCATTACAAGGACAGGCCCCTGTACATCACAGGAGAGGTGCGCACAGCACACGGCTGGCAGCAGGGGGGGGGCAGCTGCAGGGGCGGGGCAGTCGGACCAGCAGGGTTGCAAGCATTCTCCTGCGCGCTCTTAGCAGTGAGCGCGGCCCTGTGCGCATGGGCAAGAGCAGGGCGATAAATGGACCAATAGCAACACATCCCGCATAAACGGTTGAGGCTCGCTGTGCCGGTTGATTTGCATGCTGTGTGTGCAGCCTAGGCAGCGTGCTGTGGCACCTTCTGTGAGTGTCCCTTTTGTGTGTGCGGGATGTGTCGCCCATACATAGGTCGACTGCACGCGTGTGTGCCAGCTGACAGGTTGACGTGCTGGCTGGCCCATCAAGAGTACTGTGCTCTGCGCCTGCTGCTGCTTGTGTGGTTTCCTTGCTTGCGTTTGCACCAACCCCACCAGAGCTATGCAGGCAAGTACGTCCCCAGCATTGCCCACTACATCGTTCAGGCTGCTGCTATGGCTGACGGCACTGCCCACAAGCTGCGCAAGGTGCGGGCGCTGCCTGCTGACGTGGAGGCCCCTGTGTTCAGGCTGGGTGGGCTGGCGATAGGCAATGGCTTCACAGAGGCTGTGGAGCAGACACTGGTGCAGGTGGGTGGGGGTGACAAGGGAGAGGGGCTGTGCAGGGGCGTTGGTGTGGCTTATGGTGCCGCTGGTGGGAGGGCGTGTGGGTTGGTTTGTGCGGCAGCTTTCGTTGACACAAGGCCCACGTAGACTCTCCTATCACCTGCTTCTCCTTGTGGAAGTGCGTGCAGCTTTCCTCCCGCATCATTTTTCCCTGACACCCTGCGCCCCATGCCTCCCGCTCCTGCCTCTCACCCCCCTCCACCTTTGACTTCTTAGGCTGAAGTTGCGTTCAACCTAGGCCTCATCGACACCCGTCAGCGGCTGGAGGCTGAGGCCATTCAGGCTGAGGTGGTTGAGCTGGTGCGCAGCAGGCAGTGGAGCAAGGCCCGCAAGCGCAGTGATGAGCTGCTGGCCTACATCACCCAGGCATCAGGCAGCGCCACACTGGAGGACATCAGGCGCGACAAGGGCTATGATGCTGAGGACAGGGTCAGCACATACCTCAACCTGCCAGGTGAGGAAGAGGACGGGGAGGGTGGTGTTATGGAGGGAAGGGTAGTGTTGCCCGAGTGAAGACTGAGCCGGAGGGAAAACGGCACTGTCTGTATTACCTGCGACATGCCCTCGTACACCCTGCAACTCCCACTGCCCTGTTGTGCAACGCTGACCCGAACACACTTTTGTAACTATGCCGGCGCCAGCCACGATCCCCCCGCATACATTATACTGTGGCTGGTCTCGGTTTGCCCACCCACCCAACTCAGCCTCGCCGCTTTTTTGTACCCCTCCCTGGTCCCCTTGAACTCCCCGCCCTCAGAGGTGAAGGCCAACATCAACGCCCCGTCGGACCTGGTGTATGCCGCGTGCAGCAAGGAGGTGGATGCAATTCTGGGCCATGACGTGATGAAGAGTGTGGCCAACCTTGTGCCTGACCTGCTGGACCGCAGCCACGTGCTGCTGTACCAGGGACAGTTTGATGCAGAGTGTGGCGTGGCCTCGAATGAGGCTTGGATCTCCAAGCTGCAGTGGTGAGCTGTGAGAGCGGGTGGGGGTGTCATGGACAGGGCGGCTATGTTTGGCGGTGAGATGGGGGCAGGTGCGTGTGGCAATGTTATAGTGCCTGCAAACCTGTGAGCAAGGGTTCAGTCAAAAGCACAAGGGCGCACACCGCTGCTTGTAACTGGCAACACGTGCGTGCAGCTTAGAGGCAGTGCGTCCCCCCCCCCCCGGCATGTATGTCGCGGTCCTGGTGTGCGCACCCCTGTGAGCTCTAACCCGCAACTGCCTGTGCATGCCTGAATGGAATGCCTTGCGGCAGCGACCCATCTGACCTTCACTTTCCTCACCTCTGCCCTATTGCTGTACTGCTGCTGCAGGCCGGGCCACACTGCTTTCAACACCGCTGAGCGGCGGCTGTGGCGGGATGAGCTGTTTGGGTCCCAGATACTAGGCTACCTGAAGACACACAAGCACCTCACACACCTCATCATACGCAATGCAGGACACATGGTGAGCACCTGATGCCTGGCTTGTGTCGGCTGGCTGCTGGCTGCTAGCTGGCTTGCCGCTGCACTTTCAAAGGTCTGGCAATAATTGAGGTTGACGCTGAACACGGTGGTTTTCACTGATTGTGGAGGCATTGTGATGGGACTGGCTTGGTGGGAGCAGTGCATTATGCTGCTGGGCATGACTCTGACATGCAGGCAGAGGGACTGACACATGTTGGCTGGGGCGTTTGCAGAGTGTCTCCCTCCTTGTTGACTGCTAGACCCTTCAGCAAGTGGGTGCATTTGTGGTTCCAGCCAGTGCTTGCTGTGTGGCTTGCTTCACTGCAGGTCCCTCACGACCGTCCAGTGGTGTCCCAGCGCATGATTGAGACATGGATTGAGTCAGCTGAACAGGGCCTGGATGAGTTTGAGGTGCAGGCAGCCCAACGGCAACACCAGCAGCAGCACAAGGAGGCGCCCTCCCAGCAGCAACAGCAGCATCCGGCCTTGTCTGGCCTGGACAGTAGCCCACACAAGCAACCACAGGCTGCTGTTGCTGTGGCGTGAGGTGGCATGGTGCAGATGTGTCTTGCGGTGGTGATCTGTCTTGCAACCAGCAACAATTACGCTGGCAGTTGAGTTGGGTGTTTTGTTGTTCATTGATGCATCATTCGATGCATGGTAGCCCTGCTTGCATATGTGCACTGCAGTCACATTGCAGCATGTGTTGCAAACTTTGAGGGACTGCTCGCCACTTCCTCTCATTTTGTCTAGTGTTGAGTGGAAAGGTGTGTGTGGGCTGCCATTTTATCACTTGGGGAGAGCAGCGTACTTTTTGTGGTAATATCCAGCGTCACTGATGGCATCAGCATGCTTGAAGTGGTGTTGCCTGCATAGCAGGATAGCCAGTGCCAGCTGTCATCTGCATGCCAAGCCCGTCCACGTTCGAGTGTCTCAGGGTGTTAGCACGCGCCGTGTGCTGTCAAGAGCGCATGAAGCTGCATGCTCACATGTTGGCGGTGCAGTCCCTATTGACATGGTTGGGCTGCCGCCCCAGTGGGCTGGCAGGGGAGAGTGACGGTCGTGGTGTGCTGGTGGCTGTGTCCGTGGTGTTGAGCGTCAGCAGTGACTAGGGATGCAGTCAGTACCTTGGCAGCCAGCAGTGTGGTGTGCTGCTCACGTGCTGCATCCATGGTGTCGGTTATGCAGCTGAGCTGAGTGGGGGGGTGTAAGGGTGAGGGCATCGACCGTGTTGGTGCTGGTGCTGGTACTGGTGCAGGTGCCTAAGGCTTCAACGTGTCAGCAGAAGTCTCGCTGACGCTTTCATTTGTGACAACCCGTTGTGCAGGCCTATGGCCTCACTGCACGCGCTTCACCTGAACTGACTGCAACGTGATGGACAAACTGGAGTCTGTGACAGCAAGGGGCAGGGTCAGCGGTACAACAATGTGCAACCTGATACACAATAACTATACATTGAGCTGTTGAAAAGCCGTTGAAGATTGCTTGTTTGTGGTCGGACGGTCAGCTGTCGGTTGCAACCAATCGCAAGGCGCCTTGAACCCCACATTGCAATTGGTGGCCTTGAACCCCAACTGGAGTGACTCGCCTGATGAGGAGCCTCAGCGCCACATATGCCTCACAATTGTGACCTATAGGACCACAGATTGCAAATAGAACTCCAAGGCACGCGCTGGTGCCATCGTAAGACAAGACAAGACAGTACCCGGAGACCGCTGCTCATCACCCAGACCGGTGCAGTGCGGTGAGGCCCCGTGCGACCGTTATAAACACACGTAAGCGCTTATAACTGTCCGTTTCTCTGGTGGCAGCCTGGACTTCACAATCTGGCATATCTGGTCCCAGCAGCTGTAGCATACCACGCTACATCTGCAGCACCTTCGTGCGTGGGGAACGCAGGTGGCAGCAGCTGTGGTGCAGGCAGCGCCAGTCTGTCCACCACCTTCAACGTCTCACAAAACGCAACCCTCACACGCACCAGCCTCTCTTCACTTGCGCTGTGTTCCTCCGACCCCACTGTGGCCCTCACCTACACACTGGCAAGCACTGGTGCTGCAGCGCAGTTCAACCTGGTGCCGACAACCACCAACTTGGCAGTGGCTTGCACCGCAACCCCAAGCATCGCAAGTGAGTGGTGCAGGCGGGGCGGAAGCCCTGGAGCAAGGAGCTTGAAGCATATCAGCCAGCCCAACCACAGAACATCTGCACAGAGTTATTGACTGCGGTGGCATCTTGCACCCTAACAGGCATGATGCAGTTCATTGACTGGCGGTTTGGTGAAGTGCATGACTGATACGTCTGTGCCTCCGCTCTGTTTCTGCTGCTTTGTGCCAGCCGTGGGTACAGGCTCACCTGCTCAGGTGACAGTCACCTGCCAGCAGCCCAGCACTGGGTGGCCCAGCTTTGGCTTGACCCTGACTGCAGTCGATAGGGCAGGATGCACTCCCAACGTTGCCAACACCGCCACTTTCATAGCCCCCACTGTGGCGATCAGCGGCGCAGCCAATGCCTCCACTTGCAGTGCCACACGCAACCTGACGCTGTCCTACACGGTCACCAGTTCCCTTGGGGGTGTGCTGGCTGTTGGCGTGACGACCAACACAACAGGTGTTGCTTGCAGCTTGAGGACCAACACAGGTATGGATGAGTGCACAAAGGCACCCCTGCACCGGGAGGTTCCAAGCTGCATTTGGTGCTGCCAGCTCCAGCAGGCTGACATACATTTGTATGTCATTCAGCATGCATGCTGAATGAATGGAAGGGTTGTGTTGTTGGCGTTGGTGTCAGAGGCCTCAGCCGCGGCATCTTCTCCAGCATCACCCAGATAGATCTGGCATTCATCTTTGTGCGCACGTGCGCCCTCATGGGTGTACCCTCTGTTTTTGGCAACATGCTGTATCAGCAACTCACTTTGTAACGCACTGCTGTATGTTTTTTGTGGTGCAGTGGCAAGCAACGCTGGCGCTGTCATCACCTGTGTCAGCACAAGGCTGTCCGGCAGCTTCCCAGCAGCCTTTGGCCTGACCATCACAGCCTCCAGTGGCACTGCGGCCTGCAATGCCAGCTCCTCCCGCACCGTTGTGGTCAGCAGCAGGTGCTGTGTCAGCACCGCTACCTATGCAAGAGGTTTGGGCACTGTCGGCAGCAGTGTACAGTGTTTGACCGCCATCACCGGCTGCCCTGCTGTTGGCTTCGTCAACACTGGTTTGCCCACCACAACCCCGGCCCCGCAGTACCAACTGATGCATGGCAACTGCACCACGTCTGCTTCCACAGGCAGCGTGCCAATATCCTGCTCTGGTTCTACTTTCCGCAGCACAGTGACCATCAGAGCGCCCATCCAGGAAGTATCAAACGGTGTTGCAGTACGGTACTTCTATGTGGGTTGCTCTCTGCCATCAGGTAGTAACAGATGTTCGGCTGCATCCGGGTGGGGCGCTCGCAGCTGCACCACTCCTGCTGTAGCCTCCTGTGGAGGGACCCTGATACTGACACCTACAGTGCCAACAAAGGCGGTGTCCGTGCCATGCAGCTGTGCAAATGTCAGGTGGATGATTGCCAGTGTCCCGAGCGCACCTGCCACCCTGACAGCTGCCCGGGTGAACGGCGAGTGCCTGCCTTAGCAGGTTAACTGATTGGGGCTAATACTATCAGATGCTAGTAGCACACGTATTCTAGTCTGTTGAAGGCAAGCCTATCTGCCAGAATGTGGCTGGGCTGGACGTTTGACCTCTGCTAACACACAGCCATCTTAAGCTTGCCAGGCTGCTGCAGTCCTAGCTTGGGTGCTGTATATGTCGTACAGTGTGGTAGACATACGCTTCTTCTGCTTCCTTTTTGTACCTTCTTTTCTTGTCTTTTCATCACATTTGTTATGTTGTGGTGTGTGCCGCCACTCAGCCACGTTTGATGTTGGCTGGCATCATGTAGATGGAAGCACACTGCTGCAGTTGTGCCGCACAACGCTCTCGGAGAGAGTAGAGAGGCACTGCACAAAGGGCCGTTCTGCGGGCGTAGAGTGGCACTGTTGTTACAGATGACAGAAGGCCTGCGGCATTTCTGGTGGTGTTGCTATGTCAAATGCATGTCTTGCATGTTGCCACATGACTGGCACCTGTCATGAGGTCACAATGACTAGTCATACTTGGCCAGCAAGAGTGGGTGGAATATCTTTAAAGATATTCCACCCACTCCCATGGGAGGACCGCAGGTGAGGTAAAAGAACGGTCGGTGCAGGAGGTCCGCAGGGCATTGGTAATCACGTAGGAGACGTAGTCACTCGATCTACCACCGTGGGCAAACAGGCGTGGGGGTACCTGCAGGGGAGCTCAGCCCCGCTTCCCTTTCATTGTGGTCCTCAGACCGCCCTGTGGCCCTCACCTCGGTGTGGCAAGCACTGGCGGTGCAGCGCAATTTACCCAGGTGCCCACAACCACCAACATTACAGTGTCTTGCACCGCGACGGCAAGCCTCGCAAGTGAGTGCTGAGTGTTAATCGTGGTGCAGTTAGCCAGCAGTCCCTCATGGATCAATACTGTCAAGTGAGTGACTACTGCCAGTGCTGCTGTAGCTGCTCTCCGATAAAATAACATTTTACTGCAGGTCAAACATACTACTTTGAAGGCGTCGGCAACATGGGACCAATGTTGTGTGGCCAAGGTAAATCCTGTCTGCAGACTTGTTAGTGCGGTTTTGGGGTACAACTGCACACCATGACATGTTGAGTTGGGTGACATGTTACAGCAAGCATTTCTTGTGGATCAGCATATACAAGGGGGGGATGCCACCTTGGGTCTTACATGAGGACCACCAGTCGTCATGCAGGCTGCATGTTACTCCTGAGCAGGGTAAACCTGCAGCTGAGTGTGCTCCCAACTTGGACTAGTTTGCTTGCTTGCCCATCACACGTGACATGGCGCATCAAATCCCTAGGAAGAGGTTGCTGATACAGCGCACATGTACATTTCTGTGCCATGTCTGGCATTACTTGCGCAGTCATGGTGGCTTTCTTGTCGACCCACTAACACTACGCCAGATAATGCAGTCAGTGCCGGGTCTGCCACACAAACATTCGGGGCAACCAATTACCATGGCCACAATCCTTGTGCTGTCCGGTAGCGGACACAAAACAGAGCTCGCAAGAGAAAATTAATTGACGCGCTCAGTACCCAGTCACACTGTGCACTTGCAGCCCCCTTGGCATCAAGCATGATGCATGGGACCCCCCTCAAAGCTTGCTTCATGGCAGCCATCCCAAACATTTATATCCACACAATGAAGCCCAATCAAATACCCCAGCAATTCACATCAATGGACTGCTGGCTCCACACCTACACCTCGCATCAGCTCAGCAATACATCGCCTACAGGATGCTCCCGAACAAGCAAACTTGCAACAAAGCTGCAACCAAGCAGCCATAGTTTGCTATTTCACACTGCCTCTCTAAGCAGTGCTTTCGTCCGCAGCCACATAGTCAGCAGTCACTGGTGCTTCCTGTAGACTGGGGGCATCTAGAGGGGTGGCAGCTGCCAGATGACTATTGGTTGCATTCCCTGCGCCGCTGGGGGTATCTAGAGGGGTGGCAGCCAGATGACTACTGCTTGCATTCCCTCCGCCGCTAGTGTTGCTTGCCACAGCTTCAAGCGGCTGAGGCACAACAATCATTCCCGATACGTGAGTTGGGATGGGAGCAAGGGGCAAGACTGACAGTGGCACAACGTCAAAAACACTCGGTGCGACGATCCCACGTCCAGGGATGACAAGGGGCCCCTTACGGTTGCGCAGTTTCCGCTGCTGCTGAACGGAAGCCGGCAGTGGGTCAAACTCTCCTGCAGCAATCAACAACAAGCATTTTGGTTGCAATCTACAAGGCTGATCATTGCGATTCTGTTGACAACCGCCCAATTGTACACAATGCCTGCTACGCAGGGTGGTGGAAGGCTGGCACACTACTGTTTTGTCAGACCCTTTGATGGCAACTGGCCTATGCTATTTGACCCATTGATCAAGGTCCACCATGCTTACCAGGACTGCAGATGATGCCGATGGAAGCCACATATGCATCTTGCCAGCCCCACTGCAAAAGGAATGGGCATAGAACAAGTGACACTTGTCATGCCGGACGGATTGATCGACCCATCCCTGAGACACCCTAGGTATATGTCATGAACAGCAGACCGCTGAACATAGATCGCAGCCAAAGTGCGCAGCTGCTGGCTGCGATAGACCAACAGCAACACCTAGCAAAAAGGCAACTGCGTCACTCACCAAACCAACAACCCTACTCTCCTCGTCGCACCGCAGGGTCCAAGCTGTGCCCGCCCCAGCGGTGTTTTGATTGCCATAATACTCTGAAGCTGAGCCAGAAGCAGGAATAAATGAAATTGCGTCAGCATTGCCACTGCCACTCCTCACTGTGATTCCACTGTACCCTCCGTCGGCCGCGTGTGTGAAATATGTTGCCTTGTCCTCAGCCAACCCTGGAACACCCACAGTCTTAAGGTTCCAGGTCCTGGAGCACTGCGCAGTGAGGGTGTTGATATACAAGCCCTGTCTGCCAAAGAAGCGTGTGACGTAGGTCCCCAGAGGGCACATGTAGTCATAGCTCCAAAGCTTTGAAACAGGATTGGAAGGCACTGCAGGTTCACGCACAACTTCGTGTTGTTCTGCAGCATCGCAGGGGCAGTAGGCAGCAGCGCACAAGTTTCCACAACATTATGTCAGCCAGCAAGTCAACATGCTACTGAGTGTGCTTGGTTGTCAGTGTGGCACAAAAAGAGGCCACAGCTTGACCAGCACACCATTACACCTTGCAAGACAGGCATGCCGGCATCAGTGGGGGCAACAGCAGACAATGCAGCTGGCACACAAGGTGTGAGCAACAGCAGACAATGCAGCTGACACATGAGTGCATGCAGCTGCTGCTGGCGGATCATTGCTGTCACATGGTCAACTGCGAACTCACCATCTGCGGCCCCGCACAGGACAATGAACAGCCCCAGCCTGCCACTAGGGTCGGCGTCACGCGTGGCCAGCCCCACAATGCGCTGCTCTGTACCGCACTGCGTCCATTCAGCGTACTCTCCAAGGCCTCCAAACCAAGGCGATGGCTCATTTATAATTGGATTGCGGTCCAAAAAATTTACCCCTGTGAGCAAAACCTCGGTTCTGTTGGAGCGGCTTATCTTTGTCAGCGCGAGGTCAATACCGAAGAAGCCATCAGATGTAGTTGTCACAACAGACACGTTGGTGCCTCTGCTGTACAGGCCTGCACTGCCGATGAAGCTGCCATCACTGCATGTCGCTCCCATGGCATGCAGCTGCTCTCCTGGGTCATACTTCAGGTCCCAGGCCCGTACAAAAGTACCAGGGGGGCAAACCAGGACCTGCTCAGGGGTTTTCAGTTGTCTGTACCCATCAGGCCTCCTGTCATTGCGGTCTACCACATTCTCTGCATTCAACAGAGAGGGAAGTCCAGCAGAAACACCATGCGGAGGTGACAACATATCACAAGAATTTAGGGTGGCGAGTTAACCCTGTAAGGGCGGGCTTAGTCCGGGCTTTTTGGCCTCAAGACCCCTTGGATGCGAATTGCAATAATTTTGGCCACACTGAGCCAGTTGGAGCCAAACTTCGACCAGGGGTCAACATGACAGTGTGTTACGACATGCTGCTGCGCGCTGGCCGTTCTTACGCGTGGAAAGCTTATAATGACGCCTCAAAGTCAACCCAAAGGTTGACCAGTCACAGGGTCCAAGTGAGAGGCGTATTGCATTTCCCTGGCGACATCCCGCACCCGCCGCAAGGCTTCATAAAATGCATTCAAACGTCAGTCGTCCCGACAAGGCGCGCAACGGCCTTAACCCGCTTTTACTGCTGCTTTAGGGCCCCTGGCCCTCACGAGCCAGGTTGACCAGTGGGAGTACAGTTCGAATCTGTGACAGCAACGGCGAAGCAACAGCTTTGTATGTTGCATATACGCTTTTATTTCTGTTCTCAAAGCGGGGATCACTTTGCTGCACGTCCTGCTGCTTTTGGTGTCTATCCATCGACCATCTGTCAACCAGCATCAAGTCCACCTGCTGTTGGCAGCATCTGGAATTCAAATACTAGATCAAGCTGGTATCACTGATACAAATATAATATACGAATATAATATACAAATATAATATAATATGTTTTGTCAGGGCGTGCAAAGCCCTCCATGTTGGTTTCCAGCACACCTTGCACCATTGCTGCTGTACACCTCGACGTCAACCGGCAATTGCGCATGCATACGTGCGCGAACGGTGATAAGCGCATGCAATATGACAATTCAACATCTTAGGCCTTCAGAATCTGTGCTCAGATTGTCCAGAGCCCAAGTAAGCGCAAAGATACAGTTTCGAAATCGTTTGGGCCAACAATGGGCCTCCCGCCGGGCTGGTAGTCTGGGAGACTGGGAGTCCCCTGCGGCTAACGTTAATTTAACTTAAAGTTAAGGATATTATTACTGCTTCTAATCAAACATCAACGCTAGCGTTACGTTAACTTTCAGCCACCGTACAAGTAGTCAGTGGTTGTAACAGTGCTAGCAGTACTGCCTAGAACTACTGGCAGCGTTTTTGAAGCTGGAACACCTATTCGTTTGTGACAAGAATGGAGTTGCTCCCCGGGGGGTGGGGGGGGGGGTGGGGGAGCCTGACTCCAGGCATTAGTGCTCTTTGCTCCGCCCCCGCTCCCACTGTGTTGTGCACCGGTTTCCTGCAGGGCAGGCCAGACCCAGGTTGCTACCCCCCCCCGCCCCCCGAGCTGCGTCCATTCATTTTTCGCTCCCAGCTCCCCGTCCCCATCTGATGAACAGGGTGTATCAGCAGAAAACACTGTCCTAGCAGCTGTAGTACTGACAGTTGTTTGCAGTAGTCATTGGTAGTGATTGTTCGTCACTGTAACGCTGGTATTGGTCGTGATGTGGTGGTGGTGAGCATGCCTGCAACCAGACTGAGATGGGTAAACGTAGGGGGTGTATGGGTCCAACTCCCATGCGAGTTTGGTTCGGGCAATGGGCACCTCCTGAGTAAGAAGGGTGTCAATTGGCGTCCATCGTCGGTGTGAGGCTAGACCTTGGGCTCCTGGCAGCTTCGGCTGTTGTGTGTGTGGCCAGCCGGTGGGGGCCCGCCCTATCTTCACCAAAACAAAAAGACTGAGATGTAGAAGGTTGCATGGGGTGGTCAGCCTCACCTTTGGACTTGTAGTTTGCTGGTGACAGCATCGCCAGTGAAGACACCACGGTCTCACCGATACGTCTGCCAATGGTGATGCCATCCTTGTTGTCGATGTCAATATGGATGCCACCATACATGCGGCTGTCTGCAGCCTGTTTGGCAGCGTCATCATACGTCTGCAGGCCAGCCAGGTCAAAGCACAACAGTGAAGCAAGCCAACACTAGTGAGGATCTGGAGGCAACCCAGTAAGGCAGCGTCATAGTGTAAGCAAGCAGAGGGCTGCATGTGAAACCGCAGGCAGCACCATACTTGATGGTTGCGACCTGTGCCACAGGTTGTCTCAGGAGGTCTGGGGACCCTTTGCAAACATAACCTGATAGGACTTCTGTCTCCCTCAAAGTTGTTGTGATAGCCGGCTTCAGCTGAACCTCCCATGCACCATGGAATGCCATACATCACACCTGGGTGTGCAATCTGGGCTGCAGCTATGTTGGTACCGCCGGCCTACCAAACCCACTGTTCACGGCGTCCAACCCAGCTTTTGGGTCCCCCGGGGGGGGGGGGGGGGGGGGGGGGCTGGGGGGGGGGGGGGGAGGGGGGGGGGGAGGGGGGGGGGGGGGGGGGAGGGGGGGGGGGGCGGGGGGGCTTGCACGGCTAGAGGCATGCACGTCGTGCTGAGCTATTCGTGCGATACACACGTGCAGCATATCGAGTGTGTATGTTGCCGGTCGTGCAGAAAGTGTACTGTTGGTACCGCCGGCCTACCAAACCCACTGTTCACAGCGTCCAACCCAGCTCCGCACCTTCCAGCACATGACGACGTCCCTTGCTGGGGAGTAACCAGTACTCCTCGGCCCAGTGTTGGCCTTGTCAGTGACACCTGGCACATACTTCATCTTGCTGGGGGTATTTGAGAGGACCTTGGGCTCAACCTGGCTGAAGCCTTCTGGCGTCTGATAGCATGATCCAGTTCATGTTGGCAGCAAGCAACAAATTGCCAATTGATGGGTCGTCCAACACGCATTAGGCATCCATCCATTATGCCTGTCAACCCTTCTACGGTACAGGAGGAGTGCCCAGCCCAGACCACTGAATGAGCAGGTGGAGACCCTGCAGTCAGCAGCTGCTGCACCTGCAAACTGACCCTGCCCAGACATGGGTGGACTGTCCCCCCCCCCCCTTTACACACACACTTGACACTCACCTTGTAGCAATTGTAGGCAGGGTTGACAAATGTTGTGTTCTGACCACTGCGAATTTGCCGAAGAGCCTGCAGACACAAGGCCAAGCGCCAAGATGAACCCAGAAGCAGAGTCTATGCATTCTTGCTTTCTATCATCCGGCAACCTTGCATGTTGTGGCAAGCGCAAAGCAGTAATGCAACGGTCCATAGAGGCAGCTGCACGATTGTCATGGGCCGTGCTTGGACATGTTCAGACGAAGGCCAGCCTTGTGATATGGTGACGGCACGAGTGTGCACAACAATACAGTGTGCAATGTGACAGCTCATCTCAGCAGCAGCCGCAGAGAAGGTGGCATGGCCGGAGAAGTATCCACCCCCCCCACACACACACACGCTTGACAGCTCACCTCAGCAGCAGCTGCAGAGAAGGTGGCATGGCCGGAGACGTACGAGGCTGTGATCCTTACACCATGCCTGTCAACCCTCCTAAGGTACAGCATGAGTTCCGCGCCCATACCACTCAACGAGCAGGTGGAGACCTGGCAGGTGGAGCAGCTGCTGAATCTGCACAGTGACCCACCTCAGAAATGCGTGAACTGCCCCTCCCCCCCCCCCCCCCACACACACTTGACAGCTCACCTCAGCAGCAGCTGCAGAGAAGGTTGCATGGCCGGAGACGTACCCTGGGAAGGCTGGCGTCACAAACGAGATGTTCTGTACAGCAGCACATGACAATTGTGTTGCAGTGAGAGCTATTCAGCTGTTGCCCTGCAATCAACATGTACGGCAAGCTGGCCTGTGGTGCACAGGACCAGCCGCCCACTAGCAGCACCTTACCTGGAATGGTTGCCACGTGCTCAGATCTCGGCGCCCTACACCCATATAGGGTCCCCGCCAAGCAAACGCCGTCCTGCGTCCGTTCTGGGTGGAGTTGCTGTATCCCAAAAGGCACTGGATCCCGGTGATAGGTCGCACCCCCATATAGTCTGCCTTCAGCTTCCATGACCAGTATCCTGCCTCGTGGAGGGACACACCCACAAGGAGGGTGGCCCAGACTGCCCTGTCCAGCTTGTCAAGGCCAGGGAGGGCAAAGGCGGACTCAGCACTGCTTTCCTCAAAAGCGATCCTGCAAGCAAATGCATTGGTTGGTTGTGGTGCAGCTATGAGAATTGATTCCATTACATGATTCATGGGGGTGATGCATTGCAAGATTCATGGGGGCAAGCTTCTGTTACATGCATGGTTGAGCCACAGCTTTCCACCACTTTAGAGCAAGCTGGCTATAGACAACAGCACCTTGGTAGGTGTCAGCGTGCAAGTGGGAAAGTAATCGTGTGCACACACTCACTTGAACCAGTGGCCTTGAAAAGCAGGTATGTAGCCAGTAGCAGCAGCAACATTGAACATCACAGGGTGAGTTGTGGCAGGCCAGAGCATCGTGCCGCAGCTCCAAAGCAACAGCAGCATGACTGAGCTGTACCCCTGTATGAACGCTGGTCAACTCAATAGAAGTGCCGATCATCTCCTGAGTGCACACAGTGAGGCACGTGGCTCAACAACAGCTGGTGAGCTCCACAACTTTCACCCCCAACCACCCTGTTGTCCACTTGAACCACCAACTATGCCACGCCTTGGCTGGGCCCCTAGCACCTATAACCTGGGGCTCCTCCTACCTGGCGGTGTGGTGCTTTCTGGTCCATCGGCCCAGACTGTGCAATACAGTGCAGGTGCATGTACAAAGATCAAAACAGCGGCAAGCATGGCGGTGTCAGAGTGCAAAGGCATTACGAGAGGGGGGAGGTTTCCCATAGAACCTGTCCAAGCCATGGGCATGAGGTGATTGGAGAATGCCATTTTCACCTGTACAACACTTGCTACTGGATGCACATACTTGTACAACGCACACATACAGTGCAGCAATATCTATCAGATACTCACACTCTGCGATGACTTTCTTCCTGTCGTCCAGTGTCGCAGAGGTCTGCAGCACCTGCCTCACGGCATTGCGCAACAAGGTTCTTTGGTCGTCTCCTCCTCCTCTGGGGGGCCCCCTCAAGCCTTCCACAAGGGACCCATGTGCATTCAGGGTGCCCACCAGTGCCGTCGTATTGATGGTTGAAGCATAGCCCCTGTAAGACTGGTTGGCATTGGGAGTGTTGACAGGGGGCCAAACCTGTGGAGGGTATACTGCATTTTTGGATGCATTAGGCTCATATTCCAATCTTGCAGCGGGCGTGGTGAGGGCCCGCCAATTCCAGACTTCTGGCCCCACAGCAGCACAGTCGTGCACCGATGCAGTCCTGGTCTGTGTCAGCGGCACTTGGTTGGCAATTGCGCTGATGAGCTTGTTGTCAACCGCTGTCTTCAGTGTCTCCGGTGTATCTTTGAGTACGTTGGCCAAACGAAGCTGGTCAAACACCTGCAACACCACGTTTGCAACAGTGTTACAGGAGTGAAGCCAATGGCATGAAGCATTCGTCCGTTCTTTTCAGTCACCCTGAAGAGTGGCTCAATCAGCACAGGCTGCTGACTGAGCCCCTGAGGTGCAACACGTGTCAAGATTGAACATGCCTAAGAACCAACTCCCCTATGGCTTTGCAGATAGGCACTGCTGCACAGATCAAGAGCTGAGCGCGCATCACACGGTGACATGGCCGGCCACAACTAAAGGGCAATCTCACCATGGCGGCAATATCTTCACCCTGCTGATATGGCAAGGGGTATTTCTTTTTATCTTTGGCGATCTCCGTATCAGCCTGCACCTCCGAAATGTGCTCCATGGCGGCCCTGCACCAAACTCTCAACTTCACTTCGTCATAGCAGAAGAACAAGCTAATCAGCTTGCTGGCTGCGCCTGACACTGCCGCATTTTGTGCAGCCACCGCCTCAGCATCCTCTGGCGCGAAGTTGCCAGGGAAAACATCACCATACGGCTCCAGCAGTGAATTCCATGCTGCTGCACGTGAGCGATCATTCAGGTTGATCATGTCGGCGCTAATGGGCTGAAAGTAACGCCCTGCAAGAGAACACGGCATGTTGAATCTGTCACAGATAGGTCTGATTTTCGGTGTGACAGCTGTGATTTCACCTTTTGCCAATCACACTCACCAGCGGTGTAAAGATACTGGGACCACACAGAAAAGGCTTGGTACACCGCAATCGAGTACACACCCAGCAGCTTTGCCACTGCAGGGGGTGTGATGGTGATATTCTGTGCATTTTGATCAGTTGGACTGGGGTTGCGGGGCGTCCCAACTGCCGTTTTTACCTGTGGCACAGCACACAACCTGTCAGCACACTGCGGGCTGTCCGGCCATTACAGCCTGCTGGCAGTACTCACCGATCTGAGCAGAGCAACCGCCCATCGTGAAGCTGTTGTCTTCGTTGCTTCTGAATTGGCCAAGTTGAACGTAAAATTCTTGCCTGCTGAGAATGCTACATTGTAGGCTTTTGTCTGTCTGCATGTCTGTCTGCATGATGTGGGCACGAACAAATCCCATTCATTTACGTCCAAAAACTCGTCATCTGTTATGGCTGGTTGCTGATCGGGCGGATCATCGGGCCCCCTGCCACAGTGACTTCCCCTGTTGTCCCTGCAAACGGTTCGACGTCTGCATCAGCGACGCAACTGTGCAAGAACCCTGTTACGAGAAGCAGCAAGATGAACTGAGCGTTAGCGACAGTCATCGTGGCTCGATATGACGAGACGCATTAGCCAGCGGTGGTTGTCCTTGCCTTCCCATGTCAGGTCCAAGGTGCTGCCTGCCTGGTACCGGGTCCACCTGGGACCCGGTACCAGGGACCGGGTCCAGTGTTTGCACCCACCTCATGCTGCGCACTGACACAAACGCAGCTACATGTTGCAATCTTATTGGCTGCAAAACTCAATGACCGCTAACGTTCGTCACAGGTGCACACTCTGATCGCCACTCCGGGCTAGTGCAACTGATGCACCACGTGGTGCACCAATGGTTTCAATCAGACTACTGTCACTTGTGCTGTTGCTAGTTTTGTGTCAAGAGGCTCATGCGAGGGCCCTGAAAGCTACAGGTGCATTACTGTAATAGGTCCCTCCCCTGAGCATTACCTGACCGCAAAATCGCAAAAACAGAGCCCAATTATATTTTTATGCGACAGGTGACACATCTGATGCCGGACCCGACAAAGTTGAGACTTCCCAGCCAGCCACACCATCAAACAACACCAACTCTGATGGTTCAGCGACACCCATGACTTCAGCTCCCCAAAGACTTTTTGACCCCCCTGGGGCTGGACCCACAGTACATCCTGGCCGGCAATATGCGCTGCGCCGCAAGGGGGCGCGCAAGCACGCCCGTCTGCAGCACAATGTAACCCGTGCAGCAGGACGCGCTGGGTTGCCCGCAGGTGCAACCCCAGATCATCCTGTTCACCGCCACAAACAACATGCGCGCAAGCACGCCCGTCTGCAGCACAATGTGACACGTGCAGCAGGAAGCGCTGGCTTGCCTGTTGGTGCGACCGCAGACCATCCTGTTCACCGCCACACACAACAGGCCAGGGGGCGCCGCCAAAACGCCAGCCTGCAGCACCGTGCCAGTCATGCCGTGGAAAGTGCTGGTGTGCCCGCACCTGTGCCAGCGGCAGAAGTGGCTGGAGGCTACAACTATGACTATGAATACGACTATGGTTACTATGGATACTATGATTATGACTTTTTTGCACCAGATTCTGATGTGAGGTGTCAACAGAATGGTCAGGTTGTTGCAGGGGCTTGCATCGCAAAACAGGGCGTCAGGATATCACTTGTCGAAGGAAGATGTCGTTTTGATGCAGATGAACAGATCCTGGTTTTGGAACCTCTGGATCCTCAATCATGCGATGGTGAGTGGCAGTAACAGCTGTTTGATTGATTGTTGGACTGCAGATGTGGGTGTGGCTCCCAGCTCTTGCTGGGCAAATATCACCCCCCCCCCCTGCAAACACGTGGTTGCAGCTGCTGCCAGAGTGAAAGAGTGTTGTCTGGGACCACCTGTGGCATAACCTGCCCGCATGTGCTACTGTACTTTCAGGCGATGATTCATACTTTGTTTACACGGCAAGCTACACAACAAGGTTTGGCAGCAAGAGACTGTTGTACGTTGATGGCAAAACCGACCAGAGTCAAAGTGAGGGGCTCTGTCAGCAGCTGGGTGGGACGCTGCTCACCATGGAATTTCCTGACGAGCGTGATTTTGTACGGAAGCAGACTAATGCCCCTGAGGATAATTTTTATGGGTTCACTTGGTTGGGTTTGACTGCGCCAGCTGCCGTCGTAGAATTTGAAAGTGGTAGTGATGAGGCCAAGAAAAGCTATACATGGACGTCCAGTGGCGAGCCACTCAGGCAAGACTGGTGGGAGCCAGGCGAACCATACACACTCGAATCATATGGGCCGTGCGCTGGGCAACTTGCTTGGGGATCGTTTGATGCTGGTGGATGGTGGACGTCGTTTTGCAGGTGCGTCCATCAGGCATGTCTGTCTCATGTGGCACATCTTGTTGGCCAGCCATCTAGAACTCAGTTGCATGCTATCCATGCGTCCCCAGTAACTATGAGGTATTGTGCAGAATCCTGCAGGAGAAACATGCTTCATCGCCAGCATACTGTTAGCGTGGGACTGGTTGCTGTGTCAATGCATGTTGAGTCTGAACTTTGCGCTGTGTTTTCTATTGCTCGCAGTGGCAAGGCTGCGTTTGTCTGCCAACTTGGTAAGTAACAATAATGGTTGGACAATGGCAGCCGCAACCCATTGAGACTGCCATCCCCTTGTGCAGCCAAGTGTGCCTCTGAGCCCTTCTGTTTGTTCTGCTTCCCAGGATGCACGGAAGTAAGCCTGGGAGTGGTGGCTGATGCTCACTGGCCACCACTTGTTTGTGACGGTGCCAGCTTGGATGCATCATGTGTGGCAACATGCAATACTGGGTACAAGCCTGGCCCAGGTGGACCTCCCAACAGGACCTGCACTGGAACCACCTGGGGCGCCCTCCGTGGAAATTGCATAGAAGGTGGGAGCAAGATCTTGGCTGGTTTGACCATGGTAGCGCCCCACTGGGTTGGCAACCGCAACGACACTGCTGCCATAACAGCCAAGAAAGGTGCTGTCACAGCAAGTGCCAATTCAGTTCTTGATTCTTTGTTGTCAGCCAATGTTGCCTAGAGCTGCTGACTGCTCTCACCTCGCTCCCTGTTGGCTTTTCACCCCCTGCAGCAACCTGCCGTGACCCACCCCAAAAGCAGGCCAACATCGATTGGTCAGGCGACTGCAGCAATGTGAAGGCTGGATTCAAATGTGGCGGTACTTGTCAGAGTGGAACAGTTGCTCCTCTGAATGCCACAGCTGTATATGCAACATGCGAGCTGGACGCCACTCTCACCAACACCTTTTGGGAGCAAACAGGCAACTGCTCAGCCGGTGAGTGGGCCCTTTGTGGTATTGGCCATGTCCAGGGCTTGCCCTGAGGGTCAGGATTGTGGGGTTGTGGTGTTGCGGCGCCCCTTGAGCAGAAGTGAACAAACCCAATGCAGGACGACCCGATGGTTGTACAGACTGCTTCTTGGCTGCACACGGCGACTGCTCAGCACCGCCACAGTGTGGTGTTCTTCTTTGCACACCTTGACGTGCTGCATTAGTCTTGTTGCTTCCTCTGCTGCTGCTACCGCAGGATGTCTTCAGAGGGACCTGCCATTCCTGCCCAATGGCGACTGGACATGTAACAACCTAGCAGCAGGCCTCACCTGCTTTGCCACTTGCAAAGTTGGCTTCACAGGAAATGCGGCCGGGTATCCGAGAGTGAGATGCCAGTCGGGGAACACATGGAGCAGCATCCAAGGCTACTGCATGGCAAACCAGGACAAGGTGACTGTTTCCACAATCACTTGTAAGTATCAGTTGTCTTGAGCGTATCAGTGTCAAATAGTATCAAAGGTCTTGTTGGACGTGTGGGGTGCCTCTTGTTTTGCAACACGCGTTGACACCTGGCAAGACACAGCCGACGCCTGCAGCAAATCTGTGCAGCACATCGCACCTGTTGGTGTGAGACTTATTTTATGTTGGGCAAGGATAGATATATGGTCTTGCAGCCTGTTCATCCAGGCACTCACAGAGAGTCTCTGCTCAAGCCTGCTGTTGTGCTGCTGCAGCTGCGCACGTGGCACCCCACGTACCAGTATCTCTGGATATAACAGCACTGGAGCCAGTGCATATGGCCCTGGTTGGTAAGTTCGCTGGGGTTGCTAGGCTTGTATGCTGTGTCAGATCTTGCTGCATTGCCCATGCGTGGTGCCACAAACATCACAGCATGCTGAACAGATGGCGGCTGATAAATTGTCAGAATTGTTCGGCCAGCTCCCCCCCACCCCCCCCCCCCAGCCGCCCGCCTCACCCCAACCCCTTCGACACACACGAGCAATGTTGTGCTCCTGTACTTCACAACCTGCGGCACTTTGGTTGCTGCAGGTGCAACGGCTGCATGCCCACTCACCCCCGATACGACACCTTACAATGTCAAAACCTGGGCATGCTCATCACAAGGCACCACTTGCATCGCAACATGCCGTGACAACTATGGCCCAGGCGTTGGCAAATCTGTCACGGCCACCTGCACGTCTGGGCAGTGGACCGTCTCAGGGTCGTGCAAACAGGGGCTGTGTCCAGGCAACCCTTCAGCCATATCGAGCACGAGGGGGGTCTGGCGGTGCACTGGTGGCACTCGACAAGAACAGTGTTATGCCACATGCAATGCTGGCTTTGCAGCAAAAACAGCCTCAACCTGCCTGAGCGGCGTATGGACCACAGTCACCAGCACAAATGCGTGTGCCTCATGCAGTACCTCTTCACCATGCTGTGACAAGTCCAAGCTGGTGTCACCCGGTGCACAGTTTACCGCCATTAGCACGAGATGTGGCTCTCAGACGCTTGCTGGTAACACATGCTCAGGAACATGTGCATTGACACACACGGGGTCTCCGTCCGCCAGATGCAACAACGACAGGACCTGGACTTACCTGTCTGAATGCAGCGAAACAGGTGAGGCGCTGCGTACATTCACCGCTTGACTGGTGAACTTATGTTCTCATCGGCAAGGGCTGCGTTGTTTTGACCATCCGATCTTCTGGAACCAGCAACATAGCTGTATGGGCCCACCCTGAACAGTGGCACTGCTGCTGATTCGAGCTTCCTCAGCTCAAAAGTCATGTCGACAGAAGTAGGATGGCGTGTTCAAGAAACACAGGCTAGAGTCTGATATCAAGTCTATAAGCAGCAGCACCCAGTGACTGCAACCCTTCTGGACCAGTCAGCCAGCCGACAAGCCCCCCTCTGGCAGCTGCAGCTGCTAGCAGATCAGACCTGATCTTCCCCCCCCCCCACCCCCACACTCCCTGTCCCACCGTCAAGCCCCTGGGCCCACCAAGCTGGAAATCGTTTTTTGAATAGCCCACTAGGCTGTGGCGTCTGACTGGCTTGTCCTTACCCCCCCCCCTTGCGCTACGAGAAGCGTCTCTGTGGTCAGTTGTTAAAAGGCCTGCCTACCATGGCCACACCCCAGCACTGTAAAGGTTGCTTTCCTTGTGCAAGACAACAAGTGCGGTGTGTCGCTGCTGCACCTCCACACTCTTATTACGTGACAAGTTGCAGGCTGCCCTGCCAGCTCCCTGGCTCCAACTGGTCCCGGTGCACAGGCTTTCAGCTGCCCCGCAGCAAACAATGGCGTGCAATGTACGGGAGCTTGTCAAACCACATACACAGGCACAGTGACTGCAACCTGCCAGAGCACCACATGGGTGGTGACATCCGTCAACTGCGCCGCAGGTGCGGGCTGAGACATGTTTGTCCAGCGACACCTGAGCATATCACCTTGGTCAGCATGGGAGCAGGATGATATGGCATGTTGGTGCACATCAGCTACCACTTCAAGCCGTCCTGCATCAATAGCATGCATGCCATCTAATTTTCAGCCAAAAGCGCTGCATTCATCTTGCCTGTGGAGTTCTTGACCCCATCGTGATTGAACCACGGATGTATATACCTTGTGCCTGCTTCAATGCTGTGGCGAAGCGACGTGTTTTGCTGTGTCGAAACAGAAAAGCCCCCTGTGTTTCTATAGTCTGCCCGTCGACACTCTGTCGTGCCACATTGCAGGCCCAGGCACTCCATGCACAGGCGAGCCAGCCAAACCACCCTTTGTTGCGTCCTGGGCCTGCGCAAACGGCGCATGCACTGCAACATGTCAAACTGCTTATGGCCCGGGAATTGGCAAGTCAGTCACTGCTGCCTGCACATCTGGGCAGTGGGCCGTCTCAGGTTCATGTAAGTTAGGGTTGTGTCCAGGCAACCCCCTACCCATTCCCAGCGGGACTTGGTCGTGCATTGGTGGCACTCAGAATGAAAGATGTTATGCCACGTGTGCCAATGGCGCCACAACCAGTGTCTACTCCGACTGTACGAGCGGCAGCATCTGGGGTGCTGCAATTGGCTCATGCAGTCAAACAACAACAGGTGAGAGGTGGAACTATCACTGAATCAGGTTCCAGCAAGGCGGCCCCACCTGGGGCTTATCAAATACCGGAACTGACGTACTAGTGCGGATGATTTCAATTGCCCAAACAATGCGAGGATGATGGGTACTAATATACCATGCAATTGACCCCATGAGCAGACTGTGCTTGCTGGCTAATGGCGGGGGAAGATTTCAGTCTCTGAAGTTGCTATTAGTATCAAGCATCGATGTATCAATTGTTGGTATTGGATTTAGTATCAGTACAGTACGGTACAGGGTTTTGGTCCTGGGGTGTGTGCAGCTCCCAACTAGCGGTGGACACTGCCTGTCGCTGTGCCCTACCGCTGCTACACCGCACGTTGTCGCTTGGCTGTGCCAGCCTGTGACGTGGTCTGACAGTCGATGTCAAAAGGCAGGGTGCTGAGCACTGTCTCATTGTGGCTGTGCACCTTTGCAGGCTGCCCCTCCACAACCCTGACTTTAACTGGTGCACAAACCTTCAGCTGCCCCGCAACAACGACTGGTGGCACCTGTGTTGGAGCTTGTGCACCTGGCACACATATAGGTACCGTGAATGCAACCTGCCAAGGCACGGTTTGGGTTGAGAACAACAAGTGCACCTTGCGCACAGGAGGTGAGGGTGGATATTCAAAAGCGCAGCAGCAAGCAGGTGCCCGGTCGAGCATTGGGTGTGTACGAACAGGTTGTGGATGCTGCCTGGCATGATGAGACCAAGGGCACTTGGGCAGTAGTGTCTTAGAACGAATTCAGGCCAGTCGTATGGCATCCACAAGCAGTGGCCTGGTGGAGTAAAGTACCGAGGGTTCACCCTTTACAGGTAGAATGCGAAGCCGCTCATGATGTGCCGCCACATCAAATCAAGCACAGATGTCAGGTGCTGGGGCTTGCGCTTGTTGTCAACATCAAGTGCATTGGGATGCATGAGTGACACACAGTGGCCCATTACCTGGGATATGTCTGTGTCATGCAGGCTGCACCACCAACCCACCTGAGGTGCCATTCACCACACTGAATTGTCTTGGCGGCGCACCTTCAGTTTCTGTGAACACCACCTGCTCAGGGGTCTGCCAGGAGGGCTCTGTTGGTGATGTCAGTGTCAAGTGCGGTGTTGGTGGTGTTTGGGAGGTGCCAAGAGGACGGTGTACCCCAACAAGTAGGTGCTTCTTACGTGAAACGTTGGAATTTTGCGGAGGCATCTCAGCAGCCACACCCTGCGCCCTGACTCTGCTGACACCACCCCATTACGTTGCCAGATGGCTTGAACCCGAGGCACCCCTAAAGTGAACTGGGCAGCTTTTAGGACTCTGTCTGGGCCCTTTGAAGGTCATAGTCTCTGGCATCAGATCACGACAATGGTGACCACAAAAATGTTTGTTGCGACATGCAGTATGCCTGGGCAACCCCGACATTGATGTCCAGAACGGCTCTTGGTCATGTGGGTCGCGCACACCAATTGGTGGTGTATGCACCGCTCAGTGCCAGTTCCCCACCGCTGGGCAGCCTACGACTGTATGCACTGCAAAGGGCTGGAGTCAAGTATCTGAAACTGCCTCAGGACAATGCAAAGGTAAGGCTTGATTGTGTGTATCATGTGACAAGGCGCTTGAGTGACAGTATCCAGAGCCGAGTATCCAAACCCAAAGTATCGCGTTCAACCCCATGCAAACTGCTGGAGGATGTGCTCGCATGCAGTATCAGCGTGTGAATCTTGCGCGGGTGATTTGCATCGCCCACTCGAATGCAAGGAGGAAGGGTGATAATATTTGCTAAGCCCCCCTGACTAGATCTGGTCGCTGGCTAGTGCCGGGGAAGAGGGTAACCCCTGCAATATTGGTATCGGTGTTGGTATGGGTATTGGTATTGGTATTGGCATTGTTATTGGTATTCCTCCGGACACCAACACTTGTGCCCTGCATTCACTGTCGGCATCTCGTGGATGCATACATCATGTGGTGACGGCATGTCGCAGTTCGAAGACCAATCGGCACACAGTGTGGAGGAAGAAGCGGCGTCCCAATATCAGTCGGTCGTGCTCTTCCCTATGAAGGATGTGGAGGCACAGGCCGGGAATGCAAAAACTCTTCTTGGTCTGCGATTGGGTGTGAAGCTGGCACTGTCTGCACGTACGACCCATTTTGGGATGACTGGTTGTGGATCTGCCAGCCCCCCGGTGAGTTGTGCATGCCCTGGTGCAGCTGCACACACGCGTACACATCGTACGATGCAGCCGTTTTGCTAGTCTGGCATGCTAAACATGTACACCGCTCTCAGCCAACTTACGCCAGTGGTTCACCATAGGCGTAGTTACTTGGCTACCGACTTACAGCGTAAATATATATACTATATGACTATGAATGCCAACCATCTTGACCTTGAGGGAGGTCTTCTGCTCCTGCTGTGGTTAGATGGCACTGTTGTTGCTCCTTGCTCACTGTGCCTGCGTTACATACATACATACATAGCGGTACTGCGGAGCATCTGGTTATCCCAGGAGGCATTTTCCTTGCAGTCTGCTCTTGCAGTAGCGCACCTGCTCTGGGTCTGCATCTACTGACCCTTAATAAAGCGCTATCGCTCACCAGCTGTGGGGCTGTGTGCTGCGGCTGCCGATCTGGGACTGCTGGTGGTGGACCTCAAAAGATTGTGATCGCCCTGCGCTCCATGTCAAGATAATGATTAGTTGCACTGCTGCTCTATGCTGCTTCGGGCCCGGGATCAACGGCACCTCTGCACAAAGCCGCAGAGGAGGATCTGCATCAAATTCAGCATCCTATGCTGGATCTCCGGCCTGGCCTCACCCGGGTGGCCTCCAGAGTTCAAACTGTGCTGACATGACAAAAGCATCTGCAGCATGGGTGCATGTGTCTGATGGTGCCTTGGCATTGCTGCCAGGGTTGCAGGTGCATGCAAAACCTCCATCCCACCACCAGCAGTGCCATATGGGACCATGACAAAAAGCAGAGCTATTTACTTACTTTTGCATGTTCCGTCCTGACGCAAGTTGTTCTGTTGCGCAACATACTGAATGGCACATACACAACATGACGGATTGTTGCTTTGGTCCATGTTGTTGCAGGCAGTGCACCAGCCAATCAGGAAGGCGTGCCGTGCGGTGGTGAAGTCGCCAACCAAGTTGTGTTGCGTGATGGAGAGGGCAAAGATATTGGTGTAGCTGCAGGTGTGGTGTTACTGGCAGAGAGTGTCATGACGCTCCGTGGAGCGGTGTTTCTTGTGGTGTCGTAAACAACTTGTTTACCGGATTGGATGTAGGGCTTATCTGCAAGCGAGATGCAAACTATGATGTCTCCAAAAAATGGACCTGTGTGGATGCACGTGAGTCTGACTTGTTGCCCCTGGGAGGCCTGTTGCACACTAGTCAGCTGACACAAGCTCACATGTTGCAGCATCACGCTCCCCTGCTTGTGCCCTGCAATGTTTTATGTACTTCAACAGCATGTGTGTGTTGACGTTGCTGAGCAATTTGTGCAGTGATGATTTTGCTAACAGTCACGACATGGATTGCCCTTGCTGTGAATGTTTGCAGGGGGTGGCTTGACCCAGGAGAGGCTGCAATTTGGAAAGCAGTGTGGAGGCACCCAAACTGGGCTCGAAGGCTGCCAGCCTGGAGATGACAGCAAGCCATGTGTTGATGCTCCATGGCCACGGTTTCGCTGCAACCCAGGGCACTTCTGTGCTCCAACTTCGCCACCTGCTGTTTGGACTTGCAGGCCGGGTATGTGTGACAGCACGGGATTTCAGGCCATTCAACAATCATGGTTGAATGTTCACGGTGAACGTCCCCCCCCCCTCACCTTTCTCGCCCGTAGCAACCACCCCTCCGGCCACCTCGCCCTAACTGCAGAATGGGACAGAATGATTGAGCTGCAGGCTCTGGATCATGTTGATTGTGGCAGCATTGCCATGCTCTGCATTGTTTCATCTTCAAGTAGCACCAGCAAGCCGCCATCCTAATGACAATTACCAGCTGGCAAAGTCACTAAGATAGAGCTAGCCTCAGCCAAACGGTTTGGTTGTTGACCTTGTCGCTTATTGTGCCTCTGCAGGCCAGTGTGATCAGGGCCTGCTGACCTTGAAGAAGGACGACTTTGATGATCCATGTGGTGAGACCATCGTAGACAATGAAGGCAACCTTCCCAAGTCGTGCAGGGATCTTCCCAGTGGCGGTTTCGAATGCAAGTGCAAGAGTCTTGCTTCCAATGACGGATCCGGAACAACTGAGATTGTGACGTCAGTCTTCAGCTTTGCATCTTATACGTGCAAATGCATTGGTGGCCGTGTGTATGATAAGGGACAGAAGCGTTGCGAGTGATCCTTTATGCCTGGTTAGGAATGTCTCCAGCCTGGTTGCCTGCCTCAGGCTGGCCTTCCAGACCCCCTGCGGCAAAATGAGCATCTTCATGTGAGGCCTCATGCTCAGCCATGAAGAACACACCTCTGGTCCAGGAACGTGAGCAACATTCATCTGCTACCAGAAGTGGGCAGCCTGTGCAGCTTGGCAGAGCGCCATTACGATCTGGGGCTGAAAAGTGAGAGAAGATGGGCGACAAATGGCAAGCAATGGGTCTCCAAATGCCACATGCAACCGTTGCATCAGCGACAGTGTCAATGCAATTTGGGTGCATCCAATTACCACCTCGAGGAGCCTCCAAGGCGCTGGCACTGACGTGCGCAACAAGGTGCCACTGAGTCCAGCAATAGACTGGTTGGACTTCTGTCTGACTGCCGCTGGCACAACTGGCTACATAGGTGTCTGACAGCAGGCAGTTGAATTGTTGGTGATTGTGGTGGGTCCAGTCCAGTTGTTTAGGCTTGAGGACAATGGATGCAGTGTGTTGTGGTCATATCTAAGTAAAAAAACTGTCAAGATACATGAACACGCTTGGTGCTGCTTGGGCTCGCTGTACAACAGCCTGCGGGCAGAACCAGAAGGTCAGACAATGCTAGCGCCACTGCGTCGTGTGCAAAGATAAAGCTTGGCCCTGCCCCTCTCATGCCTATATGCTCGTCTCCCTGGGCTGGTTACAGGGTTTTCAGGACCAGTTTCTGTACACCCTTGTGCCTGCCTAGCGCTGTGCCAAACTGAACTCACAAGAGCCCAAGGTCCCCCCCCCCAGGACCCACCAGCAAAGAGATCAAACAGGATTAAATAATCAATGTTACACATGTAGCTATGGAGCTCATGCCAGCCATGCACTGATATCACGGAGCACAGAACCTGGTCCACCCACATCCTTGTTGCCTGCGATGTGCTACACTAGAACCAAGAGTCCAAAAAGCCCCCCAAGACCACCTGGATCCAGACTCTTGGGCAGAAACAAGCTTCTCAGACAAATTAGCAAATCATAAAGGTCGTTGCACTGGAACTTCCAGTGCAACACTTGAAGTCACTGAAGGATGCACTGGACAGCAAGAAAACAGGCTTAAACATGCATCCTGCAACGGTTGCCACTGCGTTGCAATGTGCAAGCAGCAAACATGCCAGGTCAGTCGGGCTCTGAAATTCGCTGGACCTGTTGATCAGCTATATGGTGTATACGGTACAGAACTTTCAGCGCAGGCTGATTGGCTGGGAATTGCCACTGCGCTGCCTTGGCCCACATGCGATTCCACCAGAGAAAGTGTCTGCCACTATGAGATACGGGGTAAGGATCCTCATATCACGGCCACCTCCTCTTGGGCACGAAGGCCATACTCAGGATGACGTCGGACATTTACATCATTCCTTCTTGCTAGGGCACAGTGCCTTGAGCACTGAGTGTTGTGCATCTTTGTCTGAAAACAGGCTGGACACGTATGCAGGATTCATGAGTTCAGCTGTTGTAGGGACGAGCTTTGTATGCTGTCATACAGTGCACCTGGCTGAGGGGAGTAGAATTGTGCCACAGGAAACAGGACCCCCAACTGCTGCAAGTAGGGAAGTGTTGGGGGGGGGGGGGGGGTGAGAGCCTGTCGCGCTAGTTGGACGCTACAGAAATATGAGCCAAGGGATGGCTGTTGGCCCAAGGGGTTTGTGCAGGTAGTGGGGTGTACAGAGGGCGGAATGGGGTGTGGTGGTGGTGCTGGTGGTGGTGCTGGGGGGGGGGGGGGGGTGCCCGGGGGGGGGGGGGGGTGATGAGGTGGGGGGAGGGGGGGGGTGCAAAAAATGAAAGGGGTCCCACACTAGAAATCAGTCACCCCAAGGAGTTGAGGATTTCAAGAAGTGGGCAGGAGGTAAGGGGACTTCCTCATGAGGGTCTGTCAGGGTGTTGGCTACAGCTGCGACAGTGGTAGGAGAGTGTGCAGGGGCAGGCAAAGTTGCACCAAGTGTGCATGCAGTTGTACAGTGTACTGGTTCAGCATTCATCGAACCATAAGTGCTGTTCATGAACAGTGGAAACGTCTTCAAAAACTGATCAGTGGCCACTGTGATCAGTGGTTCCATGGAACCGTACCTAGAAAGCACACATTCTGATATGGCGAGCGCAGAAGTAACCCTGGAAGAGGCATATAGCGTGCGTCTGATTTTTGGTTGTGACCGATAATGTGGGACCGCTTATCTGGGACCCGTTATGTGGGACCGCTTATCTGGGCCCGCTTATCTGGGACCGCTTATCTGGGACCGCTTATCTAGGACCGCTTACGTGAGCAATCAATCCTTTGCACCACACAGCAGTGACGCCCTTGCTTCGTTGTGCGAAATATCAAAGTATGTCACTGTCGGACCCCTGCCCGCATCAGCACCCGGTTGTGCGTCAGACTGCAGCTTGCTGAGCTTGAGGTCTGTTTTGGCTTGCTGCTGCTGGCACACTTCCATGGACTCACCAACATTCAGCCACTCAGCACTGCAGCACGCTATGTTCTGTGTTGCAGTCCTGCACATCAGCTATGTAAATAGCGCAGCAACTCCGACAACTGCTCCTCTGCAGCTTCCATACGCACTAGTGTGGTACTCAGTCAGATTTGCAATTGCTGTTGCAGTCACTTTTACACTTTTACAATCAGATGGAGTTCAATCTTGTCCTACATGTTGCCTAGCCTTTTTGGTGGGGTCTGGTGCCCCATGCCATCAGCAGGACAAGACAAGGAATGCTGGCACCCAAAGGGAGAGCGCCAGGTAACAGCCATGGATGGGATGGAGCCATCGCTGCCCCTGGCGCATATAGACAGGGTGGCTACCCAGCAGATGCTTGCTGGATTCCTCATCAGAACAACATTTATAGACTTGTCTTGCCCTGTGGCAAGGTCTCCACAACCCCTACACCCTCCAAGCTGGCCATCTCAAAAGAGCCGCCCTCACAGGGCACGATGCCAATGGAGTGACACTATGTTGTTATCGCATGTGCCTGCAGCTGCTATCATGGAGAGAAAGAATGAAGATGAATATTTTGGTCTACCAGGCAGCAATTGGAGCATTTGCTTGTTTGCTAGTTATTCAGGGCTGTGTTGCTGGCCGCAGCTGCCAGGCCACCAATTTGCTGCTGCTGAGCTGTTGTGGACAAGCTGCGCTTTATCTCACTCAAGCTGCGCTTCATTTCACTCAAACCCTGCAATCAGCAAATGGCAATACATGCATTCTTTGGTTGTGCATATGCCTCAATTTGAAGTGATGACAACAGCTTGCAACATGTTTGCACCAAAGTGGAGCCCCACCTATGAAAGAGTAAAGCATTCGATGCTGTCTGTTGTAGTAAGATCGCAGAGGCTGAAGCTGCCATGTCTGCCAAAGAAAGAAGTAGTAATGCATTAGTGATTGCTGTCTGGTTTCTGAGCGGTTCCAATAGGAAATTGCAAGTTTAAAGGGGTAGTGCCCCCTATGTTGGAACTGGCATGCTGCAAGAGCCCAGACTGTAAAAACGGCGCTTCCTTCAATCAAACACTCAATACACCATATTAACCATTTTTTACAATGTTGTTGGAGTAGTGCAGCTTTAATCAATCAATCACCCCACACCTTCAGCCATGAGGCTCGAGAGCTGTTGCCAGCCATTCACTGTACCTAGTACCACCCAACACAAGACAACAGCATGACAGAAACCACCGTTGAGCTGAACTTGTGTACGCGTTCACTAACATACATGCCTGGCTGACAGCGGCACAGGTGCCATCCAACACCATCAGCAGCAACGTTGTTGGCCAACAACAACAAAACTGATCGCTGGGCAACCAAAGCACAGGCACCAACCCGTCCCGATACCACCCAACCCGAACCTCTCCTCTGTTACTCCGACAGAGCCATATCTAAGTGCAGTCCCAAATTGTGACAGCATGATCAACATCCATGAATGTTGACAAGTTGCAGGTGCAAGCCATCAAGCTCTAACTGGATCCCAAAGATAGCACAGAGTCTGCCCAGCTGGCAAACTTTGCTGAAATCACTACCTGTCTGGTTGAGGGTGATGCCAAATGCCGACATTGGCTGTCTCCTGCACAAGGGCACACAATCGTATGTTGGTTGTGTCTGAGCCTGCAAACATCATTACTGTAGAACTGGCTGTGCACATCACAACCACAGTAGCAAGGCACAGAAATATGAACAGTAGTGCCTCTCAGTTCCAAGTCCTGACTCACCATCAGTAGGTTTTGGGCTTGTACAAACTCAGCTTGTAAGTGTAGGGATCATATACTGTTTCGCCCTCTGGGACACTGACGTAATCGGCATCTGGCGCTGCCTGGACGACTGTAACCATCTCAAACCATCCTTGGCTGTATTCAGTCTTGTGAAGACGGCTGTTGATGGTCATGGTGCCACTGTACACACGTATACGTTCACCCATGTAAGCCTTTCGGGGGCCTTGGGCCGTGCGGGGTGCATAAGTGTCAGTATCCTCATCATAGTATCCTTCAGGCTTGTAGGGCTTATACTCATCCTGTGAGTTGTACTCCTTGGAGTCGTACTTGCTCTTGGTGTCATATGATGGTGACTCAGGATGCTCCTTGGTGTCATACTTGCTCTTGGCGTTGCCAGAGTACTCCTTGGTGTCGTACTTGCCCTTAGCATCTTCAGAGTACTCCTTGGTGTCGTACTTGCCCTTGGTGTGGTATGCAGGTGGCTTTGGGTATTCCTCGGCACCGTACTTGCTCTTGGTGTCATATGCTGGCGACTCAGGGTGCTCCTTGGTGGGGTACTTGCTCTTGCCATATGAGGGTGCCTTGGCATACTTGGGCTTCGGATACGTGTGTTTGGCAGTCGTGGACCTGTAAGTAGCACCAGGCGCCACTTGGGCAGCGACGGCTGAGACACCATGGTACTCGGGGGTCTTGGCAGGGTGAGCACTTGCGGTGGCTGCCGGTTCATCAGCTGCAGCGGCTCGGTGCTCCGGGATGCCGTCAGGGCGCGGACAATATGTCTGTGTGTCGACGGGGCGGGCACTTTCTGCAGGCACCTTGCTCAACCAGGGCTTCTCAATCCTGTACCTGCGTGCACCAGCCCAAACCAGGTCACAAAAACAGACATATGTATCATGACTCCCCACACTGTCCAGAGGAGATGTTGTGCAGGCTGGAGCGTGTGAGGCAAAGGAGCTGCGGAACCCTCTACCAGGACGAGGATGCCATGCTGCTATTACATTGCTGCTTCCCTGCTAAGCCTGGTCGATATTTTTGCCTTATCACACCATCTGAACTGAAAAAGCAACCTGCATGTGGGCAGGCAAGCCTTGCTGAACACTCTGTCCACTCTGTCCCAAGCCCATTGCCCAGGGCAGCCTGGAAATGCACAGATGCTGGTACGCATGGCCCTTGCACCCACCTCCGGCCTACAACAGTGAATGTCATCTCTTCGCAGAATGGGTGTCCACACTCTTCAGCCCTGCCGTTCAATGTGCTGTACTCCAACAAAGGACAACAAGAGGACAGGCAGGTGACAGTCACGCAGCAAGTACTGTCAGAACCTGAAATAAGGTGTGGGTGGGGTAAAGAGGTCTGTGATGGCGTGCTGACACCTCCACAACACTGAGAAAACTGGCTCTGAGCTTGAGCAATTGCAAAGGCAACGCAAGGCGTGACAAGCCATTGCATGGCTTGGGCTGCTGTTGCAAGGACACAAGCCCCGGTCGCTCTGCATTTGTCTGAAGGCGACAATGCAATTCTGCCAGTCATGACTTGTCATACTGTCAATTCTGCTGCATGGCTTATGGCACACACAGGCCCGTCATCAGCACAGCAGCTTACCCAATGGCGGTGAAAGTTGCCTCCAGCAGCACATTCTCTTTGACTGGCCGTGGCTCGACAAAAAACGTCTCTGCAGAACAACATAGAGATTAATGGTTGTCACATCTGCAGCGTGTTGTGTGCCTAGCTGGGCCCAAGGCTTACTGATCGCAGAGGGGCATCTATGAAACATGGACAGAGTCAATACGCAATGAATGTTCAAGCATACATGGCTGCTGTCAATATCAGAAGCATTTATTGCTTGCTTGAAGCAGTGTTTTGTTGCATTCTTTGTTGTGTTTTTATGTTGGTTTGGGTTGTGATTGTCCCCATCCTAGGATAGAGGAAGAGGGGGCTCTGGCCGGCCACAGGGTTGTCCTGTTCAGTCCCAATCGTAGCACCCTTATGGTCAAAAGCTGGGTGGCGTGTGCTTTTGCACATGGGAAAACCTGGAAATGCACAGAGTAGGGATATGGACATCCTCATAGCACAGCAGTACCTGTGATGTCGAACTGCCCGATTTCCAAAGGAGTGCCACTCCTGCTGTCGATTGAGGGTCGGCCACTTTGGCCGCAGCACCCGACTCCAGACCTGCAAGCAGCATAGGACGTGTTAGTTGATCTTTCAGTGAAGCCTGCTGCTTTGCGTTGTGCTCCTGTGCGGAGGGGCACAAACAGTTTGAACAGAAACAGCTCAAACGACAAGACCATCAAGGTGCGGCCTGGGGCCCAGATGGAGAACGTGTATCATTATCATTGTCGAGCTGCACTTACTCAAGAAACAGAGGGTAGAGATAAGGGGTTTCGGTTTTGTTGAAGAACCACTGGTTGCATCTGTCCTCGCGGATGATTTTGAGGCAAACATCAACTGTCTCGGTCTTTTCATAGTCTGCTGCAAGCCACATTCGCGCATCGTTGGCCAAAGCTGCCTCGCCCTCAGTGGCAGCATGACCTGCCGACTGCGCTGCAGCATTGGCCACCAGCAAAAGCAACAAAAACCACCTCATGGCAGTCCCCCTAGGCTGTGATGAAACGGATGAGTTGCGTTGGGATCAGTGGTTGCAGTCTTCGTCAGTCGGAAAGCATTCTGTCGCAAATTATCAAATGAGAGAGACAGAGGACACGGAGGAGGACAGGGTACTTCGTGCGAAGTTGTTTGTGTGTGTTGACGTTTCCAGTATTGCATGTTATGCGGGACCGTTGACCATACCGCAACGTCGCCAAAACCGTATCTTGGTGTTTGGGGCTTTGTCTTTCAACGGTGTAGAGAGTCAGTCCGAGGGCCGTTGAGTGAGGATTCACCGTTCAAAGGGGTCCACCACAAACCTCCAGCCAGGGGGGGGAGACGCCGGCCCTAAACGCGAAAGGGGGTGGGGGTCGATCGAACAAACAGCCTAAATCGTCAGGGGGGGTAGGGGTCCAGCGGTCCGTCCATAGGGGGAGGCAACAGTACCTTACAACCTTACTTGCTTACAGCCTAAAACCGACAGGGGGGTAGGGGTCCGTGAGCCAGAAAGCCTAAAACGGATACAGGGGGAGGGGTATCAGCAAAACCGGCGTCTCCCCCCCTGGCTGTAGGTTTGTGGTGGACCCCCAGGTTTGTGGCAATGCCCCTTTCACAGGGTCGCCTGTACAGCATGTCGGATCCATGTGCGACGACAAATTACATCAAATTTGGCTTGATATGAACTTGTTATCTACAAGCTCTTACTTGCGGCTGCAGGGTAGCTGCTGAAGCTCTGCAACAGCCCAGCTCATGCAGGACACATGCCAGACCAGCTCCTTCTGACTGGAAGCTTGCAAGTGGCTGTTGAGAATGGCTGTCTTGGCTGTGGAACGTACATACTGGAGTTGACAAAGCGGGCTGCCGAACACACCGTGTCAAGGAAGGGGGCTAGAAAGGGATCCTGCCTATGCTGACTGGTACATTTACATTAGCACAACACGGTACTCGAGCATTGCCATGCATCTTGTACTCAACTCATTGAGTGCATTCGGATGGGTAATGAATTCTGGGCTGGCTCCTGGACATTTGCTGCTTTTCCCAGCCCCAGGAGCCACGAATCATGGCTAGCTAGGGTGCTTCCAGTGTGGATGGTGGCGAGAACCAGGCTACAGCCTGACAGGAACTGCACAGGAATCATCCTGGGACCAGCCCAGTGCTGACCAGAAAGTGATTCCCTGTGGGCACTGCTTTGTGTTGTGCTGGGTTATGACATGTAATGGTCCCCATTACCCCATTATGGAGGATAAGAAGAGGATGTTGATGTGCTTCAGAATCGCAACAATAAACTGAGACCTCGGTCCCTTAGAAAGCTGGGTGTTGTAACATGTCGCATTGTCTGGCACGATTGAGCGTGGAGTGTGTTGCATGTAGCACACCAGGGTGCACGTGCCAAAAACACTGGTAGCCTAAAACTGCCGCAGCAGGGTGCACGCTATCACATCATCTGGACCCTATGGGAACTGTTGATAGCATTGATGCAGCTAGTTCACAACACATGCCACCCTGTGCCTTTTCCTGCACCTGTCAGGCTGCCAAGATCACAGGGGGAAGGCTGGAAACACACAGTGTGCGCAACAATGACAGTTGTCATGTGGGCCAACGCTGCTCAGGTTCCCGCCTGCTTGCAATCTGCACGGTGGGTGCCATGGCCCATGGCCCATTTCGCCGGGCGAAATTCTGCTGCAGCCGTGCAGCTTCAGCCATTCTTCATGCACTGTTACACTCAGTGAGAGGGTGGGTTTCCCACATGTGGAGTGGTATGCGTACGCGCGTGCTTGCGTGTGTTGGTGTGTGTGTGTGTGTGTGGGGGGGGGGGGGGAGGGAATAATCCTGATGATCCTGCAGGACGTTTTGCACACCAATGTGCTGAACACGTCAAATAATTCGTGTCCTGAACAAGACGATCACAATACTGTATTGCAATGCCAATGCCCTACCTTTGGCCTGAGGGTCCTCAATTTGGTATAACAGCACTGTTTCTGACACGGTTAATGGTGTTTCATGTCTGCAGTTGTGACCCTCTGGACGCGCGCTTGGCTGCCCTTGAGCCCATCCCAAGTACGACTGGGGTAGTACCAATGGTGGTTGCTGCCTTGCAAGGCAGAACCTGCCAGGCCATCAGCGCACAGCTGCCTTGGTATAGTTCCCCAGCAGCTATAGGCGCCCCTGCATGCGCATGCTGACCTGAAGCACCCTTTGAATAGAGCCGTACAGACCCAAGCCCAAGGAACAACCCTAGCAGCTTCAAGGAACCAGCCAAGAAAACGCCCTGCCAGCCCCAGAAAAGGTCCCACGAGTGCCCAGGAAACAACCAAGAAACTGCCCTATCAGCCTGGTCACTGGCTGCCAAAGGCCTGGTCCGCGTCCCAGCACCGGTCCCACTGGCAGTTCCCAGGCGCAAATCACAGGATCCAGCTACAGGCAGGCGCACGCACTGGGAACACCGGAACGTTTCTAGTGTGCACAGTGGAACGGTTGTCAAACACAGCAGGAACAAGCTCATGAGAGCTCATAAGCTGATGAGAATGCAGGGACACGGTTGGGAACCAACAAGACCACTAGTTCAGAACCAGTCAGCCCCAGCTATTATTGACCCAGGAATGGGCTTGATCTGTGGGTAAGGCAGGTAGGGGTCATGATGAGTTCAACATGCTCAGAAACAGCAGGCTGGCCTGCAATGCATCAATTGCACAGTGTGCAACCATACCTGCACAGTGGTGATCCCTGTGAAGTTGTGTCGGGCTGGTTGGCCTCCATTCACACTGGGGTTGACCTGGGCCAGGTCCACTACCCACCTGAGGGGTGGCTTTGACAGGCCTTTGATAAATCACATGATGTGCATGTGTGAAAGCATGCATGCTGGATGCAATAGAGCCAGCCTGCCGCACCTTGTGAAATAAATGGACGGGGTGTTGGCCATGTCATCATGGGCGACAAGGGTGCAGCAGCAGCCTGGCGATGGTCACAGTGACGGCCTCAGGGTACTCAGCACGCTGTGGTGTGCACCAGGGCGCCATGGGGTGCCTTTGGGAGACGCGCACGGGCTAGATGGCATGCCGTGCAGTCTGTCTGCTATCGTCTGTTGATAATGCTGAGTTTGGGAGGCTGATGTTCGCGTCAATGAGACAGGTGGTGTGCGCAACCCCAATGGGTGGTGTTTGTCGTTGTGGTTACAAAAACAGCACAGCAAAGCAGCTGCTTATCCTACTTCAGAGCACGAGCTGAACCGACTGATGCTGTCGACTGCAACACATGCGCTTGATGGCGTTACGAACTTCACTTGGGCTGGCTTGGCTAGCACCACTTGCCATCGACACCTTCAGCTGAAAATCTACTGAGCACAAACAAGCTGTAAATCTACTGGGCGAACAAAGGGTTGCACAATGCAACACCAACATGTCACCCGGGTCAGGGCTCAAGGTTGCTTCAATTGTAATGGTCACAGCTTCAAGTGTACTGGTCACAGTCAAAAAAACCCAATTTGGTGTACATCACTGCTGCCACTGGTGCACAAGCATGTACTGCCCGTACCCACCGTATGCTGCTGCCGCTGCTGCTCCATAGTCTGCTGCTGCCGCTCCATCAGAGCCGTCATCAAGCTCCATGCCCCCCTCATCACTGCTGTCGCCATCCGACGCAGCTGCACGCCGCCTGCCACCCCTGCCGCCAGACCGCCCACCCCTGCCCCTGCCGCCCCGGCCGCCCCTGCCTCCGCCCCTTCCCCGTCCAGCTCGGCCTCCTCCTCTCCCTAGGCCTCCTGCGCCACCACTGGGCACTGGTGCTGCGCGCAGTGCCTCTGCCAGCTGCTCTAGTGAGGTGCTGCGGGGGGTGCCCTGCAAGACGGTGCAGCAAGACGGTGCAGCAAGGCAAAGCACAAATGATGATTGACTATCCTGCCAGAACCACTTGGAAATCTCACAGCTCACTTCCATGGGCAAGGTCGTTGCTTGAACGGTTCTTGATGATGCTGGCGCAAGATACACATAGGCAACACAAGATGTTGAGCGGCAAGTGTCAGTGATTAGGACCTGGGTGGAACGCAACCCATGCGCATGCACAATAGACTGAGAATCTTTGTGTTGCTCACACATCACTGCATCAAGCCAATGCCTCAACCAGCCCCAACCTCTTTTTCACCTGCAGGGCCTCAAACCAGAGTGCGTCAAACATGGGGCTGCCGTACACCTTGGCCTCGTTCCTAAAGGACCAGCAGCTGCTGGTCCACTGACGCTCAGGCTGCGACGCAATGTGCGAGATCAGCTTGGAACGCTCCTGCAGGCAAACAGTGCCAGCAGCAACAGGCAGCGTGGGAGTCTGCCAGCAGGCTGCAACAGCATCGCAGCTGCTGCTTACCGGGAACCAAGTGTTGTGCGGGTGTGGTACTGCAGCTTGCCTCGTAGTGGCCAGTAGAACAAAGGTCTTGAGCACGACTGCCACCAGCAACTTGGTCAGCAGGATGTGTTGCGCACTGCACCCTCCCGTCCCACTCACCCTTGCGTCGTACTTCTCCTTGGTGTTGTAGCAAGACTCAATGTCTGGCAGGCTGAGGGTGCCCCGGCGCTCAGCTGACAGGCTGGCGGTGGGGTCGTACACGGTCTGCTTGTACCAGCTGCTCAGCTGGGCCCACACGTACAGTGGACCATACCTGGGGTGGCATGGCAGGCAGCAAGTGCGGCATTGATCACGTGCAGCTTGGTTGGGCATGGTGCGTGATTGAGACAAAAACGATTGCAGTTCCAGCCACCCCACTTTACGCCCCCAGGTTAGTGTCAGACGTGCAACAGAGTGATGGGGGCGGGAGGGGGGGGGGCTCTTGCAGTCCTCAGGATCAACTGTCACCTGGCTTGCTGTGCCATGCCATGATGGTCAGGGTTGTGCCAACCTTGGTCCCAGGAGGCATTGGATCAAACAGCACCCCATACATCAACCCAACCCACTGAGACACACCTTTTCTCCAGCACCTTCCTGCTGATGTCCCTCAGGTTCAGGCCGCCACCTTCACCACCACTGCCGCGACCCCTGCCCCTGCCCCCCCTGCCTCCCCTGCCTCCCCTGGGCTTGGCCCTGCCCCTGCTGTCATCATCGCTGTCAAGCTCGCTGCTGCCTGGGCTGCTGCCGCTGAAGCTGTCTTTGTCAGGATCGTACTCGTCGTCCGAGTCTGCTCCCCGCTTGTACCCGCTGGCTGCACCGCCTCCCCGGCTGCCACGACCCCTCCCTCTTCCACGACCCCTGCCCCTCCTGCTGCTCGCACCCTCTCGCTCACGCTCCTCCACGGCTGCACCATCTGCCTGAGGACCCCCCTCAACATCGCCTGGCCCCCAACCATCTGCATTGCTGCCGCTGTAGCTGCCGTAGGGGGCAAACCCGCTGCTGCCAGCACCTGCAGCAGCTGCTGCTGGCGGCAGCTGACCCTGTGAGCTGGTGCGGCGGGGTTGACCCCCCATGGGCCCAGCAAAGCCGCCGTGCATGCTAATCATGTCTTCGTGCAGCTGGAGGGGTGGTGAGGTGAAGCTGATGTAGTCACGCGTAGAGGTAAACCACACCTACACAGCCACAACAAACAGGCATACACATGCAGCCCCTAACCATCCTTATATCATGCACAGGCACACCGAAGAATGCGGTGCATCAGCACAATCACACCTTCAGATACATTTTGATGGTCATAAGGCAGTGCCAAAGCTGTTACCATCTGCCAACCATGGCAACTTGATGCACAGCTGTTGCAGAGCTGTTGCACAGCTGTTGCACAGCAAGTGTGATCGCAAGCAGGCTGCCCATCGCCACTGGCCCCACCTGTGTTGCTGCGTACAGCGCCAGCACGTCTGCTGTGCGTGTGTGTCCACCCCCCTGTGATACATCCAGTTCCCTCAGGTGCACCACCAGCTGAGCCAGCAGTGCGCGCGCAGCAGCAGCATCAGCGGCAGGCTGGGCCAGCAGCGTGGACATGGCCGCCAGGGGCGCACTTACGGACGATAGGGCCTGACCTACGGCAGTGTACTGCTCGGGTGTGCGCGCACCGATGAGCAGCTCAGCATGCTGTGGCGAGCAGAGAGGGGGCAGCAGAGCGGCCAGCAAAGGCAGCAAACGTCACAAGATAAGGCAGGCAGATGCGCTATCATGGCAATCAGCCCAAAGTTGTGTGTGGGTGTGTAGGACGTGCAGCACATGACAGGTCGACATGAAGCCAAACAGCACATAATTGCTGGCTGCAGCCAAGAAGACATGCTGCAGCTGTTCAGATGAGCCATGCACCTGTGCCTCCAGGGCAAAGGCTGCAGCTGCAGCTGCTGCCCTTTTCGCCACTGACTTGTCCCCACTCCACAGGTGCTCAACAACCTCCTCAGCGCTGAGCAGTGCAAGAGGGGCCTCCCTGTGCAGCACAAGGCACACACCATGCATTGATTAGCATGACAGGTGCAGCCTCCACTGTCACAATAGATAGCAAGAACAGCACCTTAGTTGGCTGCATTACAGCACATGTGCGCAGGCATCGGTGCGGATACGGAGAAAACAGTTGCATGAACATCCATTACCAGCGGTGTCTATCGCGCATCTTCAATCCCAACCAACCACACAGTATCTTGCATGTATGCTGAACCCCCTTCCCTCCCAGCATCAGCCCTCTCTCACTTGCACTGTCCTGGCTGGTTGAGGCAGTGCTTTGCTTTGTCGAGTGTGATGCAGATGTTCTGCAGCCTATTGAGCTCCACACCAACTGCTGCCGACACGGAATCAGGCTCGGACACTGTCAGAGGTGGAGGCAGCGCCTGCAGGGCCTGGTGGTAGCAGCAGGGGGGAAAGGCACGGACATAAGCACAGAGTGCCACTGATCATTCTGATCAAGGCTTTGGAGCGCGCAAAATCACAGCCTGTGTGCTGTTGTCCTGTACTGCAGGTGTACTGCACTGCAAAAAAAGACGCGCAACCCTTTTGACATGGCGCTTTTTGAATGATGGCACTAGCGCACCACTGCACAACCATGCGCAAACCAACACGGTCACATTTTGTCTTTACTGGACCCGGTATTGGTGCAGCTGCACATGATGCCACTTGCAGCGGAACGTGCAGCAAACCTTGCACTGCAGCTAGCTGCTGGCTTGCAGGACAGTGGCCATTACAAGCCCGTGGACTCTAGGCAAGAGCAGTACCCCCCTCACCCCTGGCAGCAGCTCCTTCTCCTTCTCCACAAACTGTAGTGTGAGGACCACCCACTTCTTCAGCCAGTCCGGTACCTCCAGGTTGGCGGCCACGTCAGCACGGCCCAGAGCACTGCCGCGCAGACCTGCAGCATGCAGTGCAGCCTGCACCACAGCGACATGAATTTGGCCGAAGATGTCAGCGTGTGCCTGTGAATGTCATGACTGGCAAGGAGGGCCTTGGTGCAGCCCAAACGCGTGTGACTTCGAAAGGAGAGTGGAGCACAGGTCGTGATGAGGGAGCAGACGAAAGCGCAGCTCCTGTCCTGCATCCCCAAACTTGGCTGTGCTGGCCTACTCGTGGAGCCCTCATGGGGTGTATGCTGGCCCATCAGCCCACCTTGTCATCAGCGGTGAGCGGCTCCAAGCTGCACCTGAGCAGTGACACCTGGCGGTCAAGGAAGGTGTGCTGCTCCTCAACCACCTGCGCAGGAGTACAGCAGCCAGCAGGAGGGCAGCCTTATAGTTCAGCCAGACCGGATGCAGCACAGTGCACTCGACTGGAGTAGCTCACCCATACAGCACGCATCTCAACAGGGCACACTGACCACAGAAACATACCACCAATAGTCGCACGCGCGTCAAATCTCGACAGGTAGATGTTGAAGCCTTGAACCTCCAGCATGCTGCCCTGCATCTCCTCATCAGCCCCTCACCTGCATGTACGCCTTGCCTGTGTAGTGCAGGTAGCTGCCCCTGCATTGCCTCGAGCTGCACATGCAGAAGGCCTGCTTGAACTCATCCTCACTCTCAGTAACACTCGCATAGTCAAACGTCAACTCCTCCCCAGGGAGCACATGCCGGATGGTGTACAGCGCCACAGTCAACCGGCCACCAGCTGACACAACAACAGCCTGCAAGGCAGCAGACAGCAGCACGGGAGCAGCTTCATCTCCCAGCCTGAGACTGCACCTCATGCCTCAACGACCCGTCAGTCATCATGCTGCATGCACGCACCACCACCCTCTGTGCATTTGATGGCGCAGCACAAGTCACACCCCAGAATCCTCATACCTGGCAGTTTGGTGAGCAGCTGTGGCTCATCCTGCTGGCAAAGCTGCCCATGAAGGCTGCGTCGACAAACATGACGTCGTAACCGTCTGGGTCGTCCTTTGGCCGCTCCAGGGTGATGTTGTAGAAGTCTGGCAGGTCTTTCTGAGTGATCTTCTTGATGGCATCTTGGATCTCAAACCAGCGCCAACCTATCAAAGGCGGGTGAAAGGCGCACCATGGGCAATTTCTGTTTGCATTAAGTGTTGTGGAACAGTAGCAACATTGTACCGGGGGGACTCCAACTGCGATGATCTCAGTCTTCTTGCGAACAAGGGGTTGCAGAGGCGCAGCATCTGGTAGCAAAGCCATAAGCTTCTTGTATGGCAGCATGGTTCATGCATCAGTTGCACTGTCCACGCTTGCGTGTGGGTGTGGCAGAATTCCCAATAAACCATAGCAAACCTGTAAGCTGGTCACCGATGGCGAGCAACCCCATACATGGTACACGCATCAAGCAGGCTGCAGTAACACATCAAGCCATGCACACGCTCATCCACCAGCTAAACCCCCGCATACTACACAGCCTGTGCGTGCGCATGCGAGTGCGCGTGCGTGCCCACCTGTGTGGACCTCCCCCAGATACTCCTCCACAAAGGTGAAGGGCTGGATGCCACCTGGTCGGGCCACCAGCATGCCTCGGCCCTTAGGATGCAGCCTGAAGTAATTGTAGCCTTCAGGCAGGCGCTCAAACTGACGCAGGATGGCTGTAGCAGCCTTCACGTCCGTCTGTAAGGGTGTAGCAGCAGAGGCAAACGTTCTGCTTCTATAGCCGGCCAGGACGCAAGGGACTGCAGCTGCTTTTTGCAGATCGTCCCTTCAACCAGCAACAGCCCCCGACTCCCCTTCGATCAGGACACAAGAGCAGCCCACAACACAACACACCAGCTGCCATGACAAGCTACAAGGTCCCACCTCGCTGCCTGTTGCCTCTGCTGCCAGCTTGATGTCTGTGGCCACCTTGACCATATCCCAGCCGTCAGGACCAGCTCTGTTTACTGCAGGTATGAACACACGGTCAATCCACCTGCAACACATGATGCACGATACACAGAAAAAGCTTGCAGACACATGTTGGGACAGCCTAGGAACCTTCTGGATGGCGCCTTTGTATGCCTGCTTCCTGCAGGTGTGTATGCTGGTACCACAAGAAGGGACGTTCTGGCTCCCACACATGCAGTCACCAACAACATCAGGGCCGGTCAACTTACGCATGCACTGCGTCCTTCTCTTCGTCCCCGTATTTGATGCGCCTGGTGCCATAGAGTTTGTCACGAGCCGCCTCCCGAGCAGCCTCCCGTGCAGCAGCGGTACTGGCCTGCAGAGCACACACGCATACACGACCGTCAGCACTGAAACAGTCTGCACACAGTGCAGGTCTGTCCCACCAGCAAGTTATGCGCAAATGCATCAGGTGTCAAAGCTTCCATGTTCAGCACCTCAAAACATGGATGGGCAGGGCCAGCAATGTGTGCAGTGATGCTCTGAACCAGCGTATTAGCAGGCGCAGGCACTGCTGCTCAACAGCAAAGTACAATGTCTCACCTCCAGGTCACCCGCAGCCTCGTCCGCATACACCACCCGCTTGCGGGACCTGCTGCTGCGCCTCACACCACCCTCCTCATCGTCATCGGACGACTCGTCGCTGCCACTGACCTCCTCTCCAGACGAGCTGACATCACCGGCAGCAGCATCACCGCCAGCTTCTGCACTGGCTCCGACACCAGCTGCAGCTCCTGCATCTGCAGCATCTGTGCCAGCAGCAGGCGCTGTGCTGGCCTCCCGCGATTGCTGGCCTGGGCTCGACTGCTGCTGCTGTGGCTGCTGCTGCTGTGACTGCTGCTGCGCACAAGGGTCTTGCTGCTGTGGGCTCAACTGCTGCTCAGGCACCTGCTGCTGACCTGTTGGCTGCGGTTCTTGCTGCTGCTGGCCTAGAGGCTCTGCTGCTGCATGCGTTGGCTGCACAAATGGCTGCTCACTGCCAGACGCCTCCTGCGGCATGGCTGCTGCTTCTGCTGACGGCACTTGCTGCTGGGGTGACTGCTGCAGTGGCTCAACAGCAACAGCTGCAGCAGCTGCAGAACTGTCCTCCACCTTCACTGGAACCTTCTGCTGCTGCTGCTGCTGTTCCTGCTGTTGTTGCTGGTGCGGCTGCTGTGGCTGTGGCTCAGCCTGCTCTGCCATGGGCTTCACCTCCGGCTGCTGAAGCTGCTGCTGTTCAGACACAGGCTTCACCTCCAGCTCCTGAGGACTGCTGGCGGGTGCAGCAGCTGCAGCATCAGGTTCAGCCTTCACAGACTGCTGAAGCTGTGGCTGTGGCTGCTGCTCCTGCTTTGGCTGCTGCTGCTGCGGGTACGGTGGCACATCAACATCCATCGGCTGCCCTGGGTTGAGAGCTGCTTGAATCAGGGCCTGCTGCACACCGGGCTGCAGCGCAGCCGACGATTGGCCCCCCTGCTGCTGCCCTGCCAACTGCTGTGCCCTGGCTGTTGCAGTGCCTGCTGCTGCTGCAGCTCCTGTTGTTGCTGCCCGCCCAGCTGCTGGTGCTGCTGCTCAACACCCTGCTGCTGCTCCTGCTGCTCGCCAGCTGCGCCTGGCAGCAGCCAAGCTGGGCCCACCTTGGGCACCTTGCTGTCGATGCCCATTTCGTCCATCCACTTGCCTATCTGCATGGGCTGCGCGTCTGCAGGGCACTGCTCCACAGCACCAGGGGGGATGCGTATGCTGGCTCGCCACTTCTTGCTGCTGCCTGCTCCCGCATGCTGCTCAAACTTTGTGGGCATCCACTTGCGGGCCTCAAGGTCAGGCTCCTTCAAGCAGGAGGTGCAGTTGCACAGCACACGCATCTCCAGGAACAGGAATGTCCCTGGGGTGCTGTTGCACATGACCGGCAGCTCTGGTATGTCGAGGATGATCTGCGGCGGCGGTTTCAGCGCCACAGCAGCACCCCCACCGCCGCCACCGCCACCAGCTGCTGACGGCTGCCGTGATGCTGCCGCGCTGCTGCTGCCACCCCGCAGCTCCTTGAAGTGCTTCTTCTTTTTCTTCTTGCGCTTGGGCCGCTGCGCATGCAAGGCCGCATCTAGCTGCTGCTGCGCCTCCAGCGCGTCGAGCTCGGGGTCCGGCTCAAATTCCTCCTGCTCCGGGCGCAGGTGCTTGAAGACGTCTGCCTCCAGCACTGCGTCGAACACGTTGCGGCGGGTGTAGCAATCCATGCCCCAGGTGTCCACCTCCACTACGTCTAGCCCCTGGATCAAGGCCTGCCGGGCAACAACCTGCGGCAAACACAGCGACGACAAAAACGGTACAGTTGGTTGGATGCACTTAGCGCCCTGTGGTCGATGATGATGACTTGACCTGAGCGCACTGCATGACACAAAGTTTCAGCGCACAAGTGCGAGCGCTGCTGCTGCGTGCGCGCCAGTGCGGGCGCATAGTAAGCACCGGCCGTTTCGGACCTGTTTGACGAGGTGCTGCTCCTTGTCCTGCAGCTCCTCAGGCGGTAGGTCTGAGTGCTTCTCAGCAAAGCCATCACCAGCGCCATCAGCACGGCGGGTGGTCAGCTTCCAGCGCAGAGCCTTGGCCTGGCAGGCACAGCACAGCAGCAGTGTAACGGGCAGCATCACCAGCAGCCAACAATCAGGCAAGAGGCCATACAAGCAACACACAGACACACATACAGACGCCATGCCAACCACCTGGATACAGCCAAGTGCCTGTGGTATTGTTGCTTGAAACATGCGGCACATGCCCCTTCCTCTTAAGCTGCTTCCAGGCCCTAGCGCACCATCATAGCCTCTGCGCACCTCAGACGCCACCTTGCTAGTGATCGCATACTCTGTGAGGGGTATGTAGGGCCGGGGGTCAAAGGGCTCCCGCCGCCACTCTTTGTGAGCAAACGGCTCCTTGTTTTCAATGATGCACCTGCACAAACAGCACATCGTGGGCAACAAGAGAAGCTTGCAGGAAGGATAGGCAAATTGTGATGTTGCCTTGGGAGCTCAAGGTGACACGGTAGCTGAAGTGCCCCAACGCTCCTACTGCAAATCCAAATGGATTGAAGACGGGAAAATGGGGCATCAACAGGCGGAATTTCAGGCAGTCTAGTCTGCTGAGATTGGATCAAAACTACCACCAACTGCTGCATCAGCCCTACCTGGGCAGCGGCTTGTAAACAGTGACAGTTCGAGGTGCTGCTGCTGCAGGCTTCTCAATGTGGCCCGCTTCCTGCAGCAGCTGCTCAGCAACATCCCTGAGGGCATCCTGACTCAGCTCACACTGCAGCAGCAAGCAAGGCGCAGCGTGGGACAACAGCACAGGGGTGAAGGGTGGCAGGGGACAGCAACACAGCCAAGCCACATTTTGTGTAGATTTGTCCCACCTGACTTGCCAATGCCACGATGGCATTTCATGAAGCTGCTTCATTGCAACCTCTGCATAATTTGTATTGCCTCAGCCAGCTGCACCTGCTATCATTCGCCAGGTCAGCGCACCCCAACCATCAGCTGCTGCCGAGCCTGCAATGGCTCTGTCTGCCAGTACCCGTCCTGTATGCCTGCCACCTGCCCTTTGCGCTGCTATCCCACCTGTGCCTCCACCTTGGCCCTCCTGCCCGGAAGTGTGTCATTGTCCAAGCTTGCCAGCACAGTGTGAAGATCCGAGGCAATGTGCTGGCGCAGGTCATCCAGAGTGCAGGCACCACCCAGGGCCAACATGCTGGCAGGCACACAAGGGACAGGCGCAACAAGGCAAGCAAGGGGTGGTCATGTGTGAGCCATTCTGTGGCACGCATGGCTCTCAGTAGCAGCATGGACATGTACGAATGGTATGATGCAGGACCTGTCAATGCTGGTTGCACTTTCACAGTTGTTGCCATTGCAAGGCTGTTGTGTGGACCAACGTCCGCCTGCACGATACTACAAAACCAGCTGCGCGGCCGCACCTGCGTGCCGTATCAAGCTGAAGCTGCAGCTGCCACACCAACGAAAGTGCTGGTCGGGCCCTCAGCTCATTGGCCAGCTTTTGAGCCAGCTGGTAGGACCCCAACACACCCAGCTTGGGGGGCGGGGGCATGGGTGCCGCAATGCCGGCTGCTGCTGCAGCCCGCCGCTGCTGCTCCTGCTGCGTCTCCAGGCCCACTGCGCTGACCAAGCACTGGTTGAGGGTATTGCTGTCACCCACGACAGCAGACAGGAACCCCAGCAGCAGCAGCTGCGCCTCAGCATCCAGGGGGGACGCATCACGACGCCGCCGCTTGTTGCCTGCCGCTGCAGGGTAGATGGTGCCGTTTGCAGCTGCTGACGCCATGACATCATAGGGGTCTCCTGGCCCCCCTGGCCACCCACCTGCTGCTGCTGCTGCCTGTGGTGGCATGGGCGGTATGGGCATGCCAGGCGGGAAGTGCTGCTGCTGCTGCATCATGTCTGGTGGCATGGGAGGCATGGCCGGCATATGATGCATGCCGTTTTGGTCTGCAGGCAAACCGCCGAAGCCGCCAGGCATCTGTTGCTGGTACGGCAGGTTGGGCGGCATCATGCCAGCTGGCGGCCCCCTAACGGGGTGCCTGCCAGGTGCCCCCAGATGCTGCCGGGCCGCATGAAGCTGTTGGACTCCCGACGGCCCAGGAGGCCCCAAGAGGTTGGGATCAAAAGACAGGGGCAGGAAGCTGGGGACGTCCCTGCTGTTGAGCTGCAGTTGCGCTGCTGGTGTCTGCTGGACTTGTGCATCTGCCATCTGTGACCTGGCGCATGGCACGGCACAGCGAAAAAGTTCACCCAGTGACATCCACTCAGTGCTTGCCACGGTGCAGCAGCTGCGTTGCAGCTCCAGGATCCAGGGTGCTTTTGCATCACAAACCAAGCACCATCTGACCATGTGATGGGCCTGTCATGCTGCATGCTGCCTCTCAGACTGTCCTCAAAGCATGCATTGCAGATGCAGTGCTGTCATGCAGCTCTGGTGAGACGTAATGATTGGACAGTCATGTGCAATGTTTGCATGAATGTCACAGGAGGTCCACTGTCACCCACCTGTGCTAAACAGGTAGGCAGTAGTGCTGAGCCCTGCAGGCCAGTCTCATGGGCCCTTAAGCATTATTCGCTGACAATATCTGCAGCTTGATGGTACAGCTGCCTTGAGCAACAACCCGATCAAGCTTTTGGCACAACAGCAATCAAACCTGCTTCAAACTGCTTTTGCCTCCGACAACAGCATATGATGCAAGAAAGCTCCACACAAACACATATACCAAAGACAATGTCGTCTCGTCACGGTTGGTCGTTTCGTGGCGTGCAACCGTCACAGTTGCAACTGCCAGATCTACTGTTGACATCGCTAATGTTGTTTGATGGGGTTGACAACAATCACAAGCGTGCTTAGAATTGTTTCTGAAATTAGTTTAATCCTCCTGCACACCTGCTCCAGCAATGCTCTTGTAATTACTGCTGAGGCCCTGTCACTGTCTGTAATCACCCAGCAGCACAAGCAGGTGCTGCTTTCTGATCATCTGAATGCACGCTCACCACACATGTCGTGGGTGAGCTGCCAACCTGGACAGTGGCAGTGCTAAGCAGGTGGTCGGATGAATCGTTACGAAAAGGGTGTGCTTCTTGGACAGGGAACATTTGCCAGTGTCATCAAAGCCACCGACAAAAAGGTGACTGTTGATGGCACCACCAGCAGACATAGCCGCTGTGCTGGCCTTCATCAGCACCACAGTGTCCTGCCACCACTGGCATCTTCGCTGTTTTGGGTTTCATTGTGGGCGCTGTGTGTATACAGACAGGCAAGGTGGTGGCGATAAAAACCATCCATGCAGGGGGAGCAGGCGAGGTGCGCACAGCCGACTCGCCGCCTGCAGCAGCTGTTTCAAGCTGTTTCACCAGCACAGGCTGCCACCAAGTGGGGCTGCTATGTCGCCATGAAAATGCATCAAGAAACACAGCCATGTCCCGCCACGTCTGACAATCTGTGATAATCAGCAGAAGAGTGCAGAAGTAGTCCGGTACATTTCAAGTCGCGTCTGCTTTGTCGGCACCGCCTCCCTGTGTGCAGGGCATCCATGTGACATCTCTGCGTGAGATCAAGCTGTTGCGTGAAATCAACTCTCCTTACGTGGTCAATATGCTGGACATTTTTGTGCACAAGAAGAGGCTGGCAATGGTGAGTGGGGAGCTGGCGTGTGGGCTTTGAATTTCATACTGGGTGCAATGAGAGCTGCATGATCAATATCCTCTGCAGGACTACAAACATGCCCGCATGCTCGCAATTAATGGCTTGTTCTGTCACACCTTGTGACGCCCTGCTGCCTGCTCCAGGTGTTGGAGTTCTGCGACAGTGACCTTGAGGCTCTGATCAAGGCCAAGGGTGTGGTGCTGTCACCTGGCGATATCAAGGCCTACATGAGCATGCTGCTGCAGGCCCTGCAGGCCTGCCACCAACACTGGATCCTGCACAGAGACGTCAAACCCAACAACATGCTCATCAGCAGAGATGGTGTGGCCCAAGGGTTGGCAGGGCAGTGTATGAAACCTGTGCTGGGGTAAAAGTTGGCAGATGGCTAGTCGCACAGCAACACGCGCATGAAGGCGGCATTCATTGTCTAACTACCACAGGCAGGCATTTGCACTCTTTCAGTGCGCAGGATGCAGTGGGCAGCAGCATGAATCACTGAGGCACTCCGTGACCTTGTGTTTTATCTCCATGCAGGCAGCTTCAAGCTTGCAGACTTTGGCCTGGCACGCATATTCGGGAGCCCTGACAGGAACCTCACTCCAAGGGTGAGCCATATGCCACCTATCAGAGTGCACAGCAGGTGTATGTGGTTTTGCCTGTTTGTGCAGGCTGCGCTTGGACCTTGGGCTGCGCTTGGACCTTGGGCTGCGGCACGACAAAGGGTTGGGAGTACAATGGGCTGGTGCTTGCCCTGCACTTGTGCCTTTTGTGTGTGCTGCAGGTGTTTGCAACTTGGTATCGCGCCCCAGAGTTGTTGTTTGGCAGCACTGCTTACGGTCCAGGAGTGGACATCTGGGCAGCAGGCTGTGTCTTTGCTGGTGCGTACATCGACACAGCTTGACTGTGTTGATGGTCAGCGCTAGGGGCTGCTGGCTGTGCATGTCACTTTGAGAAAGGGGCCCATATGTGTGCAACTACTGCACACATGCACTTGTCATGTTGTCTCTTTGCAAAGTCACCAGGGCTCCCACCTGGGCAGTGCACTGTTGTATGTTTGCTTGTAGAGCTGCTGTTACGTCGGCCATGGCTGCCAGGGAGCACGGATGTAGACCAGCTGGGCAAGATATTTGCAGCCTTGGGCACACCCAATGAGCAGAACTGGCCAGGTGAGAACTATCATCCCGGCAGCAGCAGCAGCAGCACCTGTGGCTACCAGCTTGAGTCCAACATCATGTCCTCTCTGTTCAGCTTGGCAGTGGGGTTGCAGAGTAAGCAGTCCGTCCTGGCATGCACTAGGCTCCTTGTCAGACCGGCCGTCCCGGCAAAGCATTTTCCTGTCTTGTTGATGCTGATCTGCCTGTGCGTGCTGCCTGCTCAGGTGTCGAATCGTTGCCGAGCTACGTCCCCTTCCAGCCCGTGAACAATGCCCCCTCACTGCGCCAGCAGTTCCCTGGAGCCAGTGATGACGCCCTGGACCTGCTGGCCAGCATGGTGGCACTGGACCCCAGCAAACGGCCATCAGGTAAGACACAAAGACACATGTCGCTTGAATCCAGCAGTGAGCTACTTGAATGCAGTGTGGCAGGCCTTTTGGGCATGGTGCACATGTTGCATAGTGAATTTAAGTAGTCCGTAACAACACACTGACAATTCAATTCCAGCTCCAGATGGGTGTGTCTCGCTATGCATCTGAGTGAACAGTTGCTCCCCCCCCCCTTGGTAAAAAACCCTCCCCCCTGGTAAAAAAACAGTTGCTCTTGAAATGCCACAAAGATGCTGCAAAGATGCTGCTCAACAGTTAATGCAGGTTTTAAGAGATTACACTGTGACGTGCTGACTGGATGTTGGCCAATTCTCCAAAAGGCCCTGGTGCTTGTGTTGCTCCTGGTTGTGTGGCTGCAGCTGCTGATGCGCTGAAGCACCCATATTTCAGTGCCGCCCCACCACCCACCCCCGGACACAGGCTGCCCAAGCCACCCTTGCGCGAGGACAACCCCCTGCAGGTAAGTGTCAGGCTTGAGCTTGTGCACCGCAGCATGATGACGAACACTTCTGTCCTGCTGCCTGGCAAGTCTGGAGCAACGATACTAGCAGTAGGGGGAAGCTGTTTTGCACGGCAGTAGGCAATAGCACCCTGTTAGTGCAGGCAACTTGGGCAACAACAAGTGCATGCCCCGCCTTTGCTGCTACATTGTCTGTTGCTAGGCTCCAGGTGTTGCACCAGCCGCATCCAACAAGCGCCCACCAGCAGGCGGGGATGGACCGGCAGGCAAACGCAGCAAGTCAGCGGCAGCAGCTGCCCTCAGCCCTGCGGCAGCGGCGGCGGCAGCAATACACGCAGCAGGCACAGCAAGCCCTGCTGGCTAGTGAATTGCGACGGCATGGCTGCTCTGTGGGATTCGGTGTGCAGGATGTGCAGAACCTTGAGATCCAGGTAGCTTTTGACTGCAGTGCAATGGTCTGTGCTGAAACACTGCACACCATGCAGATACTGGTTGTGAATCTTCGGAGCAAAGTGCATCTGCAGCGTGCTTGGCATTGAACATACTTGACTTGTGCTTGGCAGCTGTTTCTCTCCAAACTTGTGTACATGCAACCGGAGTACATGCATGTGTTTACACCACTACTACTAAACTGGGTCAGGGCCACGCCTGACAAACTAGGCTCATAGGCCGTATGAAATGGCATTTCATTCCGAACCATGCCAATGAAGCTGTGCCACCCAACACTCAGTGACATCTTGTGCACAGGCATTACAGCTACAACATTGGGCCGCAACTGGTGTAAGCACGCAGGCTCCAGAGCCCTTGATGAACCTCTGGCAATCAACTCCCTACTGCTGCGCCACCCCTGCTTCCGCTGTGGCTGCAATGAGCCTGGAGGCAGCCCTGTACAGTGGTGTCTGCTGCTGCTGCAGCACCTCCAGTGCTGCCACTGCTGCTGCCAGCTGCACCTTCGTTGCCAACCGTGCCTTACTGTGCAGCTGCCGGGCTGCTGCTGTCACGAGCCCCACATGCCCATACTTGTGGTCCCCTGGTTGTTGCCACGCTGCTGCCAACACCTGCAGCAGGGTCACCAGGGTGTGCGTGTTGCAGCTATGCACATTCTGTGCAAGCTCCTTCGCATAAGCATCAGCTAGCTGCAAGCTGCTGCTGCTTCCTGATAAGGTGCTGGTCATGGCTGGGTGTGTTGCGCACTGCAGCAGCAGCACCAGGTCTTGCGGCTTGCTGCCCCAGGGCCAGTGGTTGGGGTGGTCCTGGACCAACCGGCCCAGTTGCTGCACTACCCGGGGGGTGACAACAGGCTGCCAGCCTGGTGCTGCGCTGCTGCTGTTGTCAGACCTGTTGAAGATTTCATGGTGCTGCTGCGGCTGTTGTTGTTGCACCTGCACCATGCAGGGGCCTTGCAACAGCAGCGTGGCATGCAGCAACCTCAGGAGGGTAGACCAGGGCAGCAGCTGTGGCTGTGCAAGCACAGTAACAGCCAGCTGGCCCACCAGCCTATCAGTCTGCCTGTGCACTACTGACAACAGAGCAGCACTGCCCTCCACCACCACGTTGACAGTGCCACACTCCTGCTGCAGCTCAGTAGCAGCCAACTGCAGCAGGGTGCTGCATGCTGTTGCCACACTGACAAGCCCCTGCAGCTGCTCAGCCCCCGCTGGGCGCCTCTGCCGTTGCAAAGCAACGTCCGCAAGCTGCAGCAGCAACCGTAGTTGGCCAACGCCATACACGGATTCCCTGCTGGCGTCACGAGCGGCCCAGCCACTGGTGGCAGCTGTCAGCAGCTGTGTGAGCTGGTGGTCTGTCAAGCTGGCGGCGTTTGCAGCCAGCACTGGCAGCAGCTGCTGGTGCAGCTGCGGTGCAGCGTGCTGGAAGGTGCCAAAGGCTCCCAGCAGCTGCAGGCACTGCTGGCTGCTGTACACACACCTCGCCTGCTGCTGCTGTTGCTGCAAATGGCCCTGAAAGCTTGGTGAGGCATGGCGGGCCCTACAGCTTGGCACGAAGCCAACCCCAGCAGCTGCAGAAGCTGCCGCCACTGCTAGTCTGTCATACAATCGGGGTTCATAGTACCCCAAACCGGCCAGACTCACAATGATGTTGTACAGGGTCTGGGCGCTGGTATTGGGCAGCTGCTGCATGATGTGCTCCCCAATCTGCCTCAGCAGCAATAGCAGCTGACTGCTGGTGTCACCTTGGGACCCCGCCAGGGCAGCAGACAGGGCAATCTGCGCCCGCACTGCTGCTGCAGGTGAAACACCCAGCCTTGGCGCAACACCGCTGCTGCTGTTGCCCTGGCCCTGCTGCCCAGCCCTGCAGGCAAGCCGCTGATGAACTGTCGCACCATGTGCGGGCCTGCCAGCACAGCTGGCATCATCGCTCCTGCTGCTGCTGCCACTGGTGGTACTGCTGCTGGGCTGCTCACTCGCCGCCGGTCCTTGTGGGGTACTGTCGTCAGCCTGCTGTGTGCTCAGGCGTGCTGTGCTGCGCCGTGTTCCCCTGCTGACCTTCAGCAGTGCCTGCAGCACAGTGGCCACCCCTGCAGGCTGCAGTTCATGCAGCTTGACTGTGACCTGGCACAGCAGCACACCCATGAAGAAGGCCTCATGGTGCTGCAAGCAGTCAGTGCCCATCAGGCCCCACACCAGGTTGGATAGATGCTTGCCACGCAGCTTCCACCACTGGGCCTTGCACACCTGCAGCCAACAGACACGCCAGCAGCTGCATCAGCACTTGTGCTGGAACAGGAGCACACCTGCACGGTGCAGCCCACCTGTGGCTGAAGAGGCATCAAGCTTGGGACCTTGCAGCTACCCTGCCTAGCCGCTGCTGAGCCATCCATGGTGACAAACAACTACCTCAACTACCATGGCCTGCATGCCTGTCCTACCTGTAACAGCTGCGCAACTGCACGTGGGTCTGGTCTGTGCCCAACTCGTGCACAAGACGACAGCAGCATGGCCACGCCCTGGGGGTGCAGCACACCCCTCACAGCCACAGCACGCCACAACAGGCAATCATACAGCATAGGCTGGAAGTGGCCCAGCTTGGAGGCTGCCCAGGTGATCACCACAACATGCTGCGACTGCAGACGCCTGGGGTGAACAAGGAGGAAGGAACAGGAAGATGGGGCAAGGCAAGTAACTGAGCACAAGATTGATACATTGGGCCTGTGGGTCAAGCCAGGTGACTGTGTGAGGCGTACTTTAGGAGCAAGGACTGCTGCCGCTGTTTGACTGACTCGCGTGTATTTAAATGGTTGCAGGCTGACTGGTGCATCTGCCTGCAGCAGCCTGTGTGTACTGCACACAGCACCAATACCCAGCATGGCCAGCATGCTCTTACCTGCAATAGTTGGGGTTTGCCCTTGCCACCAGCACTTCGAACAGTTGCGGAGCTGGTGCCCGCAGGTGGGCAAAGCCGTACAGGCAGTTGGCAGCATACTGACCATCCACACGGCCGCCTGACAGCTGCTCGGCACACAAAGTGTCCAACATTGCAAGCACCTGACTGCCGCTATTGCCCTTGGCGCCACCGCTGCTGCTGACACCGCTGCTGGTGCTATTGCTGCCGCTGTCGCTGCTGCTGCTGCTGTCCTGTTGGTGTGCCAGCAAGCTGTTTACATCCAGCACCTGTACCATGCAAGAAAACCACATGAAGGTTGAATAACAATGAAAGCATGTACCAGACCGTGCGCAGATGTCACCACCAAAGCTAGCCACAAGCATGCACTGAACGCATTGGATGCAACAGAGTCGACACCGTCATCTAATCGGGTTCCACAGCAGTATCCTGTTGAGCCCCATGACAAGTTGTGCTTGGCAACTGGTGAAAAACCCTGCGCTTCTTCAGGCCATTCTGTTGTCCTGCCAGCAGCACCGTACGATCCCGATGTCACCCCACCTGTGCCAACCGCCCCAGTGCCCACAGTGTGTTCTGCACGTCAGCTGCATTGCCCTCACGGCCAAGTAGGCACACACCAGGAGCTGCCGAGACAGCGCCTAGTGCTGCACCCTGCTGCCGGCTGTTTGGAGAATGCTGCTGCTGCTGCTGCGCGGCGCCTGCAGCAGGAGCTGCCTCCCTCTGGTCTGTCTGGCCCAGCAGAGCCTGCAGCATGACAGCTGCAGCCTGCTGTATATCGGCACAGCCTGCTGCTGCACGATGAAAGCGCCCCACAACCCAGAGCACGCTGCTCAGCTGCCTGCTGCTGCAGGCTGGTATGTAAAGACTGAAGTCAGCCAGCAAGGCCTGCAATAGCTGCACAGCCTGGCTGTAGGCAGCAGGCCCCGAGACAGATGCTGCCCCCGCCGTTGCTGCAGCCTCTCCCGATGCTGTAGACTGATGTGCAGGGGCTGACACCTCTTGCAACAAGCCCTGCACCTGCTGGTGGAGTTGCTGTTGGGCAGCATGCTGCTGCTGCTGCTGCTGCTGCTGCTGCTGCTGCTGCCTGCGTGCATCCTGGCCCTGCTTGACTGCGCTGGCCCAGGTGTGTGCCAGCCTGTTGAGCATACAGGCCAGGGCCAGGTGATCAAGTGAGGCTCGATGAGCCTGGTACAGGGCCGACAGCTCAACCACACTGCCAGCAGCCTGGATGGCGCCCATCAGCTGTTTGGCCACCCTGCTGTTACTGCTGGTGTCTGAGGCTGCATTGCGAGTGGTGGCTTGGGCTGTGTTGCTGCTGCTGCCCAGACGTGCGACGGGTGCTACAAATCCATAATGTTGGCCAACAGCCTGTTGCAGCATGTCTTGAAGGCCATCATTGGCAGCACAACCCAGAGCATCGACCAACAGCTCTTGCGAGAGCTGCTTTGACTCATGGTCAGGCCTCTGCTGCATCGCCAGCGGGTTGGGTGACATGCCCGCCACTAACCCAGGTGCCAGCAGGCGCAGTTTGTGCAGCCCATCCTCCTGGTCATCGCAGACCAGCGCGCTGGAAGTGGCTGCTGCTGCTGTGCTGCTGCTGACCCTGCAAGACTGCCTGACATGATTGAGCTGACAAGCATGCACACTGCCAGGCACCTTCAGAAGGTGAGTACCCTGCAGATGCAGCGATGTCAGTTGAGGGTTCAACCGTGCTTGAAGCATTATGCGATGTAGAGAAGCACTGACGCCGCACTCTGCTGCAGACCCATGCAAGGTGGTCAGACGGGCATTTTGTGTGGCAGCAGCAACAGCAGCAGCAGAAGAGGAAACTCGCCGTCGCACCTTTGCCCAAGGCAGCTTGATTGAGCAGTACATGCCGCTTCTATATTATATCTGACTAACCAAGACTGGCGGAGGGTGCATTGGGAAGCTATGCCGGTCTTGCTGTAGCACCAGCCTCGAGAACTACGCAGTAACAGATGAGACCTCTAAAATTCAAGAATAACGACATACGTTGAAGATGTGTTGGCAGTAAGGGGCTTCACGCACGTTCACGCCGTTTTGTATTCCTTGCATTTCTGCTGCATTGGCATCAACCCAAACATCCAGGCTACTGGTGTTGTGAGATGTACATGATGCCCACTGGGTTGGTGTCCGGACAGAACCTCCTGCATAGCCTCGTATCTTGATACCTGCTCAAGCAGCAGCCACTCCGGCTGACAGGCTGTTGCAGCAATGGACACGAAGCCCTGCAGCATGGAGCTTCCAGGCCAGCCAATGGTGAGGGCCACTCATCATGTCCTGCTGCTGTTTCTAGCTCGGCAAACTCCCTGAGCAAGAGGCTGCCTGGTGCCGCACTTGTCTGCAGGACTGCTGCATCAGCACGTCAGCCCCTCTGATAGCATCCGGCTTGGTGGACGGACAGATAGTGTTGCACAGATATGAAGCAGCGCAGCCACAGCAAAGTGAGGACGCAGGGGCCAGCGTCTGCAGCACCAGCTACAGTGCCAGCCAAGTGCTGGCAAGGAGCAGCAAGAAGGGTGCCTCCTGCAGAGCGGTTTGCTTTGCTGCTGATGGGCAAACATTGATGGCAGGATTTGAGACGGGGTCTATCCTTCAGCTGGACCCAGGGACAGGCAAGGTGGTGGCCCGCATGACAAAGGCGCACGGCGCTGGCATCAACAGAATGCTAGCGCTGTCAGGGCAGCAGCAGCTGCTGGCAGCAGGTGATGACAGTGGCGGGATCAGTGTGTGGGACCTACGCAGCCAAGCAGCAGTGTACCAGTACAAGCAGCACACAGACTTCATCTCTGCGTTAGCCCAGCACGGCACGAGTGGCAAGCAGCAGCAGGACATGCTTGTGGCAGTCAGCGGGGACGGAACGCTGAGCGTGCACGACCTGCGTGGCCGCCAGCTCATTGCGCGCTCTGAGACAGATGCAGACGATGAGCTGCTGTCAGGTGAGGTGACCAGCAACACCACATACACGCCACATAATCACCCCATATATGTCACCGCCACATATATACTTTGTGATTGAGCCTGCGCTAGCATGCATGACACGCCCAACATGTATACCTGGCATCCTGGGCTTGGTTTTGCAACACAGCCACATGCAGGCACTTTCTGGATGTGTGACTGTCAGTAAAACGGCTGGGCGAGATACCTGGGCATCCCAGCCTGCAACAGCTAGATTTGTGGTTATGTGTCAGTCCAGTGAACTGCAGGGCTGTGCATCGCTGTCATAAATTTGGCAATGCGCCAAGACCCAACTGTGCGCTGATGTCATCTTGCAGTTGCGGTCTGCAAGAATGGCAAGAAGGTCGTGTGCGGCAGCCAAAGTGGCGTGCTGGCCTTGTGGTCCTGGGGCTACTGGAACGACTGCAGCGACAGGTTCCCAGGCCACCCTGAGTCAGTTGATGCTCTCGTCAAGTTTGATGAGGACACGGTCATCACAGGCAGCAGTGACGGCCTCCTGCGCGTGGTCAACATCCTGCCCAACAAGCTGATAGCTGTGCTGGGTGCCCATGCGGACGACATGCCTGTTGAGCGTTTGGCCTTATCGGAGGACAGGGCTGTACTGGCAAGCATGTCCCATGACAGCTGCGTCAAGCTGTGGGACCTATCTGTTCTGCAGGATGATGATGGGGATACAAGTGAGTGGGAGGAGGCAGACAGCGACGATTTGGCTGACTTGCAGGAGCCTCCAGCACAGTCGCAGGCTGCAGCAGCTGCTGGTCAGCAGGCCCAGGGGCAAACTGGGCAGGAAACAGCTGCAGCGGCCGAAGATGACAGTGACAGCGATGCAGCCAGTGTTGGTTCGAAAGGTGGGGGCCAGAAGCGCAAAAGGCGGGAAACAACGGCCATGCGCAAGGGTGGCAGCAAGGCAAAGCCTGGCAGCAACTTCTTTGCAGACCTTCTGTGATGCCATGTAGCTGGCCTTGTTCTTGAGGCATTTTAACAAGCTCATGTTTGCTGCAAGTTGCACATGGCGTGTGGTTCTTCTGTCTTGTCCCAGAGTGTGGTCTTGCTGTGGTGATGGGGAAAGCTGTGGATGATGGATTGGCTGGTGGCGTCTCTGCGCCCCTTGTTCTTCAGCTGTTTCTTGATGCTTTTATGCTGCAAGGTGCACGATGTGTGTTCTCAAAGTGCGCACATATGCGTTTTGGTGCTGCAAGGTATAGATGGCTTGTGACTGTGTCCTGTCGCCAGGAGATAGCATTGCTGTAAGCTGTACTGGTTGAAGGGGGTTGCTGTAGCCGATGAAGTACCTGGTGGTGGGATGCACTCGAGTATTGGCTGAATGAGCTTGCGTCTGACAGTGTGACACACTTGAACAGCTGCCACGTAGTGTCAAAGGGTCTGGTCAGAGGAGCTGGATTCCTGTTCATGGCAGGCTGCCATGAGCAGGAGTAAAACAGTAGGTGTTATTGAACAAACCTTGATTTCAATGTCAATGTTGTGTCTGTGATGCTGTGTCAAGCGGTTGCTGAACATCACGTCCAGCAGTGCTGGTTTACCCTGCTCAGCTGTGCTGACAACAAAAGCGATACTTGGTCACGTCATTGTGGGGGGCTGCACAAAGTGTTTGAGGTTGTGTGTCATGCTGCCACATGGTTGCACTGCATGTATGCCTGCTAACTTGCCTGTTGGCAAACAGCTCAACACCACAGTCTCTTTCTATTGGGCATGCTAGCAGCAGCATCCTGGCTAGCGAGTGTCCTGTCACTGCCATGTGCAGTACAGAATGTGTCACTCACTCCCATAGCACCCTGGTCCAAGTCCTGGAAGCTGCAGTTTGTGAATGCAGAAACGCGATTAGCCAAAGGATTCCTGGCAGGTTACAACTCAGCACCAGCACATGTGTATACTGTAATCAAAAGTTCGTAACATCCAGCATCTGTCCCGCAACTGAGTAATGATGTCAAACAACAACGGGACTGCACATCAACTGGGGCGTGCAGGAAACAACTGCACTCAACCAGGACTCCTGAGCTTCAACAAGCACCTCGCAAGACTGCAAGGCAACCTATTGTGGCAAACAACAAACAGGCACTCACAAAAATTACATGGCTGGGTATGATTCTGCTTGTGTGGTGCGAAGCAGGTCACTCTCCATGTGACAATATCGATAATTGTAAGCGGCTTCACAACTGTGTACCGACCACATTCTGCTGCCATGCAGAAATGGTATGGCATGCACTAACAGGCACCAGTTGCTGGTGTGTGACTTGCATTGTCACATTGTCACAAGGCTCACAACAGTGTGCGCAAACTAGGACGGGTATGAAGAGCTATGACAGCATCAGGCTGCTGCTTGCAGTGACCCTGAAGCAGCGGAGCTGCACACTTCAGTATTTCTCCTGGGGCTTGAAGAACGACAGCTCCATCCTGTACGGGTCAAGCACATACGTGTCCTTGGCCTCTTCGTGACTCACAGCGCGAGCCCCCTCTGTGTCTATTGGCCCAACATACTGGAAGATGCCATCCTGATACTTGATGCCGTGCAGGCGGCTATTGACAGTCATGGTGCCGTGGTAAACATACGCTTTGGGGACCTCAGTGAAGTTGCCGTGGTGCTCGTACTCGTCGCCCCCATATGCATAGGCCATCTTAGCTGGCACCGTCTTGCCAGCCCTTGGCCACAAGGAGTTGTCGCAGTCCTCCCCAACGGTGGGTGTCTCGTAGTAGGGATTCACGATTGCTTGCCTGAACTCATATTTCGTGCCAAAGGCATTCAGAACCATCTTGTCAACAAAGGGGTGTCCACATGTGTCACACTTGTCATTCAGTGTGCTGCACAAGGGCACAAAACACAGGCAGTGCTCTTTGACGAGTAGTGCAGACGCTGAGATGACTGCCACGTGCTGCTTTAGGAGCACGTGGCAGACAGGCTGGTGCTTGACTCCAGCAAGAAGTTGCTGCTGAGGATAGCATACAGTGAAGACTGCCTACGCATTGTGTTGACTCAGCACAACAGGAATGCACAAGCTACACACAAATGACAAGGTCATTGCAAAAGCATGAGGTTTGTGCGATGCTGACGATTTGGGGGCAAACCTTCCAACAGCACTCAATATCCAGTAACTGCACCCTCACCATTGTGCAACAAACTTGGCCACTTTCACCACTTTTTCAGAAATCGCCACATTGGCGACGGGTGTCTCTGCAGCAGCAAATCAAGGCAGCTGCTGTGTCAGGGAGGGTGCCAGACAGAGCTTGCGACGCTTTGGCAGTGATGCATACGGCTATGCTGTCTGCAACCAGTGTAGGCCCTGAGGGCTGTCAACCTGCCAGCAAAACCTCGTTCATGTTATGTACGTAACCTTTCCACACTTGCCTATGAAGTCGCACTCGCCCACTTCCAAGGCCTTGCCAAAGTTAAGCTCCTTGCCATCATGGTGGTCGTGGCAGCAGGCAAGGCCCCACCTGGCAGCAGACAGGTGCAGGCATGATGGTGGTGAATGAGCTGGCCAACTAGTATGAACGGAACTTGAGTCAAGTTTGTCGGTGTGGGTGACAAAGTCTTGCGCCCTATGCGCTTTGGACTGGCGGTGCTCAAATCATTACCCCTTGCCCGCTTACACTGCTTCGTAGTGCCACCCGACAGCATCCAACACCAAAAACCCTGCTAAAAACTTCACTGTCGCAACCACCCAGCAATGAGGCTCTTTCACAAGACCTCATGACGAGGAATCGGTTCTTGACAAGTGCAAATGCTGGGGGCTGCTTTGAGGGATCAAGCTTTGAGACAAGTGCAAAAGTGCCAAGCTGTGGGGCGCTACAAACTCAAAACCAGGGGGGTGGGAGAATGCCTCAGCGACTGGGGCGGGACAAGTTTAGGGAACAGCCAAACACAGCAAGGGGGAGGGGGTGCAGCTGTACATCAGCAGCTCAACTGCAAAGGGCCCAGCAGAACCTTCAATGAGCCACCCCTCACACTCAGTGGTCAGTCAACTGCAGGGGGGGGGGGGGGAGGGGTTGCTTGGGACAGCAAGATTGACAAAGAGAAGAAGCAAGCCTTGAAGGGATACAACGGTTGCTGGCATATTCCCCCCTGGTGTTGGGTTTCTGGTGGACCTGTACTCCATGACCCCCTGAGTTGGCTCAGGTATGACCCTTCGTCCCACTGGCATGCTGCTAGCGCCCCGTGCTGGCCTCAGTCTTTGCAAACCCTCTGAATGCAGAGTAAATCAGCATTGCAGCGTGGATGTCATGTTCCGTCACTGTTCCGCGAAAGCAGTTTCTGACCATGCCACGTTTCAAAAGCCAACGTTAGCTTTCGCCACTCACACTAATGACGAGTCGCCACACTCTCTCTTTGAAGTTGCGCGCAGACATGCGTCCACCGTGTCGACGGGCCCGTAGTCACCATAGCTAGGAACAGCCTGAGGCCCTGCCTTGGTAGACACAGACAACCAGTCCGCAAAGCTTGGCCTTTTTTCCTGCTTGGCTGCAACAGCCAGGATGCCAGCAGCAAGCACCACAACGAAGAAAGACCGTTTTGCCAGCATTGTGGCAGGTGGCTTCTGTGAGGGAACAGACGTCAATCCTACTAGCAAACGTAAGGTTCAGACGCATTCAATGCAGCAGAGAATGTTGCCTCAAGTGGACAGATGGGACATGTCCCATCTACCGGTCTACAGAAGTGTCTGTTTTCATGTTTGACCCGTACCTACCTGGATGATGCATAGAGTTTGAGGACGGTTGTATCTTTTTACTGATGGTTTCAAATGTTGTCTATCTCTATGGCCTGAAATCGTAATCCATGTCCTTTCTCAGGACGGGGACAGATCAAGTCAAGGCACCTCAAATAGCCAAGCAGCCACAGTTTGCTCCTTCGACAAACTACATCGGCAGGGAGCTGGATGACAGCGACGGCCCTCTTTGTCAAGATGCACACTCATTGAGTGACAGCAGGGTGCCTGCAGGTGCAGCAGGTCAGGCGTAGTAAGGGGTAGGATAATCAGTCTCAGGCGCAGAACGCTGAAATGCATGCTGGGAAGCACATACTGGCGACAGTACGGTACACAGCAATGTGATTTGCTAGCGTCTGCCATCGGTGATTAGTGACTTGGCTGAGAAGCAATACCTGTGTGTGGTACCACATAGCAAACTCCTGAGCACAGTTAGAGCACATGCGAGCAAGCGTCAGTACACGTGGCCAGCTGCTGCTGACACGGACTGGCATTCAGGGATCAATCAATTGGCTGGGGAGTTGACTTTGCAATGAATTGTTGTTCGCAAAGGTGTTGTGAATCCAAACCTTTCACAACGAACTATCTGCCCACACCCAGGCGAGAGAGACAGCAGGAGAGGGCTACGTTGACAGGGTCCCTAGTCCTTGCTTGTCTGTATCCAAGGTTAAACCACTGTTGCAGTTTGCCGCGTCTTGGACCGCCAAAACAATCCATTGGCCAATAACATTAAACACAATTGACATCCAGCGTACTGGCATACAATGGTTGCATGTCACAGCTGACAAAGCCGCAGGCAACTTCACGCTCGGAAGTCAATGCCAGGCACCATCCCCCGTTGCCCATTTCCACGTGCAACCACACCAGCATGTCAACTACTGCACAGGGCAATTCTTGAGGTCTGGTACATCTGCCAGGCCCCCAAGGTCCAGGTCATCAAAGTTCAAATCCCCCAGCCCACTGCTGCCTCGCAATCCAGCACCACCCCCTCCAAAGCCGGGCAGATCGGCAGCAATGGTGTTTGTCATGTCTGCCACAATGTCTTCAGGAGGCTCACCGCAGGCTTGCATCTGCGAAGCAACAGCCCCCACCAATGCAAGCAACAACAGTCTGTATATGCATTCCTTGACAGCTCAGCCTGACTGGCTGTCATCATTTCTGCTGCACCACAGCAGCACGACACCAACCAAGCTGCAGGTTCAACAGTGTACAACAGCTGCCTGACAGGCAAAGGCCTCGTGGGACACACTGGCAATCTTGCTGACGTGAATGACTGGCCAACTTGCACAGCAAAGCACATCCTGGCTTACCTCCTGCAGCAAGCCCATGATCTTGGCTGTGTTGCTGGGCTCAGACTCATAAGCAGCACACAGGCGCAGTATGCAGTCATACTGCCGCCGATACCTCTCAAGGTCTGCTGGGGACAGTGCGCTGCTGCTGCCTGATGTTGCCTGCTTCTCCAGCCACGGTGGGTACTTGTCAGCAATCTCCTGCAGGCAGCAAGCCAACATGAGATGTTGAGGGATTGCTGAGCCAATGGCACACTGGGTGCTCTTCACACGGCGTACATGCTGCACCCAACCCGGCTGTCGAAAGGCCTGTCTGCACAGCATCTCTGTTGCAGGGTGTCGCTGTGGCTGGTCCCGCGGTACCAACATGCGTGCGACAGGTGAAGCACATGCTTGAGGAGTACATAACATTGCACAGGATGAGGGCGGCGCAGGTGGGTATTGGATTGCAAGCCTGCAGTGATAAGCATTCAGCTGCCTGCTGGTGTTGCATGTCTTGCCTCACCTTCATAGGCTGGTACAGCACATCCTTGCTGAGCAGGTGCTGCATCACTACATCTACAATCATGTTCATCTGCTGCTGCTCCTCGCCATGCCCTGCTGAATCAGAGGACGGCGGTGGCCTTGAGCGAGCCTGCTGCTCCACTGTCCGCTGCGTCTGCTCATGCAGAGCCTGCAGGACGGACGCCGTGCTGCGTTGCTGCTGCTGTTGCTGATTGTTGGCTGCTGCACCAGACGGATTGGTTGCCCCACTTGGCACCTCGGACTGCCCAGCTGCAGCAGGCAAGAAAACACGGCAATGAGGGGAGGGGGTGAGGAGCACTTCACCATCATGCATGCACAGGCAGATGTCGACCGCCGTGGTCATCTACTGTACGACCGCCGTGGTCATCTACTTTGTTGGCATGTTGACTAACACGTAGCAGATGCTGCGCTGGCTGTGAATGAGCGTGCAATTCGACCTACCTTGAGACCACTCGCTCATGAGTGCTGCCAAGTCCTCCTGCAATCTGTTGATTTCAGGAGTCAGCGCAGGCCTACTGCTGCCCTTGCTGCTGCCTGCCCCGGCACCCTTGTTACGCTTCAACGGGTCAAAAGCCATACGCCCTTGCTTTGCTGCTGCGGGAGGCGCCACAGGCTGTGAGTGGCTGCTAGATGCTGCCGCTGGTGGATGCTGTTGTGCTGCTGCCATGGTGGCATGTCGTGCTTGGCTGCTTGACGCTTGGGGCTGCTGCAGGTCTGAGCTGTTACCCGCAGCTGATGGCTGTTGTACCTGCTCCTCGTCATCATCGAACCCAGCCAAGGCATCTGCGGGTGTTGCCAGGACAACAGCAGCAGGAAACACTGTCACCTAAAGGACAGCAGGTGAGGCCATGCAAACGGTGCCGCAACCAATCGAACAGAACTCACCATCCAGAAGATGGTCCAAGTCTGCCATGTAAGAGATGAAAGGGACGAAGAGGCTGAAAGACAGTTGTCCAGGTCAGCTTGCCAATCTGATCCGCTCTGTATGCCCCCTGGCTACACAGACTGTCTGTCGATGCCTCCAAAATGATCAGTTCGCTTAGAAACACAAAAATGGAGTTTCAGTTAACAAAGGGTATACCATGCATCCCATACCCAAGCGTGCTTCGAAAACGTGAACACACCCGAGCCCCCACGCGTGAACGCCAGTGCGGAGCCATATCAACCGTCCCTGACGTCAACGAGGTCCAGTGGGTTGTTCTTAGTGTTGCCTGCTTGTCTCCCTCCTTTACTTTGGATCGCAACTGGTGTTGCTGCTGTGACTGCGCACCTCTAGCACTTAAACCAAACAGCGTCGACACTTCGCGCTACTTTATCATACATATTCATCATGCAGGCTCGCCAGCAGGCTCGCGTCGACACCAGCAGCAGCAGTAGCAGCAGCAGACCAGTCCTATGCCAGCCAGCCCTAGCCAGGCCCTCTCACCGCAGCAGGCGTGCAGTGCGCAGGCAGGCAGCGTCAGCACCTCCAGAGGAGGGTTTGAGCTACAAGGCAGCTGGTGTGGACATTGATGCAGGTGACGAGCTGGTCAGGCGCATTCAAAAGCTCAACCCCTCCATCGGTGGCTTCAGCGGCCTGGTGCCCTTTGGGGACTCCTACCTGGTGGCTGGCACTGACGGTGTCGGCACCAAGCTGAAGCTGGCATTTGACATGAACAAGCATGACACCGTGGGCATCGACCTGGTGGCCATGAGTGTCAACGACATTATCACGTCAGGAGCGCAGCCGCTCTTCTTCCTGGACTACTATGCCACAGGCTTCCTGGATGTGGACACGGCAGAGCAGGTGACGGGGCGTCTGGGCTATTCCTGTGCGGCTCCACGTTGGAAGGCTGCTGCAGGCTACTGGCTGAGGGTCTGATGTGGGGATCCCCTGGCCCAGTGTACTTCACTCTCACTGCACACTCATACAAGCAAGGGGAAAGCGAGCCGCTCACGGCGTGCCCTGACCCTTTGTTGTCATGACCCTGCTGCCTGCAGGTGATCAAGGGCATTGTTGAGGGCTGCAGGCAGTCAGATTGCCAGTTGATGGGTGGGGAGACTGCAGAGATGCCTGGCTTCTACCAGAAGGGCGAGTACGACCTGGCTGGCTTTGCTGTCGGTGCCGTCAAGAAGGAGAAGGTTATCACAGGTGGGCAGGCCCCTGAGAGAATCAAGTGCTGGTGGTGCAATTATAGGGGGATTGCGTGGGTAGCTAGTGCTGCGGCAGCTTGCGCGGGTAGCTATGATGTCTCGTTTGGGACATGGTGGCTGTGTTGTGGCCTGCACTACAGCCTGGATGTGTCACAGCACTACCACAAGGCTGCTGTGCTGTTGTCTGCCATAGCTTCAGCGTGGGCGGGCCATGGGCGGCATGCTGTTGCCATAGATTGTCTTGTATAATACTGAGTTTGTGCGACCTCTTCGGCCACCTGCTGCAGGCAAGGAGATCAAGGCAGGTGACGTCATCCTGGGCCTGGCCTCCAGTGGTGTGCACAGCAACGGCTTCAGCCTGGTGCGCAAGGTGCTGGAGGTGGCTGGCACCAGCCTACACGACCCAGCACCCTGGGGCGGCGACAACGCCCAGCCCGCAGGCCTGGAGCTGCTGACACCCACAGTCATCTACGTCAAGCAGGTCATGGAGCTGCATGAAAAGGTGCGCTGGACACGCTGTCCCACTGGGCGTGCATGTGCTCTGATGTGTGTTGACGGGTTCGATAAAGTGTGAGGACAAAGCAAGCACATGTCAAGCTGCTGCTGGCAAGCCCTGGCTATGAAAACTGGGGCCGCCATCGCGCTGGGTGATGCTGATCTTTTGGATGCCACCATGTGCGCCATTGTCATTTGCTGCTGCCTGCAGGTTGGCCTGAAGGGCCTGGTGCACATCACCGGCGGAGGCATGACTGAGAACATCCCTCGCGTAATCCCCAAGGGCCTGGGCGTGAACATCAGTAAAGCCGCGTGGCAGGTGCCGCCCATGTTCCAGTGGATACAGAAGGCTGGCAAGGTGTCTGATGCAGAAATGCGCCGCACCTTCAACATGGGTGTGGGGCTGGTGGTGGTGGTGGAGAAGAGCCAAGTTGATGCAGCGCGCGCCGTCAACCCTGACCTCTTCCTGCTTGGAGAGGTGGTGGAAGGCAGCGGTGTCAGCTATGTGTGAAGACTGTAGCATATCCCGCGTGCCAGGTTCGAACTGCCTTTGAGTTTGCTTGTTTACTTGACTGCCATGTGGCATACGTTGTTGCTGCTGCTCCGCTGCATGTATGCCTTCGCCCTGGTTCAGCCTGGCTGGCTGTGGCTGCAACTTGCTGGTGTGCCTTTTCCACACGTACGTTGGGGCATCCCACTGGTGGCCCCATCACCGCAAGTATATATCCGTACCAAGCCACTGGTGCTGCACCGCCATCAACGTACTGGGTGATGTGCTCCTGCAAAATGGGTTCAGCTTTGGGCACAGTGTGCGATTCACGGGTCCCCTTGCTTGCAGCCCATGTGTGGGCAGTTTTGTTGTTTTGCCAGCCATCTACAGGTGCTGTTGGCTGTAGAGCTTGGGATTGTTGGTGTAGGACTACTTGGCAGTGTTGTTTGACTGATCAACCACGTGCTGCACTTATGCGGATGCGGCACTCACACAATGGTTATGTCATAGTGCCCATTCAGCAAGCATGGCTTTCCAGGGCTTGTGCACTTGACTCTCATCAGCCAGTGCGTGCTGGTGTTGACGCCATCAGCCAGTGCGTGCCGGTGTTGACGCCGCAGCATGATTTTTCACTGCGTCTCAGGCTGGTGTAATTGTGCCTGCCGCAAGAACCGGTTTTTGGGGGCCAAGCGTCCCATGGGCTGGTGATGGTCAAGTGTAGTATGACTAAGCAGCAGCAAGATACTGCCTGATATGTGATCAAGTTGACTATGTGAAATGGCTCGAAAGCAACCAATGTGTTTACTGCCCTCCAACAACATCCAGGCCAGAGAACCATTGCTCAAAGCCTGTGCGACAAACGACGCTGCAGCTGCAGTGCCCCAGCCCACCACACAGCATAGGATGCTATGTGGACACACTGCTGTATAGCTTGAAATGACTGCAGCTCAGCACTGCACATGTGCCTTGGGGACAGTCCTGACAGCAACAACACGCTTCCAAGTAAACAGAAGTACATGCCCCCCAGTCCACCCCAACCCACAGATGACATCAGGATACATGCAATGACGGAGACACCGATCTCCAGCTTGGTAGCGGGCTGGTCCAAATGTACAAACTATACAAGCAATGTCAGCTGCAAATGCAGATGCAAACAAGCAATGCGCCTTGATGCAGTGGTTGTGCCTGCCGTTGGAAATAAATCTGATGCCCCCCACCACCTGCATGCTCCATTTGCTAATGTCCAAGAGGGCGGTACAAAGTGACGGCCCTCCAGCTGCTGTGCACAGTGGTGCACACTCTTGATTTGACTGCTGAATGGGCAGTGCAGGCAAAACGCTGCAAACAATACAAGCAAAAGAATAAGCGTGGAACCAGGACATACAAAAGCACAATGCTGAGCACGCAGCCACAAAGGTCCCCCAGCATGCCCCGTTTGACAGGTTGTGGAGGGCCTGCGGATGTGCCTCAGTCAGCAGGTGCTGGCTGTGGTGCCCTGTAGCTGCCGCGATGGCATCTACCGCACCTCTTGCCGCGGTACAACAACAGCGGCAGTATTGGGCTGCTGCCGCCGGTCACTTTGACGGTGCCTTGAAGACGGAGGCCTGCACATGCGCGCTGCTCAGAATGGGCAAACCTTGCTGGCCATGCTGACAAGGAACCTTGGACACATGCTCGGGTGATTGCTGAGCTGCTGCTGGTCAGTGATGCACTGCAGAATGCTGTCGGTAAGCACATCCCGGCCGCCACCTAGAGCATCCTCAAGCAGCAAGTCTGTATGCGTCTTGCCTGGCAGCAAGTGGACCTGCACAAATCACAACACAACTTCTTCAGCGTCTGAACCATCTTGCACCACTGCAAGCTCCGTGTAAACGTGTACATGTTGCCGTCTGCAGAAACGGGCAATAGCATGAAGCATGTGGCCGCGAGACACGTGCGAGCTGGACCTGCAGGGGAAGAGCAACATGCATCACCTCCTGCTCGTGTTGCTCTTCCCACGCATGTCAGACCCCTGCCCCCTGCGCCCTGTGTCCAACCTTACCTCGGTGTCAACTCCTGCTGCTTGCAGAGCATCATTGAGCAGCAGGCTGCTGGCCACAGGCACAGACTTGTCGGTGGTACCATGCAGCAGCAGCACAGGAGGCACGAATTGTGACACGCCAGAGGGAGCGTTGCGTGCAGCATGCAGAGGAGACAGCTGATCGTACGCCACCTGCAGCAGAGCAGACAGGCACCAACCACGCTTGATCAGTCCTGCTGTGTTTCGTAATGACTCTTATAGCATGCACCAGTGACCCATCTCCTTTAGCATGCACCACTGACCCATCTTGAGGTCATGGAGTGCAAACATACCCCGGTGCACTACCACTTGCCCAGGTCCGCACACAAGGAACCTCCATGTCACCATCACACAACGCCCTTATGCTCACAGTGTCTGTGAGCAAACCCCAGTACCATTCACTCAAAGGCCCTTCTTCAGGGCAAGCTCTCTTTCGGTGAAGACAAGGCAAGCTGTTGACTCACCTTGCCGTCCAAGGTCATAACCGAGTCCAGCAGGTTCTTGTACAGGCCCCTGCGATGCAGGTGCTCTGCAAGTCCCTCCAAGTCATAGGCGCCACCTAGCAGGCACACAACACAGTCAAGCAGGCCCCAGCAGCACAAGGTCAGCCATACTTCGTCCAGGGAGCATGGCAACGAGTGATGGAAAGCTCAGTACACGCGCTGGCAAATGCATTTGCGTGCACGCGTGTGGACAGCATGCGGTTGCACCTGTCGTACCCAGAGCATGGTGAACAGACGGTGTATGTGTACTCAGGGTGACGTCATCCTGCACACTCACTCACGCCCACGAAGCCGGCCAGGCCCTGTGGGTGCCACATGGGAGCACCACCCCACACAGCCTCTCCCGTCGCTGCCTGTGCTGCCTGGTTGAGCAACGCCAGCATGGCCAGCTGGCCACCAGCAGATTGGCCTACCAGCCACACCCTCTCAGGGTCCCCACCGTACCGCTCCAGCTTGCGCAGCACCCAAGCAATGCCTGTGTTCACATCTTCAAGCATATCCAGTGCATTTCCCTGCAGCAACACAGCCAGGGGGCAGTGCTGGGAACCGCACCATACTACCATACATAGCAAGAGTGTTCACCCCTTTGGTCGACCAACACACATACGTGGAAAGGGAGGGGGTGCCAAGCCTGATCTCACGGGGGGGGGGGGGGTAGGGGTTCATCAATCAAAGCAGGTCAAAGGTCGAGGTGGCGGGGCCAAACTTTCAGCAGCAGCAACACCTAACAGCTCAGAGCCCACAGCGGGGTCTGGACAGCTTGAGACATATATAGGGACATGGGTACAAGCAACGATGGCATCCCCCTTGCCTTAGCTTTGTCGTAGTTCCCAGAAACGCTTCTTGCCCTGTGTTGCCCCGTCCCACTTCAAACAGCTGCCAGCCCTTCATCAAGATGGTTGTATGGGTGCGACGAACATCCAGCCAAGTGTGTTTCACCCAGCATTTTGCACTGCAGTGCCGGCAGGGTGTGCCCACACCCCACCCCAAGTGCATCGCCAGGTGCTGTTTGTGAGCTGCCTGCAGAGTTGCTCACCTGTGGGAAATTTCTGTAGTCGAGGCACATAGTGATGACACCTGCATCACACAATCGCCGAGCCAGCAGCGCTCCCCAAGCCTTGTACCCGATAGTCCAGGCACCACCTGTGACGAAGATGACGGTGGGCACTGCGTCACCCTTGCTGACACTCTTGGGTATATACAGGTCCAGCTGCTGGCGGGGCTGCAGGCACAAGTGCAGGGCAGAAGGCATTGCTCAGGCTGGTCAACAGGTTGCATTTTAGCCCTACGGCAGCCCGTCAGCTGAGCCTCCCAGTGGTGGTGATGGTGGCAGTGCTGACCCTGCCGAGTGCAGTGCTGTGGTTTCAAAAAATCTGGCTGCCAAGCACTGCTGCCATGCCAGCTACGTCGGCTGATACGGCATGCTGTGCTGCCTCACCTTGCGCCCATACGGCACATGCCTGTGCACCTGCTCGCTGGTGAAGTAGTAGTAGACCATCTGCGTTCAGCACACATGCCCCAATCAGGGACCAGGCAGGGCTTGTGTACGGCATGCTACAGCAGTGTACAATCATTGCGATGTCCACAAGCTGTCGACCACGACCTGTCAACGGACATTGCCAGCAAGTGCCCCTACCTGGGTGAAGCCTGGCAGCAGCAGCATCGCATACAGGACCAGCCTGTAGAAGTTGAGAAGCCACTTCCAGCCTGCAGACAGTCCACCTCACACTCAGTTGCTATGCACTGCGAGATTGCCATGGTGCGGACGGTGCTGTGCGATGCTCTCACCAAGGCCAAGGTAGCTGTACAGTTTGAATGCGAGCCCTGTGTAGAGCAATATCTCCGACGCTGCTCGCTCCATCAGCTCAGTGGGGCTCAATATGACTGCCAGGTCCGCCAAAGAGTCGATAGACTTGCTGCGTGAATGCCTGCTTCTTGCAGTCTGAGTGTCCTGCATCTTGCTGCTGCTGGTTGTGATGCAGACCCCTCTCCAGCTGGGCGGTGCTATGCTCCGGCCCCACATATAATGTCTTCCAGAAGGAGCACGATTGAGGGTGCGTGAGCTGCCAAGCCTGCATGCATGCTGCAAGAGGGGCGCCAGAGCACTAACAATAGATGCAGGAGACGATCGTCCAAACTGCTTCGGGATGCGAATAATGTACAAATGTACAACTGACAATAGGCATGCTTACATCGCCTGAACTGATAAACACGTTGGTTGATGGTGATGACTCAACCTGTCATTACAAATGGGGCTAGACTGCCTCGAACAAACCGGTGAAACTTCTGGCAGGAGCTGGTCATTCAGCAGAATGGGGCACACGTTGTCAATGAGGGGGGCCCCCATCTCAGCATCCCCCCCACCCACACCACCCACCACCCACCCCCACAGAAAACGACCCCAGAGGATTGCAGTGCAGCGCATTGACTGCAGGTGCACCACCACCACCAGCACCAGCACCGTTTGAGTAGGGGGGCTACACATACATCATTTTTCCATGGGGAAGTACATTCACAGTGGTCAGAGCCTCTCCAGACGGCCTTGAGTCCCCATGTGGCAAAAGTCAGCTGCCTTGTGTAAGGAGGGGGGTGTCTTGTGGTACGCGCGCCGCACCACCTTCAGGATCTGGGGGCTGAGGCTGAAGGTGCCTGGTGGGTAAGCTTCAACCCGCCTGCTGGGCCAATGCTGCTCCCTGTCACAATTCTGAACAGCCTTGGCAGCTCGCAGCGCCACAACCTCAGCACGCTCCTCCACCTCTGCCCTCGCCAGCTCCTGAGTTCATATGTTCATATGCACAGCACACAGGCAGCAGGTGAGGGATGAAACAGTTGCAATTGCAGGAGGGGTCCCGAGCAGCTGTGGCGTCACGCGCTGTGCTAGTACTAAATGCAAGCCTGCTTCGGACCAAGGGCAATAGAATGCATGCAGGACAGCTGCAGGATGGACCAACCTTGATCAGCTGCTGCTGCCGCTCCTCCTCCTGTTGCTTGCGTGCTGCCCACTCCTGATGCGTCTTGGCACCCTGTGCAGCCAACTTCTGCCGCACACGCTCAGCTGATGTTAGGAAGCGCCGAACGCCACCACTGCCGTCGGTATATGGGCTGCCGCATGCTGCATCGGTTGCTGCTGAGTCGTTGACAGCAGGCGCTGCACAGCAGCGCCAACCCCGCTCCTGTTGCTGATGCTGCAGCTTGCGCAGCTGGTCATGTGCTGTGATGTACAGGTGCCCCGCTGGTTTGGCTGCAGGAACGAGTGAATGTCAAGCACACAGTACAGCAGCAGTACGCGTCAGGCACACAAGCTGCAATTGGCTGCACACTGGCAGCCCAGGCAAGTCGACAGTCCACATGCTCAAACTCAACATTCACAAGGCACTGAAAACATTGAGCAGCCAGCGAGCCCATCCGATGTGCATTCGAACACAGTGATGGTGCACAAGCAGGCGTGCTGTGTCTTCAAGCATGCCAACCCTAGCAGGCAGTCGTGGCGAATGCTGCTGCTGACCCACCTGGCCTGCACAGCTCCTCCACTCTCCTCAGGCACAATGACAATTGCAGCTGCAGATCCGCAAGCACACTGTCTGTGCCTTCAGTCTGCTGCTGCTGCTGCACTTTGTCAGCTGCTGCCTGGAGCGCTTCTGCTGCCTCCCGCCTCTGCTGCACCTGGTCCAGCACATCCTGGCCCAGCTGTGCCGTGCTCGCGACGCGTTGGCACTCTGCTAGGCTGTCCAGGTCAAAGTCCAACAGCAGCTTCTTGATGCGTGCCCTGCTGACTGACTGAAGCACTGCAAGACGCGCCTGCTCCACCTGCTGCTGGGCCTCGGGTTCCTGCATTCAATTTCAATGTTGGGCTCAACACCTCAGCACAGGCTGTGATGCAGAGCACACACAACATGTGCGATTCTGTCGAATTGGTGTGGCCAGCGCAAGCACGACAGCAGCAAGGAAGCAACCAAACACGCCCTGCTCAATTATGTGAACGTCTGCACCTACCTGCGCATGCAGCAAATGGTCCAGCAGGGCCCTGGTGTTGGCCTTCAGCTGCTGAAGCTCTGCAGCTGACTCATGTGCCTGGCTGCTCACAGGTGCTTCCTCGTCCTGGCTTTGCAGTGCTGGCGGCTGCGGCCACAGCTCCCTTAGCCAGCTGCACAATGGGTTGTTGTTGAGGTTGAGGACCTTCAAGTGGACGCACTTGAACAGGGAGGCAGGTACCAGCTTGAGCTGGTTGTGCTGCAAGTCAAGTGTTGTTAGCTGCTGCAGGCACTGCACCTCTTCTGGCAGGTGTGTCAGCCTGTTGTGGCCCAGTCGCAGCTCCCTGAGCTCCCGCAGCTGCTGAAACAGCTCCACAGGAAGGCTGTCTAGCTGGTTTCCAGTCAGGATGAGCTTTTGCAAGGTCTTCTTCAAAAACAGCTGACGTGGTAAGCTTGACAGGCCCAGATGCTCAGCACGGATGATGAGCTCTCCAGCAAGCCACACCTGGGGGGTGGGGGGCAGGACACGAAAAACATTGTAATTATGGATAACATATAAGCTCTCCAGCAAGCCACACCTGGGGGGGCAGCACAAGAAAACATGGTTCTGTGCCGAGGGGCAAGTATCTGCTTGCTCCGCAGCACTGACGGTGCCTTTGACTTATCAAAAGGACGCACCTTTGCATCTTTCCTTTTGCTTTTCTCGCGAGCTGCTGCCTGTGACCGGCTTGCGGGAATACACACATACTCCTCTCCTGCGAACTCCATTGTGAGCTATTCCTCCGTGAAAAAACAAAGATAGTGCTCATAATCGAAACAAAGTGCGGCTGTCTGCCATTATGCACAGTGCAGCTTAGCTGTGCTACAGCCGGGTGTGTTATGCTACAGCCTGACCCCTGTGACCAGCCCAGGACCAGTGCCCAGAAAGCACCTGACTCCAGCCTTGACGACCAGTCATCACACAGCAAACGCGTGCTCAGGCTGGCCACCATACAGTGCACGCTGCTGCAGGGTCTGATGGGCCAAGGAGACCCCTGCAAACTGCTCAAACTCCTGTAGGGTCCTGGCAGTGCCCAAACCCCAGACGCCGCCCAGTCTCCAGTCCTGCTGTGTGGGTGGCTGTGACCTGTGCCAAGGGGTTTGTGCTGGGCTCACAGCATGTGACTGGCCCGCTTGCTGCTGCACGGTTGCGGTGCTGCATGCTTGTACAACTTGCAGGACACGCTGTTGGGAGGTAGCCCTGGCAGTGGCATCAATCTGCATGACAAATGCAGTCAAAAAGCACGTTGAGAACAAGCTCTAGTACTCTGATCAACTGCTGATGAACCTACATCGCACACCCTCTTGGACGACACACAATCGCGTGTACTCCAGGTGTTCAGCACACACACCCCTTCGTAATACCCAGTTGCTTTGATGCGCTCACTACTTGATGTGTGGTGAATGTGAGTTTGCATACCCGACCTCCTATGCGGCTGGCTGCAGCTGCTTGACAAGGTGTCCCAGGTGCAAACCCTCCGCAGCAGCACTCACCTTGACACATGCCTGGTAGCTGTTGGCCCTGGCTTTGCGCTCCCACTGGTGGAAGGCCACTGCCTGAGTGGGTGCATATACGTCCCAGCCTCGTGTCCACATGCGCAGCAGCATGTACTGCTCCTCGCCGAAGAACAGGTGAGGCAGGTGAGGGCAGTAAGGCACATCCAGCAGCCAGGCTGAGGGCGCAAAGCTGAACCCAGCCGCCCAGAAACTGCAGGGCAGTGGTGCTGAGGGCCGCTCGCGCATGCACCTGCGCAGTACAATGCAGTACACAAGCAGCTGCATAAACAGGCATTTGGCTGAGGCATCGGCCGTGGATTGCATGGAAGTGATAAAGCGCCTAGTGCAGCAGCGGTGCGAGCGTCGCTGCATGTCCTCTGGATTGATTAGGAGAGCACACCAATGTGCCATACATCCCGCTTTGATCGGCTTTAATTAGAGTCAGCCCCTCTTTGCCCACCTTGCCTGGACCCTCAACAGGCCAGAGTCGTCAAACTCCTTGGCACACAGCAGAGTAGCAGGTGCAGAACTGGGCACAGCGGCAGCAGCGCCGTGCCCATCGTAGCCCAAGGGGTAGGTGGACAGTACCACTGCAGTATGGCCAGCTGCAAGCTGTGCAGCCTGCAGCTCTGAGATACAGAGGAGGTCCCAGTCCTGCACACAACAGCACGGCAATACTGATCCGCCCCAATAGTGCAGGACAGACCCAGCTATGGCGACACAGCTGATAAGCTGGGTGGATACCCAAGCAAGCAGTCAGCGGTGCTGCCCCCTTGACAACATGGGTAAAAGGAATCGGACATTCACCGACCATGGCCCGCCTCACCTGCACAAACCTCATGTGTGCGTCAATCTGCAGCACATACTCCTCACCCATCCACAGCTGCTGGGCCATGCTGCGCGCTGCACAAGGCCCAGTTGCAGTGCTGTAATGGCAGCGCACCTCACGCACCTGCAGGCCAGACAATGCGAAGACAGCCGCGCATGCACAAACCCCCAGTGAGTTACCACCAGCAGCACGCCTGTGGACAGGTCAAAGCTCAACGGCTCATTGCAATGCTGCCGTGCGTCAATATTCCTGCGCACATCTCAAGCCCCAGATACGTCAAGATCGTGTTGTTTGTTGATGCTGCCTAGACCGCTTGCAACTCTGCACCCACAACCCGGCAACACTGGGCTTCACCATCTGTGACCACCACACCTGCGACAGGTACTGTGCTGTCTTGCTGCCTCCTGCCATCCTTGCAAAGCCTGCATCAGCAGCGGGGTCTATCTGCCACACCACACCCGCGAACACACGCTCGGGGTGTGCTGCTTTTATAAATAGGTCACGCAGCGTCCATTGGCACTCCTCGTCCCTGAAGGCAGCAATGCTGACAAAGATCCTCGACTCCGGGCGGCCAGGCCTGCCTGCACCTGCTGAGCATGCAGTTGAGCATGCAGGCAGTGCTGCGGCAGGTTTGCCGGCAGCTGTTGCTTTGCAGGTTGCAGCCGCCACATGTGGGCTCGTGGCTACAGGACATGGTGGGGCTGTGGCAGCTGCTGCTGCGGTTGGACCAGGAATGGGTGGCTGAGAGGGCTCTGCAGCTGTGCTGGCCGCAGCCCCTGCAACAGCTCCAGGCACAGCAGTGGCATTCATGCTGTCCTTGACTGCTGTGACACGGGTGCTTGGCGGCCCGCCCTTGCTGCGGTAAAACCATGCTGTGATGGACAGCCTGGTCTTGTGAGCTGGGAACACCTCGTGCGGAAGGCGGCTGTCAAACACCAGCAGCCGACCGCCTGTAGGTGCTACCAATAGCGCAGGCTCGCCTGCTAGGTGGCCGTCAGGTGGAGGTGCATCACTGCCTGCTGAGCTGGTGGTACGGCCTCCTGCAGCTCCTGGCCCTGCTGCATGTGCATAGGAGCTATGTGTGCTGTGAGCTGCATTGTAAAGAGCCAGCTGTCCCCCGTCCACCTGCATGCAGCACAGTATGGTACAACAGGGGCAACCCTTGGCACCAGAACACCAGAGCGGCTAGAACAAGCAGTAGGCAGGGCTGCCATGGAGTGGCGATATCTGACATAATCGGAGTAACAGCCTCTAGTTGCTGGTGTGCCAAGCTGAGCCCCTCCTCACCTCGACATCCCACTCAGGGTTCAGGTACAGCAGCACTGTCGCAGTGCGGTCTGGTGCCGATGGGGACGCATCTGTGTGGCGCACGTAGCGTGCGCCTTTGCCAGGGTAGCAAGCCAGCTGGCAGCTGAAACGCCCAGACACATCAAAGCTGCAGCAGGAGGCAGAGAGGTACAGTGCCCAGAATCAAATTGCCCATTTTTGTACAGTCATATGCTTCGATGCATACGCGGAATGAAGTATATCACGGCAACCACAGAGCAATACTGCGAGGAGCAAGGCATCACACGCAATGTTCATGACCGAGCAGTTGCAGCCTATCATGGCAAGTACAAGGGCTGGGTACGGCCATTGAGGTGAGCTGGTGATGAAGCTTCTCACCCTTGTGCTGCCAGCTGCGGACGCAATCCCAGCAACAACTCCAAGCACGCTGTCAGCAAGGGCTGCTCCGCTGCCTCCAGCTCTGCAGGTGTGACCCAGCAGTTGATGTCACCACGGAACGAGGGATCATGCCACAAGCCACCAAGACTGCTGCTGCCCATGCCCGGTCGCCGCCCATGCCTGGACAGCCACGCCTCCACTGCAGCCGCGACAGCCTGAGGCATGCGACACCACCCAGGGCAGCATCGTCAGCGTGAAGTTTTTCTCTTCATCATTTGGGGGGGGGGGGGGGCAGTTCAGTTAACTTTGGACAATACCTTTGGACCCCAGGTGTTTGAGCAGCAGCCAATCCCGGCATTGACCCTACCTGGACTTCCTGCCGTGACAGAACGCCATCAACTATGGCTGCACCAGCGTCCAAACGGGGCACCAGAACCTGCCTCTGCCTGATGATGCATGCTTGCCCTGGCTGATCCAGAGCAGCTGGAGCTGCTGTGTGCCCGGCAGAGGATGAAGGTTGCACGACGACGTCATCAGGGCTCATCATCAGTGCCAGTATGTTGCGTTTCACTGTCTCGGGGAGAGAAGCAGCAAGCTGATCTATGGAGTCCACCTTGAGTGGGTCCATGGTTGGAGTGGCCAAGAAGACTTGAACCATCCAAGTCGCACAAGAAAATTTGATGAGAGCTAGAAAGCTGGTGGGTCTGTGGTGAGACCCGTCAGTTATCAACTGACTCAGCACACATCAAACTAAGGCCAAGTGATTGAGACGTATGCAGCTTGAATGGTTTTATTTCATCTATTATTGCCACGTTACCCCTTCCACACGCTGTACTGTTTTGTGCTGTACGCTTATCCTTCCGGGCCTCACTCAGCACCATCCTGATTGCTAACGGGTAAATAAACTAATACGTTCCTACGCATTCCCAAGGAGGCGGGGGCTGCAGCACAGAGCCGTCTAAAACATGTTGGCCCAGAAACAGCTCTCGACTCCCTGCTGCACATGAGGCATAACGCAGCGTCAGGGACAGGCCCCTGTGGCACTGTTGAGGTAAGGAACCACTGTGCACGCCGCATTCTGCCTTGTGACACCAAAGGCCCACCCCACTCGAGCAGCAGCATGTGCTGTAGCCAGCTGAGCAGAGCTTGCGGTGTGGCTGCCTGAGCAGGAAAGCAGCCAAAGTCCTGCATTGCACCCTCAAGCACCTAAGACACAGATGGTCACTTGCTGAACCACAGCCCCCTCCTGCCTCTGTGACCTCTGCTGCAGGGAAGCAACCCAGGCACGAGTGGCCCTACAGACGCAGCAACAGCCACAGCAGCAGCATGCCCCACTTCATCTGCCGCTGGCCGGGTGGGGATGTGCTTCTGGCCTCAGTGGAGAGCAGGCAGGAGCTGGATGCCATCCTGCAGGTGGGGGGAGGCTCTCAGCCCTGTGCTGGCCACCACATGGCTGGCCAACCAAGCATGCTTGGTTGCTGCGCAGCATGGCCAGCGCATGGCTATGCTCGGCCGACCAAGCAGCATGGACAGACCGAACAGCATCAACAGCGGCGGTAATGACCCTGTCAGCAGAGCGGCTGCTAACATCCTGCCTGTATGATGCTGCCAAACCTTTGCAGGAGCGCTGTGAGCCAGGCGTTTGCAAGGTAGCCCGTTATCACGGGCCCCTTGTGCTGGAGCTGAAGCCGGAAATTCCTGGGGTGCCTCATGCCAGTGCTGAGCGCTTCAAACTCGGACCTGCATGTGCAGCCTTCCAGGCAGCATGGCAGACGCGGCTCAGCACCGGCGATATGGACCTCCTGGCAGCAGACGGCAGCAGGCAGCGGGTGCACAGACTTGTCCTGCAGTGCAGGCTGCCTGTGCTGGCAGGGCAGCCCATGGCAGCAAGCCATGACCAGGTGCGCTTGATTGCAGACACAGCAGCAGGGACACTTGCACTGGTCATCCCTGGCTATATGGCAACATTGCTAGCAGCATGCTGATTGTGCACCAGCCGAACTGGCCCAGACAGTGAGGCAGGCCAGCACAGCACAAGGGCCTCCTGCTGACTGTGTGTGGGATGCTTGTGCTGTTGTCCTGCAGGCTCGACTGCAGGTGGTGCCAGATGGTGGCTGCCTCTTGAGCCTGGTTGAGTTCCTGTACCTGGACGACGTGCAGCAGCAGGCCGTCACCCACAGCCTGTACCTGGCAGCACTGCAGTGCGGGTTGGAGCGGCTGGTGATGCGCTGTGAAGCTCACTACGCTCACCAACTGGAGGTGCAGCTGCACAGCTGGCCAGGTGTGTTGCCTGCGCAGGGGCCTGGTGTTTTTTGAATCAACAGCATCAAATACGTTGATGAGTACATGCCAAGTGCCTCTGTGCGGGGCCTTCAAAGTTCACCCTGCTTGTGCGGTGGAGCTGACATGGCAGGTGTCCTGCAAATGCTGTCTGCAGGGCTCGCTGATGCTCAGCGCGAGGGTGTGCTGGACAGCTTCATAGGCTGGGCCAACTTTGCAGAGCAACAGGACAGGCAGGAACTCTTGCAGCTCTGTGCGCATGGCCTATCGCTGCACTACGCAGCAGCCCAAAGCAGGTAGGTGGATGGCTGTGACCGGCCTGTTACACGCAGGTACAAAAGGGCGCTTTTAGGCACACAATTAGAGCCGCAGCCACTGGCAGCTGTCACTGCACATGTTGCATGTTGACTGCTGCTGGCAAATGCGTCCAGCCTCTCCAGGGTCTCTCACTGCTTGTTCCGGCTGCTTCTGCTGCAGACCGTCCTGGAGCTCTCTGAGCCTTAAGGTGGCAATCCAAGTGCGCCTCGTGGCGGCCAGCACAGCACCACCCATAATCCACCGCCAGGTGTTGCCCAATGGGACTGCCATCCTGCCAGTCCTGTCCAACCCTAGCCCCAACGTTGCTGCAGCCCCCGGACAGCCTCATGCTGCGCCTGCCAACACTGTCAGCGTAGATGCAGAGGCATTTGCAGCTGCGGGTGGGCGCATGACCAGCTGGGAGTGGCAGCAGCTGCAGCGCTTCAGGGACGCAGTGGCAGACTGCAGAAGCCTGCCAGAGGCCAGCCCACTGCTCCTGGAGTCAGAGCACCTGGTCAGCCACAGCTTGACCACAGGTGACCCCGGGGTCAGCTTTGCCGTGAAGCAAGCAGTGCTGACACCCCACAGACGGCTCATGGACAGTGTGTGCCGCTTTGCCTTCCCAGCAACACATGGCTTGCTGGCAACAGGCTGGCAAATGCAGGCTCCCAGCCAGCAGCAGCAGGCATCAGGGAGTGGCCCAGCCCCAGCGGCTCAAGCCAGGGCTGCAGTCCAGCAGCTGCATCAGCAGGCGCCACCATCAGAGCAGGGTGCACATGCCAGGCAGCAGCAGCAGCAGCAGCAGCAGATACACCAACTGCAACAACAGCGCGCATCACAGCCGCTTCCTGTCCCCGTGCCATCTGTGCAACAGCCTTACGACCGCCTGGCAGCGCTAGCACAGCACTGCAGCAGCGAGCTTGCTGCAAACAGCCAGGCAGGGCCAATACGGCTAAGCTCGGACCATGGCAGCAGTGGTGGCTGCCTGCATGGCAGCCAGCCTGCTGCAGCAGCGGCAGGTGCTCAGGCAGAGCCAGCTGCACTCAGCCAGCTGGGCAGCCAGCCAGCCTCACCTGCACAGGTTACAGCAGGCAGCTGGCCTGCTGATCCAGCACTGCAATTACGTGCACAGGCAGCTGCCAACGCCGCTGGCACTGCATTGGGCCGCAGTGCAGGGCAAAGCACAGAGCGTCGGCTTTCTTGGGGGTCTGCAGCTGGTGCCGACCCACAGGCACAGCTGCAGGGCAGCACGCTGCAACAGCAGGGCTCGGGGCAGCAGACACCAAGCGGCTTGCAGTCGTGGGGAACAGTTGTCAGCGGGAGCAGGCAGCAAGGATCTGCCAGCCATGCAGGCGCCAGCTCCTTGGGTTTAACAACAGGGGGCATGCTGCAGCTGTGCCAGCACATGGCAGGCTCGGGGGCTGCACCTGAACGGCAAGCTCCGTGCCAGAACACAGCAGAGCAGCCAGAGCAGCCGCAGCCACCACAGCACGCAGGCGCAGGCAACGAGCAGCCACACAGAGAACAAACCTGGTCCAATGATGGGTCCTCCTCCCATGGGCAGCCACCAGGCGCGGGCGGTGAGCAGCAGCCTCAGCTGGAGGGCGCAGGCAGCATCCCCACAGCACAGGATGGTGCAGGTGCTCACACGGCCTGGGGCTTGCGGGAACCTGCAGCAACACAGCCTGGGCCTGATGGAGGGGTCATTGACCTGCCTGCATTGCGGGAGCCACTGCCGGTGGCATCTATTGCAGGCACTGGGGAGGGTGGAGCACCTGCTGGTCAGCAGCCGCACCAGCTCCAGGCACGGCAGCGCAGTGCAAGTGCACCAATGGGTGCTGCCACCAGCAGCGGCAGCATCGGGCCTCATGCCCTGGCGGCACTGCAGCGAGCTCTAGTTGAGGACTTTGTCCTGTACGAAGAAGCATCAGCAGCCAGGCAGCATGTTGTGGGCATCTTGGTGGCAGTAGAGCAGGGCGATGCAGCAGCAGGTCAGCGGCTGTTAGCGCCAGCTTGTGCGGAGCTCATAGCAGCAACAGCACCTGCCGCGGTACCAAACCGCCTGGCACCGTACCTGAACAGCCCGGCTGTGGTAGCGGCTGCAGCTGCCGCAAGGGCATCAGGAGCTGGGCCTGCTGATGTGGCCTCTGCAGTGGCCATGGCTGCTGCTGAGGAGTATTGCAGGCACACCCAGGGGATCCACAGGCTGTTGGGCAGTGCCAGCAGCAGCAGGGCAGCACTGGAGGCATCACCCAGACAGCTGCGGCAGCAGCGTCAGCAGCAACAGTTGCTGCTGTTGCGTGCGCTGCAGCAGGTCAGTAACAGGGTGCCCTGGCTGTCCAGGCTGCTATCACCTCTGCAGCAGTCCTTGGGCATGGACAATGCTGAGGGCGAGGCTGCTGCTGTATCAGCATCGGGTTCGCACCCTGCAGCAGCGGCACCAGAACCAGCCGCTCAACAGGGCAGTCAGCTTGCGCGCAGGCCCTCCAATGAAAGACAGCCAGGACCAGGGCAGCAGCAGGAGGGGTTGGGGCAAGAGCAGGCAGTGCTGCGCTCTGGCAGGGGGCCGGCAGAAGCGGAGCCTGCCTCAGCTTTGGATAATGATGCTGGTCAGCACGAGCTGCAGGCAGCTGTGGTGGAGCTGATAATGCAGCTGCCTGAGCTGCTGCATGGCCTGCCTGGTCCAGCACTGCTGACGTACGAGCAGTACAGGCAGCGCTACACACAGGCGCAGCAGCTGGCAGCACATGCAATGCAGTTGCTGCTCCCGGGCGTCGATGAAGACGGGAGTGCAGCAGCAGCAGCCGCTGACGGCGTTGCTGCTGAGCTGGCTGCATCAGGCCTGCTAGCCGCAGCATCAGCAGCCATGGCAGCCTCACAGGCAGTCCCACCAGGAGACGCAGGCTCCGGTGGCAGCCCCAGCCAGCAGCACAACCATGCAGGGCACCTGTTTGCCAACATTCTTGACTCCCTGAGGGGTCCTGGGGCCGGTGCGGCTGCCGAGCATGCAGCAGGCGGGGCTGCTGAGGCGGCTCTGGCAGCAGCCTATGGTGCGAGGGGTGCTGTGGGGGCAGCCAGCGGCTTCCTGTCTCGCACGGCAGCCTTCGCTGCAGCCAACAGGCTGGCTGACGGCCTAATCAGGCCAGCAAATGGCTCACTGCCCTCCAGTATAGGCCTGTCGCGTGCTGGCAGCCTTGCCGGTGCAGGACAGGTTGGGGCTTGGAGGCTGGGGGGTGCAGCAGCTGCTGCAGCAGGGGGTTTGATGACGCCTGCGGCTGCAGCAGGGCTGGGTTCTGGCATGTTTGCTCCTACTGGGACAGGAGCGCTGCTGTCGGGCGGCTTGCTGGCAGAGGGTGGTGTGGCTGGTGATAGCATCCTGGATGATGTGCTGCACGGCAACGTCAGGCGCATTACATGCCATGGGCTGTACGAGTTGTGTGCAGCACTGGCGCAGCCTGCAGGAGCGCAGGGCAGCCCTCCAACAGCAGCGCAGCAGCAACATCAGCAGCCACAGCACAGTTGTGAGCCAGGGTGTGAGGGAGGTGCAGGAAATAGCTTGATGGAGACAGATGACAGCAACCGTAGCTCAGAGGGCAGGGTGTCAGGTCAGCATGTAGCAGAGGCGGTCGCAACTGTAGCAGCGGCAGCAGCAGCTGTAGAGAGCAACCGCAGGAGCAGCACCCATAGCATGGGCCCACCGCCAGCCACTGGCCTGGTAGGCTGCAAGCGCAGGCTGAGCTGTGTGCTGGACGAGCAGGAGAGGCCTGTCAAGCACTGAGCACTGCAACACACACATGAGCACTGATGATCCTTACCTTTGCACAGGGCTTGCGTGTGTTATTCTTTGCTCAGGCAACTCCGCCCTGACTTATCTGCACAGTCATCGGCGTGATTGTGGCTCAATGCTGATCTGACTTCAAGGCACTGCTAAACCCAGCTAGCCGCCGCAGGAGGTGTTGTTTCTAGGCATCGCTGCCTTTGCTGTGATTTTGTGACCCCTAGGCAGGTGCTTGTTGACGTGTCTGGTCGGGTGGCTGTTGTTTCGCACCTTCAGTCAACCAGGCCAGCACAGCATTTTTACCAGTGTCAGCGCTAGCCAGGTATTGACCCCCGTTACCAGCAATTGCTGATGCAGACCCTTGGACCCGAGTGGGCCTGTCTGCCAAACATGAGTTGTCATGGCTAGCGATGTGTTGGTGTGTCCACCTGCTTGACTTCTTGATGGTGTGGTTGCTTCCTGATTGGCATGGACGTTGAGAGCATGTCTGGTGCGCAAGACGACCCATGTTGTGCACTGCTTGGCAGTTGCGCAAATCAAGACATGATGCACGCAAGCTTGCTTGGTAACACTCTATTTGAAACTAGCAGGTGCCACCAGTGGTTCCGGCACTGAACTGATTTACCAAACTAGGGGGGGCTGGACTGGCCGCTGTGCGGCAACACAGCTGCCATGATGATCTGCGGGATGCCATAGCCATGCCTATCCATCATCCTCACAGTGTGAGTGTCATGACTGCAATGTTGATGTGTCACTGGCCCTGTAGTCACAACCACACAGCAGGCATCAGCTTCACCACACAGCCCTCACCAGCAGCATTGCAGGTAGTATTGGTAACTTGTCCATACTCAATACCACTGGTGCACCCCAGTTTGGTCCGTCCCCAGCACAGCAGGAATGCATGCAACCTCGTGAGTGCTTCCTGTGGTCCGTGAACCACTGGTTCCAGTGGCTTGGTCCAGCACACACATGCAACATGATGAATTCAAAGCTGGTGTCCTGGCAGAAACAGAAGTAGGGTGTGTGTAACAAAGGTGTAGCCGCGGGTGCAATCATAAACATATGTACATGTCCACTGTGGGCTACCCCCCAGACCTGAAGCTTGTGTAACACGTCTTCAGCATTACTGGGTGCTGTAGTCCCCTGCATTGCTGTCAGCACTCAAATGTGTGTGAGGGCTCATGTGTGTGCGGCATATTACACACCTTCACACAGGGCTGCACACTTGGACAAATTGATGACTTGCAACATATATGCAACTATATAGTGTATGTCTGCTGCATGGATGACTGATTGACGCTTGGGCTCCTGTGCTGGGTTTTATACTGCTACGCCCACAATTACTTCATGTGCGGCCCCTGATGTAGTGCTGTACTGTGTGTCTGCAGTACTGGAGTAGTCTCCTGCTGTGACGTGAGCGTGCAGGAGTGTGCGCCAAAGGCTTGATCAACACAAATGATCAGTGAATATTGTTTCAATTTTGCTGGCTGGGGTGTTACAGTGTGTTACCTCACGTGGGCTCACACCCACTCCTGATACGCCCCTTGCTCAAGATGAGGGCTGTCCCGGTGCTGTGGTAGTTTTATGCGTCACCTTGAGCGCTCCAGTGTGTGCACTTTAGGTCTGGAAAGCACACACAATTAGGCTGCCACAAGGAAATATTGCAGGTTGGGGCTTTGTTGGTGTGTGTCAAACCACACCCACCCCAGAACTGCCCTTCAACTTCCGCACCTGCGGCGCTCAGCGCAGGCTGCAGTAGTCTCATTCATCACCTTGAGGATGCAGATGCGTGCAGCAAAGGCGAGGCAAGCTTACACAGCTGTATAACAACATGATGAAATTGGGGGTTTGACATGATACATAGCACTCATGCCACACACAGCAGGATTCAACATGCCTGTGGCAGGCATGCACTGGCCCCGCAGCGCTGTCTCTCAAGATACGGTGCAGTAGTCTTTAGCATAGTCTCAAGCCTGCATGTTCATGCAGTACAGGTCTGGCAAGCACGAGTACCCAAGACATGATGGTGATGAATTACAGGTTGCTGTGTTGGGCGAATACCCCCCCACTTACAGCTGCCCCCTACCGCAGACACTCCCGTAGTGACAGCACACCTCGTGTCATGTTTGCGCCCAACTGTACGAGTCTCATGCATCACGACACGCTTACAGATGCGTGCGAGACAGGTCTGGCAAGCACGCATACCCACAACAGTGTACATATGAATTACAGGGTGGTGGTGTGTGGCAGGTTGTTTCCCACCCACGCCTGCCAGATACCCTCAACACTGCAATCTCTCCATGCGATATGTGTGCGGCGCTGCAGGAGTCTTGCGCATTGTCTTTGGCAGGCAGATGAGTGCAGTTGAGGGCTAGTAAGCACACATGACCAAAACACAAGGCAGGCAAATTGCAGGTTGGCGCCAGTTGGTGCATTGCATACACCTGCCCCAGATGCTGCTTGTCTAGAGTCAGGTCGTATGACGTGTGCTGTTGGTGTGCAAGCATAGATAAGCACATTGCGTGGATGACTGATTGCCGGTAGGCCCCCTGTGCTGGGTTACTGCTACCCCTACGATCACCCCATGTGTGGCCCTTCGTGCAGTGCCACACAGTGTCACACGGTGTCACTGTGTGTCTGCAGTACTGGAGTAGTCTCCTGCTGTGACGTGAGCGTGCAGGAGTGTGCACCAAAGGCTTGATGATACACATATGATCAAAATAACTTCGTCAAATTTGCTGGCTGGGGTGTTACAGTGTGGTAGCTCACGTGGGCTCACACCCACTCTGGACACGCCCCTTGCTCAAGGTGCAGTCTGTGCTGTGGTAGTCTCATGTGTCACCTCGAGCACTCCAGTGTGTGGTCAGGTAAGCACGCACTACTAGGATACACGCTGTAAATATTGCACGTTGGCGCCGGTTGATGTGTGTCAAACCACACCCATGCATGTGGGTGCACCCAGGGGTCCAGGGCGTGGACACTGCCCTCCATGCATGTGACATGTCGCTGTGACGGTCTCATTCATACTTTGAGCCTGCAGACGGGAGATATAAATGCGAGGGAGCTTGCTCAAACTGCACAACAACGTGAGGGGCTCTGCAGGATGTGCCATGGCCCTTGTTGGTTTGGGTCACACAGTGTGAGCTAAACAACAGGCCCCGCCCTTGGGTTGTAGTACCCTCTACAACGCAGACGTAGTGGCGAGACATCCGAACTGTTGTTACATTATTACAGCTGCTCTGCCTATACTCTGCCTATACTGTCATTGTAGTTGAAATCCCCTGAACGATCTAGCCCAGATCAGATCCGACCAGTAAAGTGAATATCCACACGCGGTGTCTGGTTGGGACGCTGTCCAGTATTGCCGGGTTTTGTTTGCTGAGAAATGGAGGAGAGAGTATTGAACGAGTTCCACGCCCAGTGGCGTTGCACTCCTACTGCTGTTGTACGGGCACCAGGTGACCTGTTCTTGCTGCCACCCACATTGCATGTGAAACAACTTAGTGACGCTGCTGCTATACAAATAGCAGCAGACAGACAAATAGCAGCAGACAGAAGGTTCCGCATTTAACTCGTGGCACACCTTCCTCTGCTTGCAGGGCGTGTCAACCTGATTGGCGAGCACATTGACTATGAGGGTTATGGCGTTCTGCCCATGGCCATAGAGCAGGTAGCAGGTCTCTGCTGCTCGGTTAAGTTACAGAAATGGCTGGTATGGGCAATGAACTGCATCGTGCCCTCACCACTGCCTAGTCTGCGACATGAAGGGTCTGCTCACACCTGTCATCACGTGTTTTGCAGGCATGCTGCATTGCTGTCGGCTGGGAGCAGGCCGCAACCAGCAGTGCGCGCACAATGCACGTTGCCAATGTCGAGCCTGGTCTCTACCCTGCTGCAGTGGTGCCCCTGCAGCCTGAGGGAGCGTTGCCAGCTGGCATGCCGTCGTGGCTCAAGTATGTTCACGCAGCATACAGGGTACGGCACCGCACTTGCCTGGCCTGCATGTGGGCCCCAAGCATGCAGCCGCAGAATGTTCCACATGCCTTGCCCTCTTTTCAGCCAACAACATGCCATCTGGTTGACAGTGCAGTGGCCCAGGGCCACGCATCGACATGGAGCTGAAATGGTGCAGAAGCAGCATCACATATTCCATCATACACCATGATGGCGTTCACATTCCTTGTATGTGCAGGGCTGTGTTGAGTATGCCAGCAGCAGGCAGCAGGTGGTGCCGCAGCAGGGCAGTATGCTGCTGATGGTGGGCAGCAACGTACCCCCTGCTGCAGGCCTGTCCAGCAGCTCAGCCCTTGTGGTGGCTACTGCACTGGCACTGCTGCAGCTGTGGGGCCTGCCAGCAAGCCCTGCCGATGTGGCTGACTTCGCATGCAAGTGAGCAACTAAAGCCCCTGCATCGCTGGTATGCGTGCCTGATTCCACAAGTCACAAACAAGGAGGTAGCTTGGTTGAGACCGCCAGGTGCAGTTGAGTGGTTGCCTACAAATCAAATGCGAGGGATGAATGGCAGCAAATGATGACAGCAGAGCAATCAAGCTGTTGAAGTATGTCCCTGAGCAGGCAAAAAGGTTCGTCATGGGTCTTACGAGACCCTGATCATGGTTGTTCACGACACTGCATACTCTCTTGTGCTGCATGTTGCCCCAGGTGTGAAAGGTTTGTTGGCACGCAAGGTGGTGGCATGGATCAGGCGGTCTCACTGCTGGCTCAGCCAGGCCGCGCTATGCATGTGGAGTTCAACCCAGTAAGCAACTTGGCAGCACCTCTGGTGGTGGCTCTGTGTGTGACATGCCACTATGTGCCACTCAATCAACAGCATGACACATGCCACGCACTCGGCACGCGGGGCACACACGGCCTTCATTTCTGTGGTGTTGAATGCGGCTCCTGATAGTTTGTTATGTGAGGCACCATTCAGTGTGAGCGTCTGGTCGTGAGAGCACACAATAACATGTATGTGTTGGCTGGTGACTTCCTGCATGTGGATGTGGCTTGTGTGGGTTTGCCTGCAGGTGCGTGCAGTGCCTGTTCCGCTTCCACCTGGGGCCATGTTTGTTGTGGCCAACTCACTGGCACCATCAGCAAAAGCTGAAACAGCAGCATACAGGTGTGGCGCAGGGGTTGTGCAGGGGCTTTTGAAATCCGGCACTCCATCACAGCACATGCACTTACACACTGGTGCAATTCTCTGTGATGCGTCATAACTCAGCGAACTCGTTGCAAGTTGTGTGCCTGTCATGGCCAGCAAGTACGGACACACAGCATGGTATCCTGGCACTGTCTGCATGCCAGCAGCAGAAGGGATGTCCCTGCGTGTGGTGTGTGTGCAGGTTCAACCTGAGGGTGCTGGAGTGTCGCATGGCTGCCATGCTGCTGGCCCACCTGCTGCCCGCTTCTCTTGGAACACTTGGGTCCTCAGCACAGGCACCCAGCTGGCAGCAGGTGACCATCTTGAAGCAGGTGGAGCAGCAACTGCTGCAGTATGCAGCAGCCAACAGCAACAGAAGCAGCGCTGCGCCGGCTGAGTTGCTGGTGTGCGCCGTGCAGCAACTGCTGCCTGAAGCCACCTACACCCTGCAACAGGTGCGGCACCTTGGTGCCTACGTGGCTCTTGACATCGAGCAAGGGCTGCTGCTTTCTGGCTGGCTGCATTCGGAGGCGAAGGCAGGGGCACGTGCATCTACAAACTAAAAAGAAGCCCCACATCTGCAGCCTCATGCGTGCACTTTGATTTGACTTTGGCATGCAACTTGCTGCCATCAGACAGCAGCCGATTGTGCGAGTCACAGCCACATTAGCAGATGGCAGCCATATGGTGTCAGTGCTCACCCCTTCCTGCTGATGCAAACCTTTGCAGGCAGCAGATATGCTGGGCATCCAACAGCAGCAGCTGCTACAGACACTTCCACAAAGCTTGCAAGAGGCTGCAGCTGCAGCGACCCAACTACACCTGCAGCAGCGCGCCTGCCATGTGTTCAGCGAGGCGCACCGGGTGTTGGCCTTCAAACACACATGTCAAGACACGCAGCTGCCAGCTTCTGCGAAGCTGCAGCAGCTGGGTGAGCTGCTGGACGCCAGCCACAGCAGCTGTTCCCAGCTGTACCAGTGCAGCTGTGAAGAGCTGGACACGCTGGTGGGGGTGGCCCGCACTGCAGGAGCACTGGGTGCACGCCTCACAGGTGAGGCAGCGGTGTCTGGGAGTATTTGCAAACTGTGGGGACACGCCTGCTTGGAGAAGGCTATGGCGGCAGGGGTGTTTGCGCTCAGGTGCAAATAGCGCAACTTCAGCAGGCGCGTGTGGCAGGCGGGGAGTGAGAGCTGCTGTTCCAGCAGACATCTTGCTTGATTGATCCTGCACTGCTGCGGCCTGTTCCAGCTGCATTGTCTCTGGCACAAGGTGCATGTGGCTGTTTGCAGGTGCTGGCTGGGGAGGCTGCATTGTGGCGCTGGTGCCCCAGGAGCAGGTGCCCGCATTCAAGGAGCAGCTGATACAGCAGTACTACCAGCCCCTGGTGTCTCGAGGTGTCATCAGTGACACGGACCTGCCGTTGTGCTTGTTTGCCAGCAGTCCATCCGGCGGGGCAGCTGTCATGCAGCCAGGCAGAGAGGCAGCAGCAGTCAGGGAGCCTGAGCTGGCAGTGGCTGCACGGTAGTCGGTTTGATGAGGCAATCCCGGTGATACCCACACACAACGTTTGAATTGCCATCCTATTGTTGCGGCAAGATATGGGTGGCTAGCACCAGGGAAGCTGATGCAAAAGGCCAAAGACGGGGTGGACTGGCAATCGCCAGGTGCTGCTCCTTACATGCGCACAAGCAAGGGGGCACACCAACTCCCCCCATGACGGCCCGCCGGCAAGGGGCCCATCCCAGCAAGCCACTGTTGACAGTAGGTGTCTGCGCTGACATGCGCAACTATTCAGTTACTTGCAAGCGGAGACAGCCATACGTGCGGAATGGATGTTTCTGTGGTCCAATCAGCAAAACTGACTTAGCTTCAAACCAATGCGTCCGCTGGGCCACAAGCAACCTCAAGTAGTAGTTGCACCTTGTGTTACAATCCACTGCCATGCACTGAGCTGCACATGCCAAGTACAATAAGGCCTACGACGCCATACCAGCACCAGAGGGGTGCCACATTCAAGAAGATGTTGTACAAATCAAAGCCAACCATGCAACCAGATGGGTTGCACCATCACAACACGCCAACACCTCAACCGGTAGCTAGCTGCAGGTGGGGCATGCCAGCAGTCAAGTGCTCAACCCCTCCAGGAGCCTGGGAGTGACGCACCCACCAACCGGCTCACACAGGTGTGCTGCCAGCAGTGCTCAGTCTGCTGCCTGTTACCGTTTGCGCTCCTTCTTCCACTTGAATACTGCCTGGCTGCTGCCGTCCTCTGCCACTGCTGTGATCTTGCGCTTCCTGCCCTTGCCCATGACCTGCTTCTCCATCTCCATCTTGCTGGCAAGGCTGCTCAGCTTCTGGTGGCGCTCCAGCCGCTGCGAAAGCTCCTTGTAGGACGCATGCTTGCGCCTGGCAGGGCAGTAGGGTGGAGAAGGAGGACAGGGCAGCACACCGGTGTAATAGGGGGTCAGGGAATCAAGAATTTTAACCCAATGAAACGGACTGTCAGATTTGGCGATGCGTGCTGACTGTGCAGGATGCCAGCGTGCCTGTCGCTCCAAGGGCGTGTCTGGGTGGGGTCTCAGGGAGTCCCTGGCCAGCTGCATTGTGGGTACCGCATTGTCAACAGCAAGCCAACAGTGCCTGCAGCAGCCACAGACCCGCAGTTGCTGTGTGTTGCGCCCAGCAAAAGTGGCCTGGGTGATGCCTCACTCACTTCTCTGCCTTTGTTGCCACAGCTGGGTCGATGGGAGGCTGCAGCTGCAGCTGCGCCTTGCGTGGCCTGTTGTAGGCGCGCCCCAGCAGCTCAGTGGGAGTGTCAAAGAACTTTGCTGGCTTGAACTTGGCTGCCTCCTTTGCGCTGTCAACAAACACTGTGTGCTTGTTCTGTGGCGCAAGGCCGATGAAGTGTAGGCTCTGCTTCAGCCGCTCAGCTTTCTGCACAGCCACCGGCAGCAAAGGGGGTTCAGCACAAGCAGGGCGTACGATACTCAGCATGGGCGCCGTACAGCATCACGTCTGCCGCAACCAGTGCACTCATGGCGGTGCTGCAAGCACCTGCCAATGCCATGTAGTATGAGCTGCCCATCTTCCCCTTCACCATTTGACTGATTCCTGCTCACCTTGGCCTCACTTCTGCTCTTTGTGTCCAGGTACTTGACGTCCTGTGTCTTCATCAGCAGCAGCTCCTCCTGGGTGTACTTGTTGGCTTGGGTGGACCTGCAGCATGAACCCCACAGGACAGGGCTGGTCAGCACAACTGCATGCGGCAACAACAACACCCAGAAGCCGCTGCAGGAGAGTTGGCTGTGGGCCTGCTGCTGTGGAGAGGGCAGCCTGAATTTGGCCTGTGCCGTGGCTGGAGACATTTCAGCCCAAAGGCAGCTGAAACTTGTGCTGCACGCACCTTTGGATGTGTACACCATCCTTGGTCTTGGCGTTCTCCATGGCAAAGTAGAACTCATCTGGGTTGCGCTGCTCTGCTTTGCTTTCCAGATGCTGCAGGAGGGGTGAGCAACAACCGCAAACGTCAGCACTGGTGGCAGCTAACAACTCAAATCACAGCTCAGCAACTGCTGCACGGCGCAGGCAGAGCTGCTGCTGGCTGCTGCAGGGTTATGGTCACCTTGAGGGTCTTCTGCTTCTTGTGGTAATCCCTAGCACGAAGGACATAATCCTTCTTTTTCTCAAGCAGTCCATACTTCTTACGCGCAGACCTGCAGGACAAGCAATCAGCTATGAGGGTTCTACTGCTGTTGCTGCTGGAAGGGGCAGAAACTGTGGCACTGCCTCTGTTGGCGCAAGGTGGTGCTTACGGTTGCGATCGTTCTTTGTGCGTTATACGCTTGAGGGCGGCTTTCAAGGACGACGTCATCGAAAAGCCCAGGCCTGTGTTGTGTGTGCTACTGCTGCTGCTGCTGTCGAGAAACTGACATGGATTCAAAGTCGCAAATCAGTGGCTTCAACGTGTTTAAAACACAGTGAAATCAGGTTCCCAACGCACACACCACAAAGCAAGTTAAATTGATGACAACACCCTGGGGTTGACTAATGAGTCAACGCCCATGTACAGTGCAGTGCATACAAGTACATGATGCACGATATGGACAGCTTTGACAACAACACACATACGACATGAACAACGCTCTGGATCCCCTTTGTCACCCTTTGAACTGCACCAAGCTGCCCCCCCCACCCCTCGGACAACTGCTGATCACCATCTGGGCGTCTCAGACGTTGTACTCCTGAACAGCAGCACAAAAGCAGCAAAGCAACATACTGTCAACAGCGGGTGCCGCTTACAGCACTTTTGGAGAATGGGGTTGCATCCATGACAACTGAAGAAGCCGTGCAGGCGAGGGTAGGTGGCAATGCTGCCACAGCGCCAAGCAGGCGGCTCCAGAGCCAACAGCATTGTGCTATGGTGTGCTTCAATGTGCTTTATCCCGGCGCCAGAGCTCATGTTTTGCTCACCAGCGCAATGACGACGATGCGATCTGCTGGCCCAAAGGTGACTCTGTGTGACGCCGAGCACCCCAGCACCGCTTGCCGCCGCTGCCGGTCTCTGCTGCTCTTCAAGCTTGATGAACCGCTGCCACTGCCCCGGATGTACCCAATGGCAGTCTGGCCCGTCAGCCGCACAGCTTCCTGGACCTCAGCAAATGACACGCACTGGCCTGCAACATCAGCGGAAGCAGGGTGTGCAAGAGCATGTAGGACACCAATGGGCCAAATGCAGCACCCACTGGTACCATCAGTGGCTTCCTCAACATGCTCCTGCTCACGCCGGAACGAAACATGCCTTCAGCCTTGATGGCTTGCTGTAATGTCCGCCCCGCCTTCAACAGTGCGCACCTGTGGGAATGTTGAAGCTGGCAGGGTTGCGTAGGTACAGCTCCATATCACCCTCACTGCAGAGCATGAGGCTGCGCATAATGTCGGAGTAGGCAGGCTCCGACACAACCTGCGTCATCAACGCACTGCAGCACACAACAGCAGGAAAGTCACAGGCCAGCACCAATCGTCAGCTGCTGCGCCTGATGGAGGTTGAGAGGCAATACATGAGTTCAAACATGCCACAGATGAAGTGGGAAGAGGTTTTTCCGGGTCCGTTGAGGTTGCTCCGGGTCCGCCAAGGGGAGTCACTACAAGCACGCCTACGGCCAGACCACCTCCATTGCCCAAGCTATCGCGTCTTCGGAACCCCAGCTCACCTGGCCACATCAGTGGGTACAAGGAACTCTGGCTCCACAATGACAGGCGGCCGGGGCTGTTGCTGCTGCTGCTGCTGCACCGTGCTGCTTGGCGTGGTCGAAGCTGGCAGGACGCCAACTGCTTTCAGGGCGCTGGTCAGAAGGCCACCTGAAGCTTTGCTGCTGCTGCTGCTGGATGCTGCTGTCGAAATGCTGCCAGTGCTACTGCTGCCACTGCTGCTGCTGCCACTGCTACCACTACTGCTGCCAGTGTTGCTGCTAGCCCCGCTGGGGCCGCTGCTGCTGCTGGTGCCACTGTCCGCCGCACTGCTGCTGGAGGCTGCTGCTGCTGCAGCAGGGTTGGGCGCTGTGCTGGTTGTGCCTGCCGGTGCCGCTGGCTGCACCGCAGTTGCCTGCGCTGCCGCTACCGCTGCTGCTGCTTGCTGCACTACTGGCAGCCAACTTGAGGTCTCAGCTGCTGCTGGTGCTGCTGCAGGAGACTGCTCAGCAGCCAGGACATCCAGGAACTGAGCAGCCAGCTGCGTATGCAATCAAAGTACAGCACATCACCAGCCGACGTAAGCATGTGTGTGTCTGTGTGGTGCTGCTGGACAGCCTCAGACAGCTGTCATCCCTGGCTTGGCTCCATAGTATGTTGTGCCTAGGAGTGTGAGCAATCAAATCAATAAGGTGTGGCCAAGCCGACAAGGACGTTACTATGCTGAGGCGTGCAAAATACACCAGCGACGCCTTTGTATGCGCTGGCTGGCTGGCTGGCTGGCTGGCTGCAGTGGGTGATGCATGGCCCCGTGTTCCGTACCTTGCTGGTTGCATAGCGCCGAATGGGTGCCACCAGGTGAGGGGCGTCCCGCCGCTTGCTCGCCATCACAGCGTCCTGGATCTGCACACACACAGCAACAGCCATGAACACTTTCTCAACATGAAGTCTTGCATGTGCTGGAGCACAAAGGTGTGCACAGACAAAAGTGTGTACCTGCACCCAACACATTTGACCTGGCCTGCACAAAGCACTGCAGCCCTCAACACAATAACGGTGGTAGCGGTAACAGCACACAGCGCTAAGCTGGCGCCCTGCGTCTCAGGCCACTTGACTGTGGTCACAGAGCTTGCGTGCTTGTGCAGCACCTCACCTGCAGCACTGCTGCCAGGATGCGCGCATCCGCCTCCAGCTCAGCGCCAACAGAGCACCCACTGCCCAGCACCACAGCATCAGCAGTCTTGATGCCGGCATCCAGCAAAGCCTGCACGCCAACGGCAACATGAAGACGCGCAGATAACGCAACTGCAGCAGACCCGCTATGACTGCTGTACGCCAAGCTGCACACCATTGTCCAGATGCTGGTGACATCAGTGCAGCCAGACCGCCCTGACCACGAAGCCTCCCACCTTGACGCTGGTTGGGTTGTCTGCTGCCGTCTGGTAGTTAAACCGGCAGGCCCCAATCCTGGTGGGCCAGGTGGCTGGTGGCTCCTCCGGCAGCACAAAGGTGACTGTGGAGCCTGAGGGGGTGAACAGGCTGAACGACTCCATCAGCTGGAGCACGCCAGACATGGGCCAGTTGGTCACCAGGATGCTGCGTGCCTGGTGGGAGGAGGTGGGGGCAGCGGAAAGCACGCAAGGCATATCAAAGAAGAAAAAGCACAAGTACGCTTTGCTGCAAACAACGAAAGTTTGCATATTGCAGGTAAGTCAATACAGTTGATGTCTGAATGGCGTGCGAAGCAAGCAGCATGTCCTACCCACAAGGTGGCATATGACATACCTTTGACCTGTATGTCCGCTCCTTTTTCAGGCGCTCAGCAGCAGCTGTTGCCGCTGTGTCATACAGCGTAGTATTGCCAGGCGTGGCCATGACATGGGGTGCGCCTATGTGGCAAGGGCAGCGCAGTGAAGTCAGCGCATGCACCCATATCGTTCAAGTGTGCTGCACTGACTGCCCAACAACTGCGTGTGCAAGTGCCAGCAAAACAAAAGCTGCTACGGTACAAGACGCGATGACCGGCAACTGTCACGCCTCTTTAGCGACACAGAAATCGATGTGCTTCAGAAATCAATGAGCTCACCTCCGCGCCCCAGCAAGATGAGGCGGCTGTCTGCTGGTGGCACATCTGTCTCAGCAGGGTTGACGTGCACTCCCCCCTCAGGCGTGCTGTAGCCACAAAGCACTGCATGCAAGAAAGCCCTGCAGGCAACCCGGTAAGAGGCGGGACACAGGCTTGTTCAACAGCAGCAATACCGGCTTCAGAGTGTGCCATGAGAAGACTCCATGTGCTGCAAGCGGTGACCCGTTGCCCTGCTTGCCAAGCACACAGCTTGCAGCAAGTTGAGACGCCAAAAAGGACTCAATGCTGGCCACAGCAGCATGTGTGGTACAGGGGTTCTGTCCAAGCACAACCTTCCTATACTAGTCAGCTGGCCCACCTGCGCATCTCCACAAAAGGCTTGCCCTTGAGCACGGTGGGTATGGGCGCGCAGTAGAACTCTGCTGAGTTGCTGGTGAGGGAGAGCAGATCAAGCCAGCAGGTCAAGATGCCTGGCTGAGCAGCAGTTTGGGCCACCTGCGCACGCAGCAAGCAAACCACCATGCGTGTTGGGTCGTTGAATGGTTCCAAGTAAGGTGTGCAGAACCTCCTAAACACACGGTCACACATGGGCCATGGCCACCTGCCCTGCAGACATGCTGGTGCTCACCAATCTGTGTGTCAGCTGGCTGTCGGGAAGCTCGAAGGCCTGGATGGTGGAGTGCCCGCCAGCTTGCCGTGTTGTGGCCTCTAGCGAAGACAGGATGGTGCTGGTGCCAGCAGAAGGCCCTGCAGCACAACCAAATCACACAGCGCGTTCAGCCCTAAACCATCGGGTGCTGGCGGCACTGTCTGAAACAGCTGCACGGCGCATTCAAAAACCAACACTCTTTGCTGCAGCCTGTTATCATGCTGCTGCAAGCTGTCCTGCTGCCATCCTATGTCAGGCAGCACCCCAGGCTGTCGTACCCTGCACCACCACACGCTGCTTGTCTGTAGCCCCCAGGGCTGTGAGCGACATTGCCACCGAGACCTTGATTGCCTCTGAGCTGTTGCCGTCAGGGTGCAGCACAATCACCGTAGAGGCCCTGTGCGCGGCAACCTGCAGGCAGGCAAGCAAACGAAAATTTCAGCAAGCAGTGAGAAAGGGTGACTGTCACCACACTCAAGTCAACAAGCACAGGTCCCAGGCTGCAAGGAGCTGCCCAAACCGCAAGCGTCCAGGAGTCTTTCACCTTGCGCAGGTCTGACATCTTGAAGGGGTTGCCCTGGCGTGTGTGCACCTCAAGCGCCAAACCACGGTCCCTGCGTTGCAGTGCAGCACAAACCGTTGCGCGTCAGCGGCAGTACGACACTGACCAGGACATCTAGTGCTAGTCAACACGACCAGACAGCTCTCTGGCATGAGACCCATTCTTGGTGAGCACCATGAGTGTGCACGGCTGTGAACAACTTGCGGGGCAGCTTACTTCAGCATCTCATGCACTGCCAAGTCCATCTCCACCTTGGGCTTGTCAGCCAGGATAACCACAGGGGGCCTATTGTTCCAGGGCCACATAGCACGGTTGTTGAACATGCCGCCCTCCTGCGGCAACAAACAGACAGCCATCGCCTTGGTGTTCAGCAGCATTTTATGATGCAAGCGGCCACAGCAGTGACCAGTCGCCTGGACCTCAGGCTACATGCGTTGGGTCTCGTGAGGCTGTGCTGATGTGTTGGGCACCGTCGCCCGCCAGACACTGTGCAGGGCTTGCACGCCAGGCTGTATGCAGATGCGCAACGCTGCATCACCTGTTTGTTGTCAATTTGCTTGCACCAACCGTATCTACCGCTACAGTGCATCCACTTACTGCATAGGCTGAAGCAATGTGCCGCAGCAGTGCTGTACTGCTGCTGTTCCAGTTGAGCAGGATGATGTGGCCGTCCAGCCGCATGTTGTAGTTGCCTGCCCTGGAGTTCTTGATCCCAGTCTTGATCTCATCACTCACGATACCTGCAGGTGACAGAGGCCATCATGCTTCAACACAAACAACACTGCAAGATCAGGTGCCAGCCAGCAAGCATGCCAGTGCAGCTTTGGCAGGCCCTAAGCACAACAGACATGGGAGCGTCAGATGACTTCTGCTGCTGGTGCCTCATCCTGCCCTCAGCCAGGGAAGTATGAATGATGGCAGGTAGCGTGCTTGTGAAAGGTAACAATACTGCTGTTGTGTGACATCCAGCAAAAGAGTGGGTTGCAACTGAGCCTTCACAGCACCCTGTTGCTTGCCTGCAGCTTGTTCACTTACCAATGAAGGCAGCAAAGACCCAGACACCAGCAATGAACACACAGTTTGCAACAAAGTAGGAAGCTGCAGTGACAATGGGCAGCATGGGCGGGAGAGGTAGGGTACCAGATGTGCGTTATCAGCAGCCACACATGGAATTTTTTCAAGTGCAGGAATCAAGCCAATATGGCATAATGTAGATGCACAGGCCTTGCAGAAGCAGTGGCAGAAGCTGCTGCATGCTGCTGTGCTGTACAGGCAGGTGTGGCAGCAGCACATCACCGTCAGGCTGCCCATGCCAGCCAACATTCTGCACAGCATTCAGTTCCTACCAGCATTATTTTCCTTGTTAATACCAATGCCAGGAACCCTCATGAGCAGTGCATAGACCTGGACAACACAGGTAGGGAGGGTCAGGGAGCAGTTGACAGGGACTTTTGAGAGGCGCTGGTGCTGGTGCCATGCAATCAGGCTGCATTGGCAGACGCAGCATGCTGCAAAGAGCGTTTGGAGGCAGCATTTTGCTAGCTAGTCCAAAAAAACTGCATCCTGCAGGCGCACCATCCGAATGGCGTTACTCCCTATGGCACATCACACATTCATGAAACTGTCAACTTCAAGCACATGCCGAAGCCGGCCAAAGTGGCACCGAGGACTACAGCCAGCTTCCCTTAGGGCTCACCTTGTACATTGCTTCTTTGAACGACACCTTTGCCACTTGTTGGTACCCAGCTGCTGCCAGCGTGATGAAGGGCATTGACAGCAGCCACAGAGCCATCACCTTTGTGGACACGTTGGCACTGGCCAACTGCTGGAGCTGGTAGGCGATGCGGCTATGCAGCCACTCCTTGGCCGCCACTAAGCTAGCTGTAAGGCCGCTCTCAGTGCGCCCAGGCAGCGACACCAAGGAGGGCACCTTGTAGGTGGGCGCTGGGAGCTGATCCAGCTCCAGGTATTGCCGCAGGGGCAGCGGCAGCGGCTGCAGCACGCGCTGCGGCTGGCGCTGCATCAGCACCAGGTGGTTGGCCTGAGCTGCAGGCGAGGCACAGCAGGTGCTGCACTCCTTCATCACCCGGTGCTTGCCCTGCCCGACTAAGCAGTGGCTCAGCATGACTGGCTTGCACAGGAAGATGTTGCTGAGCCCAGAGATGAAAAGGGCCACACACAACCCTACCAGGGCTGAGAACTCCACAGGTGGCCACCAGACGGGATCAGCTGGTGGCCTGTGCTTGCGAAGGACTGCCCTTGCCTTGGCTGCATTCCTTGCTGCTGCTGCCTCCAGGGGGAGGGCGTCGTCTTCCATGCTGCAGGGCAGCGCCAGCATTGACAACAGGCACAGGACAGGAGGCTGAACTCTGTAAGTGCACATGTTGAATCTAGGTGCCTGCAGGGTGTGCGTTCAAAAGGGGTTGGGCTTTGGCTGTCTGTGGACAGGGCTGGTTGCTTGCATCAGGTCAGTGAGTCTGACAACAGCTGCTGACAGCATGCGCAGCACACATGCCCCCATCATTTACCTGGTGGTCAAACCGGTGGTGAGGCCTGCATCAACAGCTTGCGGTGAGGGCAATCCCTCTGGCATGGTGGCTGCTGGCTGTACTGCTGGCTGTACTGCACTGCTGACCTCCCCATGGCTAGTCAGCGCGCCTGAGCTGCTGCTGGCGCTCACAACTACCAACTGGCCACTGTCGAAGTTGGTGAAGGTGCCGGTTGCAACACCTTCCGCCTTGCTGTCCTCATGCACGTCTACAACTGCAGTGCTGGTGTTGCGGCTGCTGGTGTCGCCACTGCTGCTCTCATACGGCTCAGCAGCGTGCTCCCTGTTCTGGGTGCTGACTTGCTGGTGTGGCTGAGCTGTGCACAGGATGGCCAGTCTCCTGGGACGATGCCAGGGCACAGGGGTGCGCTGCTTGGTGTTGCTACAACATGTCACAGTAACCCTGGCACGTTTGAGTGCTACGTCCATTGCTCAGCAATGCTGTGTGGAGGCATGAGATAGTCAGCGCGGCACCCTGGAAGGTCACCCTGTAAGGGTGCTGCAAAAGCATGCGTTGCCCAGCGGCTGCATCTAAGGCAAACTAGGCGTTCAAACCACAGTCAGTGTTGGATTGAGCTCTGCAGCCGTTGGCGTTCAAGCAAGCTTGCACAAGGAGACTGGGCCAGCTGGGCGAGGTGCACTGCCTTATGCTGCAAACCAGATTCTCACAACTAAGCAGTCGCATGTTTCTATATTCAAATTTAGAGAAAACTGGTGTAGTGAGGTGCCTGACCTTCCCAAGGCTGAAACGAACGGATGACAACAACCAGTTGGATCGCTGTCACGCTTTTCCAGTTCTGGCATTCTGCACGGCGAATGTGGCTGTGGCCTATCACGACCCGCTGAATAATCGTTACGATCTGCTTCGCGATGGCGAGCCTTCCAATCCCACAGATCACGGAGATAGAGCAGATCTATGGCATAGAAGGTAGCTGGGTGGCCCCGAAAGCGACTATATGCTGGAGGGATGGTTCACACACCTGATGCACTTTGTGGTCTCGTGCAGGGGCTGCTGAAGCCACGCATCGGTACCAGAAACTGACAGCAGCTTTCCGGCAAGCATATGGAGACAAGCCAGCCATTTACGCAAGGGCCCCAGGTGTGCAAACCCTTTCTGACGAGTTCTTGTGGTGTTTCACACACGTTAGTAAGCCAACCTTTGCAGCTGCCCTGGTGGAATTACCCTGCGTCACCTCCCGCCCTTTTGCATGAATGATGGGGTGCAGGACGCGTGAATTTGATTGGGGAGCACATTGACTATGAGGGCTATGGGGTGCTTCCCATGGCTATCAAGCAGGTGGGTCAGGCTAATGAGCAGCTGCAGCAGCCACAGCTGTCTTGATGCAGCTGAGCTGGTCACCACAATGCGCATTGTGCGTTGCGCATCGTGCTTTCAGCAGGCACCACTGCGCTGCTGGTTGTCATTTCGGCATCATGTGCAGTGGCCAACATGTCGTATATTTGCAGGACACAATCGTGGCCATTCGCAAAGGTGGTGACAAGCTTGTAGTGGGCAACCTGGTGGCGGACAAGTACCCTACTATTGAATTCAGCACAGACCCCAACCAGGTGCGCGCAAAAGAGCACACAGTGACTTGCAGGTGTGCCACCTGCAGCCAGCAACTGCTAGTGGTTCGAGGACCCAACTCTGTTTCGGCCACCAACTTGTTGCCAGTGGGGTTGCGTGCTGCTGGTCTTAGTCCACACATCAGCCCATGTATCCAAACAGCAACGTCCAGCTGTCCGGGGTCCCCAATGGTGTCATGTAGAGCCTGGCTGGTGCTGGTCGGAGGGTTGAAGTCAGCAGGTTCACTTGGGGGCTTGGGCGCTGGTCTGGACTGACGTCCGATGCATTGTACTTCCTGTGCACAGGAGGTGGACACTGGCAAGCACACATGGGCCAACTACTTCTTGGCCGCTTACAAGGTTGGGCCCGCAATGCACACTCTGGGATCACTTGCAGCAAGCTGGCAGCTGCATTGTGCTGCTGCCCAGGCACAACGGTGGCAGCTGGCAGCAACAAATTGACGAAGGTTGTGTGCCCACACAACCCCGCCTTGACTTTCCGTACCAGCGTCAGTGTTTGAGCATCCATGTAGGACAGATTCCAGTGAGCATGTGTGAGTACGCATGCACTCCCTCTGCTGACACATACTCTGCTTGTATGTTTGGGCTACCTGCAGGGCGTGTTTGAGTACCTGCATGCGAAGGGCATCAAGGCACCCGAGCCTGTGGGCCTACAGGTCATGGTGCATGGAGTGGTGCCCTTAGGTGGGTTACACAACTGGCTGCACAAAGGTTACACCGATCCTGCAAGCCTGTCAATGCATGTTGTCCTGGCCTGATGCTGATTACTCCTGCAGGTTGGCCCGATGTCACAAAAGTGCTGTGACAGAGACTGCATTTCAGCAGTGCCAGGCTGCCCACGCAGGCAGCCTCCAACTCTTGTGCATGTGTGCTGCAGGTGGTGGGCTGTCCAGCTCTGCGGCCATTGTGTGCTCGTCCGCCTTAGCCATTGCAGCCGCCCTGGACCTCACCAGCCACCTCACTAAGGGCGCAGTGGCTGAGTTCACGTGCACAGCTGAGCGGTATGTGGGTGTCACAAGCGGAGGCATGGACCAGGCAATTTCAGTCATGGGCATGCCAGGACTTGCTCTGCAGGTGGAGTTCAACCCGGTGAGCATCAGGGCCAGGAGGGGGGCATAATTGGCTGAAACCCGGGCCTGACAGCCTAGGGCTGTACGCTTTGCCACTGCAAACATGTGTGCTGCACGGATTGATGTAGTAACATAGGAAGCTGTGCCCCATGCAATGCAGCAGCCAGCTCAAGGCACCTCTGGTGGTGACTTGACTGTCACACCGGCACTGGAGACTCTTGTTTGATAGTATGCACGATCTTGTCTGATAGTATGCACAAGGACCAGCAGACACAAGTCTGATAGCATGCATGAGTCCGATTCTGGGCCGACCTGGGGTTGAATGACCTGTTGCTATTTTCGTGTGTAGGTCCGTGCTGCTGACGTGCAGCTACCTGACGGTGCCACCTTTGTCGTGGCCAACTCCCTGACAGTGTCAAAGAAGGCAGAGACCGCTGACAGGAGGTGCGCACAGCGCCTGCATGTAGGCAAAGCTGCAGCTTAGTCTGAAACAGAGCTATGGCGGACACCTCGGCCTGGATGGGTCCCATGGCACCAGCTTCATGATGTGTGCAGGTCACTTCCATCATCTGCTCAAATGATGATCAATGCTTTTTGTGGTCGTGCAGGTACAACCTGCGCGTAGTAGAGTGCCGGCTGGCAGCCATGTTGCTGGCTGTTGCCCTGGGCAAGCCCGCCAGCGAGGCAGTGAACATCACAACCCTGAAGGAGGTGGAGCCGCTAATCATCAACAAGTTTGGGCCGGGTGCTGAGGCTCAGGACAAGGCAGTGAAGGAGTCCCTGAAGGAAGGCGTATACATGCCTGAGGAGGTGTGCACTGCTGCCGCTGCATCAGGGTTCCATATGCATGAAGTATCCTCCGGCCCCTAGTTAAGCTGGCTTGTGCAAAGCAAGTGATATCTGTATGTGTGCCAGCTAGGGACTTCCGCGTCCGGCCCCATGTACTCAAAGAAAGTGCATGAAGTGATGTGCGACGCAGCTGGCTTCATCATGTCAGCAGCACTCCAGACTCTTGGCAGCGGCAGACAGCTGTCCTGACAGATTTTGATGCTTGTACGGCACAGTTGTCCACAGTACGGTTCGGTTCAGCTGCTGACACCATCGTGGTGTGCCCTGCTTATTTGTGTCGTATGTGCACATGCAACAGTTTGATAGCAGACAGCAAGAGCTCATAAATTCCTGTGAGTCTGTTTGCCCACCACTTGCACTGCAGATTGAGGCAGTGCTTGGGAAGAAGCTGGATAGCATATATGATGGCAATGCCAGTGCACTGCGGGTGCTGTCAGTGGTCGGGCCAGAGGGCTTTCTCTTGCAAGACCGTGCGGTGCATGTGTACAGCGAGGCTGGACGGGTGTACGCCTTCAGGGATGTGTGCAAAGTAAGTGGTGGTGTGCAAACCAGTAGTTTTTGTTCAGCAACCTGCATTTTAGCCCATGGCAGAGGTCTGAGAGTGCTCAGGGCGCAAGCATGCGCCCTCACAACTGAGTCCCAATGAGTCCCAATGAGCAGCTTGAATGCGGATTGCATGGTGCAGGGAAACTGGGTGGGGCACATGGATGAGCCATGTTGCTGGATACTGATTTGGGCCTGCTTGGGTGCCTGTGCAGTCGGATGCTACTAATGACCTGAAGCTGCAGCAGCTGGGTGAGCTGCTGAACGCCAGCCACAGCAGCTGTTCCCAGCTGTACCAGTGCAGCTGTGAAGAGCTGGACACGCTGGTGGGGGTGGCCCGCACTGCAGGAGCACTGGGTGCACGCCTCACAGGTGAGGCAGCTGCTGCGTCTGTCGGCAATGCATGCACACTGTGCCTGGCGGGCAACTTCCTTGAAATATCCACGAAAGGCATCTGACCGCACTGCTTCACAACACATGCTATCCGGTCTGCCTGCACCAATCTTTTTGACACAACGGGCCTTGCTGCCCGTGACACTGCAGGTGCGGGGTGGGGTGGCTGCACGGTGTCGCTGGTGCGTGAGGCGGATGCCCCCAAGTTCATTGCTGAGCTGCGAGAGAAGTACTTCATGCCGCTTGTAGCAAAGGGTGTGGTCCGGGAGGAGGAGCTGCCCGCATGCTTGTTTGCTTCCAAACCCTCCAGCGGTGCAGCTGTCATGCAGCTCAAGCTGGCAGAGGAGCCTGAGGCAGCAGCATCAAATGAAGCTGCAGACTTGGCTGAAGCTGTTGCTTGATTGGGTTCCTCTTGGAACAAATGCGTTGTAATAAGATCGCAGAGGCTGAAGCTGCCGTGTCTGTCAACGAAAAGAAGTAGTAAGTGATGCATATGCATGTGGAACGTGTGTTTTGTGTTGACTTCCATACGCATGTGGAATGTGTGTTTTGTGTTGACTTCCACTTGCATTCAGAGACTGTGTCAGTAATGTATATGTTGCACTAACTGTGCCGTCCCGGGGTATGTTGAGTTTGTTCACTGTTCCATTGTGAACACCACCTAGTGCCATAGCGGTTGCCTACATCCCGCTGACAGGCCCTACACTACAAGCAGCTATGTGATGTCACGATGAACAGGTGTTCAAGGCTGTGTTACACAAGAGTCGACGCTCAACCAGAACGCTCTGATAGGCTGCAGAGCACGACGAGAGCTCCGAACTCTTTTGACCATATGTCACAAAGTAGTTCGCAACAGAACAGACAGACGTTGAACCAGAATGCAGACACCCTGCTGCATGGATGATACCTTGCTGAGTAAAAAGTTCGTCACTGAGTGTCATGCAAGGGAGCCCCTTGACATGAACCTGTTGCATCCGTAAAAAAACGTCACCCCCTCTTACAGTACAAGACAGCTGCGGATCACACCACAAATGCTGCACATGCGCAGAGCTGTCAGTATGGCACCTGCAAAGCAAAAGCAGCAAGCACGGTAGGTCAGCAAAGAGCAGAACAAAAGCAAGGAGAACAAGCAGCCCAGAATTGTCCGTCTGACATGCAAAGGGCCTGAACAATATGGCTGACGACGAACAGTACGCTTTGCTGGTGAATACAGCTTCACAAGTGCTGCTCCCCGGTGCCGGATACAGGTGCAGCTGCACCCACCTTCAGCTTCTTCTTGAGGTCATTCTTGGCCATCTCCATCTTGGCCAGCTCAATGTCAGAGTCCACCATCTCTTCACACAGCTTGTCAACGCTGGTCTGCTTGTCTGCGTCCCAGCCCAGAACCTCCTTGGCCTTGGCGGGGTCACCCAGCAGCAGCTCGACCTCAGCAGGGCGGAAGAAGCGCTCACTGACCTTCACCACCACCTTGCCGGCGTGCTCACCACTGGCGACGATGCCCCGCTGCAGAAATGTAACACGGAAAGATCAGTCCACTTGCCAAATATGAATTTGCAAAGCCACCAAGGAGCAGGCCCCACGTCATGCAGTTGACTGGTCCTGCCAACGCTAGCGTACTGTCAAATGCTGGCACAGAATCCAACAGCACACGCTGCAACCCCTGTCCATGATGCATTGACGCGCACCTCAGTGACGCCCTCGCCCTCCCAGCGCAGAGGCATGCCGGCGCGAGTGAAGGCCATCTGGCAGAAGTCACGCACAGTGGTGGTCTTGCCTGCGTCGAGAAAATAAGAGCAAAAGCCGGGCGAACAGTCAAGATGCGCACAATAACTCCTGCACGCCCATGAGCGTGCAGGTGTAATCCATTGACAGGACCTGCTATCATGCTTGGCTGTAACCTGTCTACAACTCCAGAAAACTCTGGTCCAAATGTTGGGCCACCCACCTGTGGCCAGCACAAAGTCATCGGGCTTCTCATGTTGCAGGATGAGCCACATGCCATACACGTAGTCCCTTGCATGGCCCCAATCACGCTTGGCGTCCAGGTTGCCCAGCTGCACGCAATCCTGAAGGCCCATCTTGATGCGGGCGGCAGCCATGGTGATCTTGCGCGTGACAAACGTCTCACCACGGCGGGGGGACTCGTGGTTGAAAAGGATGCCGTTGCAGCAGAACATGTTGTATGACTCCCTGCAGGCGAACACCGATGGTGACATTCAAGTGGGCACCACAGCCACGAGCCGCACAACAGTCTGCCTCCACAGCGCCAAGGCACAAGAGACAATTGCCTACAAGCTCGATATGAGAGGGCTCCAAACAGGCAGCGACACCTGTCAAAGTATGAAAAACGATCGTCCTGGCTGATACAGTCACCCTACCTGTAGTTGACAAAGATCCAGAAGGCATACACCTTGGCCACACCGTAGGGTGAACGGGGATGGAATGGTGTTGTCTCGCGCTGAGGCACCTCGTGCACCTTGCCAAACATCTCCGATGTGGATGCCTGGTAGATCTTGCTCTTTTCCGCCAGGCCAGCACCACGCACGGCCTCCAGCAGGTTCAGAGCACCCTGCCAGCAGACAGCAGCAGACAGGCAGTGTCAGCGATGAGCACGCAAACAAACAGCATGTGTTGAGACCAGCAGTGCCAGCACAGGCTTCATGGTTCATGGCAGCCAGGTGCCTGGACTGGTGTGCACATAGCGAGCAACTCACCATGCCAGAGGCAGCGGCTGTGTACTCGGGCAGCTCAAAAGACACCTTCACGTGACTCTGAGCAGCCAGGTTGTAGATCTCATCTGGCTGTGTGGTCCTGCAGGCGCAAACAAGAGCAAGGGGCAAGTGCTGTGCTGTTGTGCTGGTGCAGGGTGTTTTGAGGTGTGCAGGAAGGACGACAGGACAGCATGCGCTGCCCACCACACCATGCACCCCATCTTGAGCAAGCCGTTCCTGCACAATCGCAGTGATCCATGTGACTTACTTGAGAAGGTTGGTCAGGCTGGTGCTGTCCACCATGTCGGCGTAGTGCAGCACGAAGTTCTGGCTGTTGGGATAGTCTGCAGCAGGAGCAACAGAACAAGAGATGCTGTGAGTGACCGCTGCTTGTAGCTGCCCAGGCCCATGAAGGAGTCACCTGACACCAAGTCCGCAGGACCGCCCCAGCACGCACAAGAACTGGGCCAGGCTGCACAGGACACCAGCGACCATACAGCTCCAGCACTGCTGTTGCAAAAAGCACCAACCAGGGGCTCTAACGAGGTACAGGAGCAGCTGCAGGGAGCAAGCCTCACCCTCCCTAGGCACCCCTTCCCTCCCAAGGCACCCACTGTCCCACAGACACGCACCCTTCTCCATGATGTGCTCCAGACGAGGGTGGTTGAAGGAGCTGGATCGCCTCTTCAGACCTGCAAGCATTCCGAGGGTCAGCCGGTGCTCCGCCAGGCACGTGGTCCACAAAGACAGCAGTGGGGCACATCATCACCGGGGACGATACCCACCGTGCACGATGTAGCCCTTCTCCAGCAGCAGCTCCGCGAGGTAGCTGCCATCCTGACCGCACACACCAGTAATCAGGGCAACCTTTTGAGCCATGTTGTGCTGGACGACACCTGGACGAAACAGCAATGAGAGCTGGGCTCACAGACCGTGTTCAAGTGTTGAACTTGGTCTAGTGCTGTGTCGGATGAGTAGGGAAGTGGTCCCGAGGGTCAGCTACTTGGCCAGCTGGAGGACAAAAACTGACAGATGGTTTAGGGCCTGAACAGGCTCGTAGTGTCGAAGACGCCAACTGAGCCTCGTAAGCAAGCGGCAGGTTCACTGCCAGCCTTTTATGTGATTTATACTGCACCCAGAAAGCCCAGCCAGCGATCCCGGGTGTTCCAACCCAGATCACACCCACACTGACCCACACCATGACAGAGGGCAAGGTGATCCTGGTGACAGGCGGCACTGGCCTTGTTGGACGTGCTGTGCAGTATATCAGCGAGCAGGAGCCACGGCCGGATGAGCGCTGGGTGTTTGTGGGTGGCAAGGATGCAGACCTGCTGTCCGCAGAGTCCACGAAAGCACTTTTTGACAGGGTGAAGCCCACTCACGTCCTGCACCTGGCAGCCAAGGTCGGGGGCTTGTTTGCGAACATGGTGAGTCTGTCTGTCTGCGGGCCATGAAGGCTTTCTGGCTGCCAGGCCAAAGGTATGTGCGAATGCCTTAGTCCAGCACAGTCGAGGGCAGCCAGTCGTCAACCCCTGTATGTCCCCAACTGCCCACCCGCAGAAGGAGAAGGTGGAGTTCTGGAGGGACAACGTCATCATGCAGGACAACATCTTCCAGGCGTGCAAGGATGGCAAAGTGCAGAAGCTGGTATCCTGCCTGTCCACCTGTGTGTTCCCAGACAAGACCACATACCCCATCGACGAGACAATGGTCCACAATGGCCCACCGCACTTCTCAAATGAGGTCAGCCTGCCCATCAGCAGCAGCAGAAGAAGAATTTGCGCAGGACGAAGTGTGCTGGGCTGATCTGCAGGACACACGTTTGCCAAACCCAGCATGTCCCTGCATTTACTCTCCCCTCCCAAATGAACAACTTGTGCTGAGTGATGCCGCCTGTGCTGCCTCCGTGTCTGCAATTGTGCAGGGCTATGCCTACGCCAAGCGCATGGTCGATATGCAGAACAGGCTGTACAAGGAGCAGTATGGTTGCAACTTCACGTCAGTCATCCCCACCAACATCTTCGGTCCACACGACAACTACGATCTGGAGGACAGTGAGTGATCCCTTCAACTTCTGTGTGGCTGCCATCATAAGAGCCAGCAACAGTGGCAGTAAACGGGCAGCACGCCCGGCCTGTTGCAGCCTTTGATCCTCCCTTGCAAGTTACAGGCTCCCTGCAACCACCATCAGAGCAACTCGCAGCCTGCACATGCACGCTTCTGGCATTGGGTGTTGTGACTAATACGACAGCCTGCAGGGCCAAGTGAAGGTCACAGACTGTGTACCACTGTGTGTGCTGTGGCTGCAGGCCATGTCATCCCTGGCCTGGTCCACAAGTGCTACCTTGCCATGCAAAAGGGCGAGCCCTTCACCATCATGGGCAGCGGCAAGCCATTGTACGTTGTGATTGGTGCATGCTGCTGAGCGCTCCTTCCAGGCAGCCATGCTTGAATTGCAGCAAGTGGTGCTGCTGTAGCTGGGCAGCAGCATGCCTGGCAGCTGTGTCATGAGTAGCAACGCTATGTGACTGGGACGTCTGGTTCCTGTGTGCATGCTCGACTCTCACACAAGTTTGCTGCACGTGCAACTGCACTGGCGTGCAGGCGCCAGTTTATCTACAGCCGTGACCTGGCGCGCCTGATGATCTGGGTTCTGCGCGAGTACCCTGAGGCTGACCCCATCATCCTGAGTGTTGACGAGGCTGATGAGGTCACGATTGGAGATGTGGCCATGGCCATCGTGGACGCCATGGAGTTCAAGGTAGGCAGCCGAGCACCGGTGCTGACTGTTGCTGGAAGCTGAACTGATTGTCTTCTTCCCCAATGGGGCTTTTCTGTTGCACTGGGGCAGCATATCACTGCCTGTTGCTGCACATGACAAGGTGGTGATGCCGGACTGATGCTGGCTGTCCATCGACTGTTGCAGGGTGAAGTGAAGTTTGACACAAGCAAGGCAGATGGGCAGTACAAGAAGACAGCCTCCAATGCCAAGCTGAGGAAGTATCTGCCAGACTTCAAGTTCACACCCTTCAAGGTATGCCCTGCAGCGCATTGCTGATAGCGCTTTTGGGGTTGCATGCTGTAGTTTGCATCCTGCACTTGCTGTGCTGGGCCCGTGCTGCTGTGTTCCTTCACCCAGTGGCCTTGGTGCTCAGCTACCTCTGCACCCTGTGCCGTTGCCTACATGCAGGATGCCATGAGGGAGAGTGTGCAGTGGTTTGTCGAGAACTACGACAAGCCAGGTGTCGTCAGGGGAGTGCAGGGATACCAAGGGGACGCACCCAAGCACTGAGCAACAATGTGCAGCCTTGTGTGTCGTGTGTATAATCGTGGGTTGGTTTATCTTTGAGGGTGCTGTGTCATCACACATCTTCAGCTTGGCAACGTGCATTAACTGTGACCCCAGCACCTGAGTGTTTTGAGTGGTGTGTGCCTGTCGCCAGCCTGTCACACGGTTCGAATGGCTGTCACATGCAGCCCAGTCTGTGTGTTTGTCTCGTGTGATCCTGCACCTTTGGCAAGGCAATATTCAAGACCAATTGAGGCTTTGCAGCAGCAGAAGCAAAAGACAAAAAAATCTGAGGTGCTACAAACAGGGAAGGAAACAGGGTCATGGACGACGCCAGCAGGCGTCTCGCAGTGCTGGAGCGGCAATGTTGTGCTGGTCCTGGCCCCAGCAGCAGCTTGGCACAACAGAGGGCGCAGCAATGCTGCTATGCGTCTGCCACGGGCACACCCTCGAGCTATGCTCGTGTCCATGGACAAGTGTCGAAAGAGCCAGCGCTTTGGCGAGAGATCCAATGCGTGGCTAAGGAACGGCTTGACGAAGTGAAGTACGCGAAATCAGAGGAGGGCATCGCAAAGGTGCAGAAGTCAACCATAACAGCAGCTGTTGCAGGGGTTGGCAGTAGCAACTTGCCTCACCTGTAGGTGGGCTTTTGCTGCAGATCACCATCAACAGGCCTGAGAAACGCAATGCTTTCACACCCAGGACAGGTGAGCAGTGAGCCAACACAGCAGAGGGGCTGCAGTGCTGCATGAGTAGCCATGAGCATGACAGTGGTGCAAACCACAGTATAGCCTCATCATCGATGCGAGTCCTGACTCTCTTCCGTCTTTTGATGCTTGCAGTCATGGAGATGTCAAGGTGCTTCACCGATGCAAGGGACGACCCGCGCATTGGGGTCATCATCCTGACAGGTGACTCATTGTGGCACTCATGGCAGCTGCCGCAACAGCCTGCCACCAAGACAACTCAGCTCCTTGAGTCCAGGCAGCACCAAACATTCTCTTGGGACTTCTCCAATAGGCCAGGCAGTCTGAATTGGCATGTTCCAGACAGCAGGGAGGGCCCCTACTCAGCAGGCAGGATGTTTCATATAAAGACTGTTGTGATCGGTGCTTTGCAGGTGAAGGCCCGCTCGCCTTCTGCAGCGGCGGTGACCAGTCGGTGCGCGGCAAGGGCGGGTACGTGGGGGAGGACAGTGTGCCGCGCCTCAACGTGCTAGACCTTCAGATGCAAATACGCCGGCTGCCCAAGCCAGTCGTCGCCATGGTGGCAGGCTATGCAGTGGGTGGCGGCCACATATTGCACATGGTGTGCGACCTCACGGTAAGCAGTGGTTGCACCAATCGCTGGTCTTGTCTGCACCAGATCAGTACGTCATTGTCAGCAGCATGTTGTCGAGTTTTCCACAAACATACGCTGCTCAGCAGTCTGCAGGTGGCATCAGCTGCACAGGTCGGTGATTGTTGCAGCTGCAACCTACTGAATGTATGGTTGCACATGTTGGCTGCATGCAGATTGCAGCAGACAACGCAGTTTTTGGCCAGACGGGGCCCAAGGTCGGCAGCTTCGATGCAGGCTATGGGTCCACCCACATGGCCCGTCTGGTAGGCCAGAAGAAGGCACGCGAGATGTGGTTCCTGGCGCGCCTGTATGACGCACAGGAGGCACAGCAGATGGGCCTGGTCAACAAGGTGCGCAGCCCAGGACTGTCAGCTGCAGAAAGACCTTGCAGATTTTGCGAAGAAATCACATGCACAACTGTGTCGGTGCCCGGCAGCCTATGTGTGCAGCAATCGACCACGGACGATATGTTCATGTGCTGGAGTAGCCAACTTGCTGCAGCCAACCATCACTCACACAGCTTCCCCATCACCATGACGGCACTGCTGACTGTGTGCGCTGGTTTGGTTTGGTTGCTGTGTGAAGGCCAGCTGGTTGATTACTGGCAGGCGCACAACCGCTGCACCAAGTGGCATGCTGAATTTTTCTCCATGCAGGTGGTTCCTCTGGAGCAGCTGGAGCAGGAGACACTGGTGTGGTGCAGGGAGATGCTGCGCAACAGCCCCACAGCATTGCGGGTGCTCAAGTCAGCTTTGAATGCAGCTGAGGATGGGCAGGCAGGAATACAGCAGCTGGGGGGTGATGCCACCATGCTGTTCTACCAGAGCGAAGAGGGCAATGAGGGCCGAGAGGCATATCTGGAGAAGCGGCCGCCAAACTTCAGCAAGTTCCCACGGCTGCCATAGATGAAGCGCAAGCATAGGGCATTGTTTGTACCGTGCCAGGCTGGCAGCTGGTATGCATCTGAATTGTTTTTTGCGGGTGTTGCCGCTTGCATGGCATGCAAGCATGGCTATGATACCCCACACCAATGATCACATGGCTGTCAAAGTTCTGTGGAGTCCACTGTTCAAAGTTTGACAGAAGGAATCACAGTTGCGTATGTCAGACAATGGCGAAAGTGGGCAAGTACCTTTCATTTGCAACAGTACACCACAGGCACACTGCAATGCACGCCAACCTGACAAGACATGGTCAACCCAGGACTGCCAAAGCTGGTACTTACACACATGGACCTTTGAGGGGCCTGTACAATACTCAAACAAGGTCAAGCTGACCTGAACACAAAACTACAGTTGAGCAGGGGACTACACTACCACAGGCCATGCAACAGAGCCTCCGCAAGAATTGATGCCAGCTGCCTGGTTAGTGCCCTAGCTAAGGGACAGCGTTGCTGCCTAGATACCACGGTAGCGGAAATCAGCGCTTTGCAGGAGCACTTGTATGCAAACAATGCAACCCTACAGATGAAGTGCCAAAAGCACAGCGCATCACACACAGGACGTCTCCAGCTGTCAGCATGCAAGCCCAAGAGTCCACGGAGCTGAGTCAGCAAAATATCACTGCTTGGACAGCGAACCACTTTTTGCAGCGGCTGGTGGTTTACAGAAAAACTGAGCTCACGCAGCGCGTGCAGCTGGCGCCCGCGAGCTGCTGCTGCTGTTGCTGCTGCCATTGCCGCCATTGCTGGTGCGACCTTGATTGCTGCCATTGTTGCCTGCACCAGCCAGCTGTGATGTACATGACGGCACGTCCTCCATGGTGGCCAGCGAGCTGTGTAAGACGCTAATGGCCAGCTCAATGTCACCCTGGTGCCCAGCTGCCTGGCTGCTGCAGTCATTGGCTGCCTGCTGCAGCAGCTGCATGACTGTGTCAGCCCTGGCCACATTGGTGCCTGCTCCTCTGCCAGTGGCTGTGGCTGCACCAACTGCATTGGCCAGCAGCAATGTGGCACGCACATCATGCGTCCGGCAGAAACCCATGGCAATAGCAGCTGCAAAGCTGTCCCCACAGCCAACAGTGTCCTTGACTTCAACCTGTACAGCAGGAGAAGCAGCAGCAGCAGCAGCAGCAGCAGCAGCAGTCACAACACAGCTGCTGGAATTTACAGACCTCTACCTATCAACACTACATCCAACACAGGCCCAGCTGCCAGCAGGTAGGTGATTGCAAGGCATGCATGGCACCAGCAGGCCCAGTCTATGGGGATGCCGGGAGCAATATGCCACGTGCTTGCAAGTGCAGAACACAAGCTCACCTTGAAGGCCGGGGCATGGTGCACCTCGCCAGCTTTGGTCACCAGCACAGCACCCTCGCCACCCATCTTCACCACACACCACTCAGTGGCGGTGTTGGGCCGGCTGAGGACAGCCTCAGCAGCAGCTTGCGGGTCAGTCTGGCCTGTCACTTGCAAAGCCTCCTCCTGCGAATGCACAACGCCAATTCCTTGCTACGTAGTGCAACACCCAGGAGGCTGTCACTGGCAGCTGCAAGGATGGTGACTTGCTGTGCAGTGATGCATGCTGGGCTGTGCTGAATGTTGTGCTGTGATGCACGAGCATCCCTGCACTGTGCTGAGCTGGGCTCTGCTGCTTGCTCCCGTACCAGCTGCTGTGCTGAAACACATGAACATGGGCACTTGTTCTTTGCCTTCCTGTGCTGTGCTGGCAGGGTGAACCCACCTCTGTCATGAGCACTACGTGCGACAGGTCCAGCAGAGAATCCAAAGCATGGCGTCTGCTGCCAGTCTTCATGGTGAAGGCACGCGGTCCTGCAGGCAATACACAGTTTCAAGGCATCAACATGTGCATGGCCTACTCATCACCCACATAACAGTAACATGAGCCCCGAGAAACATGTCATGCTGCATGTTTTCTGCAGCTGCCTTGTCAGCCTGCCCAACACAGCTAACAAACACAAGCAGAAGCTCACCTGGGTCAAAGCAAATGGCTGCCCCTGCTGCACTGGCAGTATTGATGGCTGACTTGACAAGATCCAGCGGCCACTCATCAAAAACAAAACCGTTGGTGAACACTGCGGCTGTGGACTGCAGCGCCTGCACATGACAGCACATGACACAATCAGCAACCAGTGCATACACTGGACCTGCAGTTGCTGTCAACCCCGTGGCAGTGCTGCCAAGCTGCCAATGCCAGCTGCCGTTGCCACCATCTGCGCAGCGGCTCAAGAGATCCCCGAGCTGCTCTAGTGGCAAAAGCGTACTGCCTTCCCAGGAAAAAAGAATGCGGCAGCACATCCCCTGGCACAACAGGCACATCCGCGCCCAGTGGCACTGCGCTACAGGGCGGCTGCAGCACACAGGGTATGTGCACTGGCAGGCCACCACAACTGCAAATCAAGCTGCTGCTTTGCCCACCTGGGTGACGGAAGCTGGCAACTCTGTAACACCCTCCAGCAGCGGCCAAGGACCAAAGTCGTAAGCACTGACAAATGAATGCCTGCAGCAAAGACATGGCAAACATTGCGCCTACTGACACACCTCACGCCAGCCCTGCTGTTCTCCCGCATGGCCATGGGCACTGCCCTGCCTGGCGCTACTGCAGTGAATGTGCCTTTGCCCATCGCTGCGCTCATGTGGGCCTGCATGTTGCCAGCACTGGGATTGCAACGTGACGCCAGCACTGGCAATGCAGCATGGTGCCTGGCAGTGCACAGCTGCAGCGCACCTGCCCTGGGGGTCCACCAGCACAAAGCACAGCAGCGTCTCATCAAGTGGGGTGCCGTGCATCTCTGGTGGCATGATGCGCATCACTGAGTGGATGCCTTCCTGCTGCATGATGCGGTCCATGTAGCGACCATACACATCGCTTCCGACATGACCGACACTGCCAACATTCAAACCCAACCTGGCCGCCTGCACAAGGGAGCAGCAGCAGCAGCACCAGCTGATGACGCAGCACCGATCGCAGGGCAGCTAAGTTCCTACTGTTGCAGCTTATGTTGTGAAAATCATGCTCCCCAGTGGTTCACACTTACTGCTATAAGGCAGTTGCAGTTGCCCCCGAGCTCCCAGTGCTTCTCAGATGGCGGGGCTGCCGTGAGCTGCGTGTCAGCGCAGAGAAATAGGCAAGGTGAGTTGGAACCGCCGTGAGCAGAGGGAACTGGAGGGAACCTGCTTGGGGTACCTTGTGCAGTATCTGAAGGCGCTCCTCTTTGTCAGGCCCTGGGAGCTTATCGACGTTGACAACGACATCTACGCACAAGTTGCTGAGGCCCAGCAAATCGTATCTGTCCAACACGCGTGAGGTCTGCTGTTGCTGTTGCTGCTGTTGGTGCAGCCCAGCTGCAGCAGCCACGCGTGCTGAACAACGCTGCCTGCGATCACATCTGACCCGACTCAATGATTCAATCGGTGTGGTATGCTTGGCTAGATTGCTCTGCTGGATGCAGGAGGTCAGTTGCATGTGATCACCACCTCCTACAGCTGTCTGGCGGCCAACCTGCAAGAATGTGTTCCGAGAAGGTTCAAATGCTTTTAGGCATCAACGCAGCAACCCTCTAGCAACCTGAGTCGTTTGCCGGTTGGTAACTGCTGTTTTTGAAAGTTCGCTCTGGCTTGTCTACAACCTTGATGGATCACATGCAAGGACTGATAAAACCGAGAGTGAGTCAAAGCTGCAGTGGTGGTGGCCTGCGGGTGCCTTTCAGCTGATGTTCTGCTTTTGACGTGATCATGTACAGTGTGGACCATCCTGCGGCAAGAACTGCCACTGATCATCCTTTGGGCAACTTCAGACCCAGGTAATATGCCTCCACCTCGCGGGCTCTGCCTGAACAGGTCATGACCTCTGGCCATGGTTGAGTATAAACTTGGCACTGGTTGAGGACAGGATCGGGCCTTGTTTTTGCCACCTACAGTTGTTGATTGTCTCACACACCGTTTTATATATGCTTTCTCTGACATGCACGACAGCCAAAATAACATGTCACCCACGCAACAGTGCAGGACGCGATCGACAACGACACGCCGCGGTCTGTACAGATTCAGAACCTCTGTGCCCCTGAACATCGCCTGATATCACATCTGCCGGGTCCGTGACCTCTGGACCTCCGAGATCTGCTGCTTGGGCAGCGACATATTCCGGCTTCAACAATGGCATTCAGTATGCACACCAAGTCACAGTTAGGCTGCACACGCCAGCACCCGACTCACAGGTCTGCTGGCACCAGACTGCCCAGGATCCAGAGTGTGGTCTGCAGGATTGCACAGGTACAAGGGCTTGTGTGTACTCAACGGGTTCAAAGTGTTCAATGCTCGTCCTTTGGGTCAGATGATGCACTTGTTGGGTAGTGCTGTCGGACATTCACCCCAGCTGCTGCTTCTGCTGTAGGAGGAGGCTACCACTACCACTCAGCAAGAACAGCCCTCCACATCAGGCCGCAAGCTGACGACAGAAGAGTGGCGTGCAAAGTATGAGAAGGATGGTGCTGTTGATTTGTTCCTGGTCGACCAGTTCAATGCAGCCATGGTGGTGAGTACGAGGTTGCAACACAAGCAGCCGCTACAGAGTCTGCATTGCAAATGTGCTGTAGTGGCTGAACGCAACAACCACTGCCCAGCCGGCGGCAGGTGTCTCAACAAACAAAAAGGCTGTGTCATCATAGTAGATATGTGCAGTGGTCTTGACATTAGCTGTAATTTGCACGGCACCTCCTGTATGCCAGGCTGGTCAACGCCAATGGGCAAATCAATTCGACACACTCTGCTCTGGACGCAACCATAACAATTGCATCACATATGTCGTCTTGTGTGTGCAGCTGGGCCGCAAGAATGCTGATGGTGACCGCTTTGGTGTGGGCACGGGTGAGGGGCCTTCAAAAGGTGACTGCCCCTCATACAAGGTCAAAATATACAACCACTACTCAGATGAAACTGTGGAGGTGGAGGTGCCTCAAGACAGGTGTGACACTGGGTGCTGCAGCAGTTCCTGGCACGTGGTGTATGGGTGCATTGCAGCTGCCTCTCTGGGGCTGCAGGGCTGCATGCGTGCATCTGCCCAGTTGTGTGCAAACAGCAACTTGCAGGCCTTGAAGGCCTTGTCACGCACGTAGACATGCATTTGCAGCAACAGCTCAGTGTCCAGCCACAACTTGAAGCAGCGACTGCTCTGTCTCTCCGTGTATTGAAGGCATGCCGTCGCTGCCGCCCCAACTGCGATTTGTGCAGGTACATCATGTGGGAGGCTGAGGACCAGGGCTATGACCTGCCCTATGCCTGCCGCATGGGCTGCTGCACAGCCTGTGCTGTCAAGGTGAAGGAGGGCAGCGTGTACCAGCCACAGGCCCTGGGTGTCAGCGAGGAGCTGAAGCAGAAAGGCTTTGCTCTCTTGTGCGTATCATTCCCCCAGGAGGACTGCGTGCTGGAGACAGTGCCAGAGGATGAGGTGTACGACCTGCAGTTTGGGCGCTACTTTGCAATGCAAGCACTGAACAAAGATGCCGACAGTGTTGAGCGGGACGACTTTGCCCTAGAGATTGCCATGGGTGACGAGTGAGCAGCTGATGAGGACTATGTGGGTGGGGTTGGGTTGAGAACCTGGGGGTATCGGGGCATCTGTTGTTGGTAGCGGTTGCAGTGGCCTCTGCAACATGTGTGGGCGCTGGTTTGAGCTGCAGTTGTAATAAGATCGCAGAGGCTTTATGTTGGGACCGTCCCACTGTTCCTCGAACCCTTACTAGCCCTGAGGCAAAGGCTTGACGGTTAGAGGCAGTTAAAGGCAAAATAGACATGTTTTGAGGGCGAAATTCCGCCTCCACTCCGCCTTTCCGCCTCAATCGGCAACACTGCAGTTGAGTGCTAAAGTGGGTACACAGCATGCTGCTGTAAAACAAGAATGGTTGCATGCTGCTGTACTTGCTTCCTGCTAGCTGGCTTGCAGTTGAAACTTGTTCTCAGAGCATATGTCGAGCAGCAGGACCGGACGTTATACCCTTGCCCGTTGACAAGGGCATATGGACTTTGAAAAGTGACCTCGAATGGCCTGTAATTTCCCATTTTTTTGACTGTCGTACTTAGTACTGGCTTGTGGACGTGTGGCAAACAGGAAGCTCCTTATAGACGGTAAGGACTGCAGTTATGTTGGGACCGTCCCAACCTACGGTAGTTAGCCCAAATCTGGGATAATTGGACCTGATTGTGACCGCAGTCCAGCGTGGTGTTGCTGCGGGTCAGGCTGGCGGGGTGCTCTTGGCCTGCAGCTGTGCTGTGTGGGCAGCGTGCATTGGCCGGTGTGCAATTGGCACACCTTCATGTACATTGTCTGCAGATTTGGCAAGGCCGTCTTAGGTTCTGGGGCTGCCAGTGTGAGTGGCCTTTTGCACAGATCAGCTGAGTGCTGCATATGTCTCTATGCTTTCGTGCGCATCGGTGCATTGCCCAGCTTGTTGCCTGCAAAGGGTGAGCATCCTTATACAGGAGTAACGCAGCAAGCTGGACACCACAAGTGGTCACCACGTGAAGGCATCCTTCACGTCTTGTACAAGATTGTCTAGGGTCTTTTTCCTTGTGAAATCGCGTCATAGCTGGTCAGGAACTAAACCTTGACAGTCCTGCATGCTGGCAACACCTGGCCGCGCACCCCTTGGCTGCAGTGCAGCATGGCTGGATAGGGGGGGGGGGCTGCGCCTTGTGCTGCATGTATGTGTGATGGTCAGGATCGAGACTGTGTACCTGTGCTGATGTCCAAAGCATCATATGTGACCTGATATGCTGCCAACACTGAAGATCCAACACAGGCCGCCCTTTCTCACAATTCATGGCCATGCGTCGCTGAACACTTGGTTGCAACGTCAGCCCTCACATGCGAAGTCACACCATCAAGACCAGCACATCCCTATCAATTCGCTCGCGTCAGCCAGCTGGCCTACTTCACAAAAAGGAAATTTGGCTCAAGGAAACAGGTTGCCAGCAATCAAGCTGAAGTCGAAGACACGACAGCTTCAGCCTCTGCGATCTTACTACAACAACAACAAGCTGAAGTTGAATGCCTCTTGAGTGCCAACAGGGAGTCAGCCCTGATGTTCTCTGCAGCTGGCCCCCGATTGCACCACTCAGTGGGGCACAATCCATTGCAGAATCAACTGCGCATAGCCCAACATCGCCAGGCCCATAGCCCAACATCGCAATAAAGAAACTGGGCTCAAGAAACAGGTTGCCAGCGATCGAGCTGAAGTTGAATGCCTCTTGAGTGCCAATACGGAGTCAGCCCTCTGGCCCCCGACTGCACCACTCAGTGGGACACAATGCATTGCAGGATCAACTGCGCACAGCCCAGGCCATCCACTAGCACTGCTCCACTCCTGGCAAAACTGCTTGCATGACCTCGGCTGGCGGGGCTAAGCTGTGCTTTGAGCAAATCAACAATTGCTGACAGCACCGGCAGCAGGGGTGCCGGGGCTGTTGCGCAGGCAGGATTTGAGTGGGGTGCCAGGCCGGTAGGCACCACCAGCACTTGCTGATCCCGGCCTGCTATTGGCTGAGGTTGGCCTGGACCCAACCAGTAGCATGCCAGGGCGAGCACCACTGGGAGGTTGACAGCTGTTGCCACCAAAGTCTTGAGGCAAACCATCAGCCCTGCTGGATGGACTGCCCACGCCCAAGTGCTGCTGCTGCTGTGACCGAGTTTGAGCGCTGCCAGGCCTTGCTGGCTGCTGCTGCTCGGCACCACTGCCTGGTTGAGTGGGTACAGCAGCAATCAGCTGGTGCGCGTTTACCCCCAGCATGCCGTCTGCACTTGCTTCCGCGGTGAGGAAGCTTTGGGGCTGAGTAGCCAGCCTGCTTCTGCTGGAGCTAGGCGGCCTGTGTGTGCTGTACAGTGCAGTGCTGTACACACTGTGGGCATCACCTGGCTTGAACGGCGGCCCAGAGGTGCTGTCAGCAGGAGCTGCTGCCACTGCCGGCGCTGTTGCTGGGCCACCTGCTGCAGACGACCTTGTGACCGCGGCAGCTGCCTGCAAGAGCTGCTGTGTACGGCTGCTGTGTGCAGCCTGGGAGTGATGCTGCTGTTGCTGTTGCTGCTGGGCTGGGCTGTCCTCGACGTCATCCAGATCAACCTCGTAGTCAGTGTCTGGGGATGATGACGTCAACATGCCTGCTACTGCTGCTTCAAGGTTGCAAGTATCAGCAGCTGGTGCCTGTGCTGACAGCAGGCTGGCTGCTACTGCACCGCGGGCTGGGCACTGTGGGCTGTGGGGTAGGCTGTGCCGGACTGGTCCACTGGCTGCTGTGGGAGTGTGAGCTGCTGCTGGTGTGCTGGGCCTTGAGGAGGTCAGCAGCACACCAGGGGTGATGCGCCTGTAGGCAAACACAACGAAAACTGTGTGGTGTGCTGCAGCCACGGTGCTGCTGCCTCACGGTGCTGGCTCTGCTGCCCAGCAGACCTCACTCACAAGCAGAACCTCATGATGGTTTGCAAGACATGCATACCCTGCAACACATGCTCCAGATTGAGAAGAGCGGCTGGAATTCATAAGGTACTACAGCTCACCTGGCCAAGCTTGGGCGCTGCGTGCTGGAGTGAGGCTCAGGCACACCGTCCATCCCTGCTGCCGGGCTTTCTGCATGAGTGCAGGAAGTGGCACCACCAACACCTGCCTTCTGCTCCTCCTCCTCATCTGCATCACTGCTGCTTGCGTCACTGCTGCTTGCTTCAGTGCTTTCGTCATCACTGTCAGCAGCGTCTGCTGCAAAGAAGTGCTCCGCTGCTGGCTTGTGTTGCTGTGTCGCATGGCCAGCACCCGCTGCCACTGCTGCTGGGGTCCTGGCCCTGGGGGTGCCAGCAGGGGATGCACTGCTGACCAGGGCCATGCCCACCCTGGCTGAAGCTAGCAGCGAGCGTGGTGATGGCGGTCGCAGGCTGCCACCTACCAGGCTGGGGTCCAGTGTGCCTGCAAAGCTGCTGGTGGCCAAGGGGAGGCCTGGCATGCTGGTGCTGCCTACAAGTGTGCCAGCAAAGGAGGTGCCAGCGCTGGACAGCACAACGCTGCCTGACTCTGAGACACTGCCTGTTGTGCTGGTGCTGGCTGTGAGGTCTGCTGCTGCCTCCTTCAACAGTGCCTGCACATGGGAGGGTGCAACGAGGCAGTCAAGATCATGACGCGCTGCCATTGCATGCAGCATGATGCAACATTGCCATTTGTCATTCAGGAGCACACAGCTGACCTACCTGCTGAGACTTGCTTGTTGTAACAACAGCAACGCTGCAGGGGCAGAACACTGCCACTCAACATACCTTCTGCAGGTGTTCCAATCTTCCAGCAGCACTGTTCCGTGCCTGCTGGGCTGCTTCATGCTGCTTCCTGGCCGCATTCAGTGCCCCCACCCACTGGTCTCGCTCGTCTTTGCCACCAGTGGCAACCTTGAACTTGAGCGTGCGTTCAGGAAACTTCACCTGCAACACACATGCACAATGCTTTGCCCTGTTTGGTGCTGTGCTGTGCAAGGAGTGCAACCCTCTGGTGCCATGCATGCAGCCTGGCAGGCGCTCAAAGGCAGGCTACTGTGTTTTCATTCACCTGTAACTTGGTGTCCCCTTCCAGCCTCACTGCCAGCATATCGCCAATGGCAAACACTTGGATGTGGCCAGTCAGCGCATCGTGCTGTGTGGCAGCGTACACCATGGTGTCCGCTGTCACCTCCACCCATCTGCGCTTGTAGTGGGACCCCTGCAACAGTGCAGGACACCGTGTTTGCCCCTGTGGATTCTTGCTGTGCTACAGCTACTGCTTTTTGCTGTGCTACAGCTGACACTATGCACATGTTGGCCAAACAGAGAATTGTTGACAGTGAAGCCACGCACCGGCAGAATAAGGCTACCTCTGTGTTCCCTGTTGCGTTTGAGAAGATATCCCTTGGCTAGCGTGCCAGTCTGCGACATGTGTTTGACCCAATACACTCTTACAGCAGCAGGATAGGCTGCCAATACGTTGAGACCTTTTGCAGACAAATACAGACGATGCAGGGAGGAAAACAAGTCTAGACTGAACTCTTTCCAGCGGTTTTAGGTTTGGGAAGTTCAGTTTTCAAAAAATGTATGTTGTCGCCGTGTTCATCTGCCCAGCGCAAAGCACTGGCTGATAGGTTTCCATCGGCAACACAGCTTTGTTTTGCAAGCGTCGGCACTCCACCCAGTCAGTCAGTCGGTTGGTTGTCTGGCGAGGCAGCAGGGTTTCTTGTGGGCCGCAGCGTTGTGATTTCAAGTCTCTAAAGACCGTCATGATCCACTTGCGGCAGCAGATCGGTCATGCACAGCAGCGTGGGCCTTGGCCCCACCACCCATCTGCTGCAGCAGTCCTCCTGCCTTCCTGCCGTGGGGCTGTGCGTGGGAGCAAGGCGGATTATCAAGCATGTGCCAAATCTGGGCAAGCCAGGAGGCGCCTGCACATAGCCAGGTTCCAAGGCCAGGCAGCACAGGCTCCCACCCAGTATGAGCACCTGCCATATGACTGCACAGAGGTAGGAGCTGGGCTGCAGCAGTCGCTTGTGTGTTGAAAGGTGTTACCAGAAACCCGTAGCGCATGCAGGTGCCATGTGACACATCACCCTTGGCGTACTGCTCTGCAGCTGTTGGACCTGCATGGCAAGCAGTCCTACCTGCTGTGCGACATAACCAAGGCGTATGATCGCCTCGTGTCCATGGACACCCTGGAGGGCTACAGTGCCCAGGCAATGGATGGCCGCGTCGAAGTGCTCAACCTGCTGAAGGAGTCAGCTCTGTTGCAGGACGGCAAGGTGCAGCACGACAAGGGCTTGAACCTGCCCATGAGGCTACTGCCCAGCGCCCTGGCGTTGCTGGCACAGGTAGGCAGCCTGTGGATACACTAGCAGATGCAGTGTGTGCCATTACATGCGCGCAGCCACTTGGCTGGTGCAAGCACAGCCAGCCCATCTACCAGCTTAATCGCTGGGGTCTTGTCAGGTGCAGCAGACCTGCCAGGCATGCGTCCCTGACAAGCGTGCCATGCTGTCCACACCTACTGCTTGCAGATCGGTGAGAATGCCTGCGTGTATGAGCTGGCACACAAGGCCCTGGCCGACGAAAGCCTGAGTGAGAGCAGCAGGCGCGACATCACCCTGTCACTGGTGGCAGCACACTGCAACGCAGCACGGGACCTGTTCCTTGAGGAAAAGGTGTGCAGCCGTGCTGTCCTGATCTCCTTGCTCATGTCGTCTCCACTGCCTGTCTTACACTGTTGACGCAAGGGCATGTAGTGGTCAAAGTTTACCATGTCAACGGCACATCGTTGTGTGTTGCAAGGCAGATGCCCTGAGTGCCCGACAAAGCCATTATTTCCAACACTGCCTGCGCATCGGCAGTGTCAGCTGTGAAGTGCTGTGTGGCTGTCCCTGCCCGCTGCCTGCTTGTGCTGCCTTGCTTCCTTCGTCCGGCAGGTGGCAGAGGGCTGCAGTGTGCTGGAGCAGAGCCTGATCTTGCTTCACAGCGCAGGCAGCCCACCTCTTGCTCCTGGCCTAGCTGCCAACATCCAGGAGTCCTTGGACAGCCTCAAGGTGCAGCGCATCCTGGACCAGTTCACAAGCAACGCAGAGGGACCGCACGCAGCTGCAGAGCGCCAGAGGGCTGTAGGCTTGTTGCATGGCCTGCTGGCCAGCAGCAGCTCCGGACCTGCACGTGGCCTGGGGAGCTTGCTGGGTGTGGCAGGCAGCCAGGAGGCTCAGACAGCTGCTGAGAAGGCTGCTGCAGCTGCAGGGGTGACCCCAGACTTCATCAGCCAGATTGTGCAGCAACTCAACTGCGCTGAGCTGGTGGCAATGGCGGACTGGGACAGGGTGGCCAGCAGGGCCAGCAGCACAACCTGGTAAGCGTCAATTGACTGGGCTTGCATGCTATGCGAGGGCGGCGTGGACACTGCGGCACCGCCATCTGGTCAAAGTGCGTGCCAATCCTCATCAGAGCGCGGTGACCGCCTGCTTCATCCTTCAGCTGCTGCAAATTGCAGGACAACAGCCTGCCAAGCCAGCAGCAGCCCCCCGGCCTCACTGTTATGCTGCTGCTTGTGCCGTGCAGGCTGTACCCTGGGTTGCTGCAGCAGGCTGCATCAGCACACATTGCCACAGCTGTTACACAAGAGCGTGTGTCAGCAGCTGAGACAGCGCTGTCCCTGCTGAGGGCCTGCCCAACCACTTGTGAAGCGCTCCTGCTCAAGGCTGTTGCACATGTGCTCCTGGGCGACTTCCAGGCAGCGGCAGCAGCCATCAAGGCGTCTGCACGGTAGGCTGTTGCATCATAGAAGCATGCCCCTGACTGGTGTGTAGACCCCTTCTTTTCGGCGGCTGGAGGCTGCACTTTGTGCCAGCCGCCCATCAGCGTGCAACAATGTGCTTCCGCTTTGCGGTGCTGAGGGCTGTGCCCCAAACCACCTGACCCGGCAGACTGCGAAGCAGAGCAGAAGATAGCTCTGCCCAGCCCCTGGGTTGACGAGGAAAGTCAGGCAGCATGTGCTGCCTGACACCAGGCGGCTGGAGGCTGCACTTTGTGCCAGCCGCCCATCAGCGTGCAACAATGTGCTTCCGCTTTGCGGTGCTGAGGGCTGTGCCCCAAACCACCTGACCCGGCAGACTGCGAAGCAGAGCAGAAGATAGCTCTGCCCAGCCCCTGGGTTGACGAGGAAAGTCAGGCAGCATGTGCTGCCTGACACCAGCAGCGTGCGCTGCGAAACTCTGGCAGCTTGCGCTTGTGCCGTTTGCCTCAACTGGGGGTTGGGCACCTTGACAGCGACATCTCAGCAAACTTTATGTCTGTTCTTACTGTCCCTTCTCCCCTCTGCAGAGCCCCTGCTGATGAGCACGTGGTGTGGCCCGACATGCGGCCGGTAGACATCCCAGAGGGTGGTGAGCTGCCCCTGGTGCTGCCTCCTGCTGCCTATGCCTTCGACTTCGTGCTGGCTCATAGCACAGTTGAAGACGAGCCAGAGCTGGTGACAGGGCTATACTGCTATGCAGAGCTGGTGATTCAGCAGGTGTGTGCGTGTGGGTGGGTGCGTAGGCTTTTCTAGGGCTTGGGAGATGTGTGTCGGTGTGTGCATGCCTGGCAGTCTCCTGGACTGGGTGCTTGAGGTGCAAGTGGGCGCAACATGCATACCTGCATGTTGATGTGGTATCAACGCAGCTTGATGCCTTGACACCTTTGAGGTGTACATCTACCATCTCTGCATGTTGTCTTCACTTGGGATGCAGACTCCTTTCGTCACTTGTGATGCAGACCCCCCGTCCGGGTTAGCTTCATCCGCTTGTCGGACTTGCCAGGCCAAAAACTTTGTTATGCATAGTAACCCGCGTGTTTGCTGCTGCCGCAGGTTGTGCTGGCCAGCTTCGCTGACACATCAGACCTGCAGGGCTCGTGCTCCCTGACAGCATACTACGACAACCCCAGCGTGCAGCAGGAGCTTGCCCTGCTGCAGGAGAAGCACAGCTCCAGCCTGACAGGCAACCTGACCGCAGTGAAGGATGCAGTGCAGCAGCTGGCGCACAGCGCTAGCAGCAAGCTGTCGGCCGGCAGTACGCAGGCCTCTGCCCTCACTGCCCGCCTGGCCTCTCAGCTGTCAGCAGGTGCAGAGAGCATTGATGCCCAGGGTGGTGCAGCCAAGGTAGTTGGAGGGCTGCGCGATGCAGCGGCATCTGCCGGTGCAGCTGTGGATGGTCTGTCTGGTGGGCGCCTGGCACAGCTGACAGCACGCGTCGGTGGCCCCCTGCCCGCAGCCGCTGCTGGGGGTGCTCTGCTGGCAGCAGCCATTGTGGCTGCTGCCGCTACGGGCCGCTCTTCTGCAGGCAGCAGCAACCCCCAGCACCAGCCCCTGACCACCATGCAGGCAAGTGGTGGCGGCGAGGCCAGTGTGGCAGCGTCAGTGCGCCAGCTGAGCAAGAGTGATGCTGCTCAGCTGCTCAAGCGCTTCCAGGCAGCTAAGGCTGCGGCACTGGGCAGCAACTTTGATGCCTCTCAGCTGCCAAATGTGTGCCTGGGCCCTGCGCTGGCCCGCTTCCAGGGCATGTCTCAGGACTGGGCCTCCAAGGGCTGGTTCAGGACTGCCACTGTGTGGAAGTGTGACGTGCAGCGCGTGCAGGCTCAGAGCAGCTCCGGCCTCAGGATGGTGGTGACAGCACGCATTGGGGAGAAAGCAGAGACCTGGGGCATTGACGGCCAGAAGGGCAGCAGCTGGAGCAACGAGTACGATGTGGACTACGATGTGGTGCTGTGCCGCGACATGCAGTGGCGCATCGAGCGCGTCACAGTCAGGGGCCAGGAACCCGGCATGCCCGGTTGGTTTGGTGGCCTGTTCAGCAAGTAAAGCAGCAAGCAGAGCGTGCCAGGTCCACAGATGTGTCGGAAGTGATCATTGATTTGCAGTTAAGGTTGTAGGCTGTGTGGGGTAGGGAGTAGTCTTGCACCATAAAAAGTAGGGGTGTCTTGCATCAATCAGGCAGTAGAAGTGTGCTGAGCCACAGGTACTGTGGCCATGTAAATTTGGTTGTTGTCTGCTGGCATCATCTGCTGGCAAGCATGGCTTGAGTAACATCAAGCGTCCCTGCATCATGTGCATCCATTACTTCACAGCTCACAAGCACTATTGGCAGTCCATGCAGTTACTCAAGCACGTCCATGCAAATACTCAAGATAGCAGTCACCCCAGCATCATGGTGCAAGGCAGGCGCTAGGGGTGGGATTGGCACAGGGTTTGCATGCGGTTTCACGCACAGAATAGTGGTACTTGAGCAAGGGCAGCTGCAGTGTATTGCAAAGCCCTTTGGATGGACCATGCCTTGACTGCCACCACTGCAGCACTGGCTGCTCAGCAAGGACTCTTGATTAACAACTTCTCACTGAACTGCAAACCTGGCCCGGGCAGGGGGTGGGTCGATTTCCGCCAACGGCAATTATGGATAAGCCGTGTGTAGTAGGCATGAGGGCCTTCAATGCTGCTCTACTTGCCATGGCACTGGCTCGCTCTGAGTCATTCAATGGTTCATCACATTGGATGTAAGATGCCGTGTCTCTGCAAACAATCATGGTGGCCCTACTGCACGCTGTCATGCCCAGGGCACACCGTGGAGCCCTTAAAACTTTGCTAGGCTACTGAAACAGGCCCATGTTTCAGGACTTGCTGCAAGCCTGGCCGCTGATGCCTGATCCCGTCAGACATCAATGCACCACTGGTCAACAGCTCCATCTGCTGGCGGGGCTAAGATTATGCTTTGACCACCCGAAGCCGAGGCATGGCGCCAGGCACCACTGTTGTGTGCGGCTGGCGCTGGCGGCAAGGCGGCGGCTGCTGCTGGTTATGCGTGTGCTTTGGAACCAACTGCTGAGATTTTCTGCTGTGTTCTGATGCTGCATGCTGCTGTTGAGGATGCAACTCCTGAACCCTTCTGCTGCCGTCTGGTGCTGCATGCTGCTGCACTGCCAGCTGCTGCTGCTGCCCTGGCTCTTGCAGATGTGCTGACAGCAGTGCCACACAGGTGGTGTGGTGTGCTGCGTGCGCCTCCTGTAGTGGCGTGGTGCTGCGGCAACAGTAGCTGCGTATGTGCTTGATGCCTGGCTGCGACAGCAGTAGCTGCACCACAAGTGCGTGGCCATGCCTGCGTGCAGCAGCAATGCAGGGTGTGTCAGAAGCTTGACCCTTGTCCCTGCCGCCAATCGCGAAAGCATTTGTGCGCACCCCACCATCCATGTACATGCAGGTCCCATGCCAAGCTTGCGCAACAAGGCCCGAGATCAGCTGCCTGCCCAACGCCTGACAAGCTCTCACACAGGTAAAGACACCCTGGCAGTGATGCAGCCGACTACGGTGCGCACCTTGCTGCAGCCCACAAAGCTGTGCGTCCTGCGCTGTCGGTTCTGTTCAGCCGGGCCCCAGCAGCCAACAGCAACCTGACAGCCGGCACGCTGCCGCTCTCTGCAGCCAGCAGCAAGGCGTGCTCCCCTGCGCCCAGGTCTGTGTTGGCATAGTCGGGATCCACACCCTCATCCAGCAGCAGCTGCATGCAGGGCGCACTGCCAAGACGCGCCGCACACAGCAGTGGGTTGACGCCCCCATGGTCGACATGGAAGGGGTCGGCGCCTGCTGCTAGCAGCACCTGCACAATCAAGCATAGCATGGCGACTTGTACTTGTCAGCTGCTCTTCCAGCCAAGAAGATCAAGTAAGGGTGGTTGCCAACACAACCCTGTTGAGGCTGTATAAAGCTGCACTGCAGACAAGTGCTCCACACATATGATAGGGCTTGGTGTACCACGCTGCACGTTTGAAGTGTGAGCAGAACACCTGAATGCTTGCAGAGTCGCTCACCTTGACAGATGCTGCATGGCCCCCTGCAGCGGCCAGGATGAGTGGTGATGCACCGCCATTGTCAGCAGCATAACTGTCTGCACCCAAGCGCAGAAGCACCTCCACGCTCTCAGCACTGCCAGCTTCTGCTGCTGCATGCAAAGCGGTGCGACCATTGGTGCCCCAGGGGGCATTCACATCGACGCCTTCGCCCTTGCAGGAGCACAGCTGCTCCAACTGCACACGGGATAACACAGACGCAAGCACATGTGTGAAATTGATGGTGAGGAGCAGCATCGACAGCAAAGCCAGGTTGCTCAAGTGTGGTGTGTGTGTAACATGAGGTATTATATTTGTTGTGCCAATTGGGCCGCATGATCAGGCCAGCTGTTTTGTGATAGGGCCCCTGCACAACCCACCTTGCCAATGTCAGCAACTGCTGCTGCCCGCTGCAACTGCTGCAAAGGGGGCTCAGCATATGTGTTTGGGAGCTGCGTGTGGTGTAGCCTACGCCTCTTTGGCGACACTTGGTGCCCAGTTTGCGTGCATGCGTGCTTAGGCACTCTGCAAGTGGCAGTCATTGTCACTGGGTCAGTGTGTCGAAGTCACATGGTAAGTTGGCACTTTGAGTGCAGCAGGTATATGTTATCAAGCAACACAAAACGATGTGGCATATGCATGCCATGATGCTGATGGTCTTGAACATCCCACCTGAAGCCGGAAGCAAACAACAGGTGGCAGGCCGCTGCTGTTGTGAGCCTCTGGTGCTGCTGGTGGTGTGGCGAAAGGACGATTGTGGATAGCCATAGGTGACGGTCACACACTTGACGAGCTACTTGCGAATCACGGCGCTTCTTCATTGAAGTGGGGCAGGACCAGGACAGAATTTTACAGGTCTGAGAGCTTAGCCGGTGAAGATGCCCTGCAAGCTGGCTGAGGTCAAAGGGAAATAGGTTGGTTGCCGAGTGTTTCACACCTGTTGATGTTGCGGTTTCGAGTCACGTACAAGGGGTTTAGTAATGCAGCCATGTGCATGTAAATGGGCCAACGCCCCACAGCACGACGCCCACATCATCCATAACAGCCCGTTTTCTGTAACTGCAGTACTGTACTTTCAGCCCCTCTGAAAGTTGGGGAGTGCCTGGTCACATGTCTGATGAAACATCTTGGGCTGGATATTTGCGCACAGCTACATATCCCACCTCAGGGCAGGCATGCAGTGGCTGCAGCTTGTCAGGTCAACTGCATCAGTGGGTTCGACATTGGATGGCAGCCTGCATGCTGCAACCAGGACATCCAGCCACGCCCGCCACAAACTTTGGCTTGCCTGAACACTGAATGTCTGTAGCTGACCAGGGGGTGGGAAGGGGCCTCCAAAGTACCTGCCGCATCTGGCAGAGGACAGTGTGCGACTACAGCTAGGCACACGGGCACCCCTTGTGTTAACATGTAGCTGGCCCGGTGGACAACCCCTTGTAAAGCATCACTATTGCTGCTGTTGCTACTGTAACAGACACACATGCAGGGTTCTGAGCCTGCAAGCATGCCGCAAACCTCTCACATACCAAAGAGAGCCAGTGCCTTATTACATACAGTGCATGCACCCAGCCTGTCCAGCCACATGCTGGCCGGCCGGTGCCAGCTAGTGCGTTACTAGGCTCTGTTGGGACTCGCTGGGCGCAACAGCACCCACTGCCAGGCTTTCGTTGCTCTGAAAGCGCCATCCACAGGCCAGCAACGGCTGTAGCAATGCACATGCCCCTCAGTGCTATGCCATGGTGCACGGCAAGCACGTGCAAGCAGCATGCCCATGCCTTGCCAGCTTCGCGTAACAAGCATGTACCCAGGTCACCCAACAACCTGTCCTTTACCAACATCACTAACATAGAGCGACACAGCACACAACATGCCCCATTTGCAGAAGCGTCATGCCACACAGATCACTGTCTCTCCACTGCCAATGCGCATCACATGGCCCTGGTTTATCCCAGATACCACACGCACGTACACTGCTTGAGGCCGGCCACCACCACCACATGTCTGCTGCCTGACGCCCAAAACTGTCGGCAAGCAACCGCCCCTGATCAGCACCAAATTGGTCCTTTACCCCGTTCAAAAAATATGAGAGACCGACAAGACCTCATGCCCACACCACAGCCAGTCTTAACAAGGATTATCATGGCTTGCTGTGTGCCAGCAGCGCCTGGGCTCGCTAAGTGCAGGTTCGTCCTCAGGATCACGCCTGCCTGCATGCCTGCCTTCACACGGCACAGGGTTCTCCAATCAAACCCAACATAATATATACCCTGCACCAAGCACTCAAATGTGTGCTGCTTCAAGCACAAAGTTTTGGACCCAGGTTGAGTTGGCCAGCTTCCTGACAGCCCAGGTTGCATTCGTCAGCTGTGCTTCAGCCAGCACTGCTCAGGATTGACCTTCATGCACACAACCAACAAATTTCATGTACCACTAGCCTGCAGGCTGGAAATACAGCAGCCAGTGGCTGTTGGGCAACACATACAGTGCACACCATGCACTTCGTGGTGTGCATGCGCGCCACAGTTGTGTTGACTTACGCTTTCCTGCTGGCAAACTGACCCATGGCAAGGCAAAGGCAACACAAGCAATGCCAACACGCTGCTGACTACCTCGGCCAGTAGTCACGACACAATCCAGGAGCTGCTGAACACCGCACATCACCCAGACTGGGGGGTCACAGCACAGCACTGCCAAAATAGAGGTGTAGCTGACGCCGGCATTAACACCCGACGAGCAGGACATCACCCCACAACTCCAACAGTGTTGCTAAGACTACAAAAGCTGGTCAGTATTGCTACTGCAGCACAACAGCAACTATGTCTCCATGCATGGGTCATACTCTCCTTGAGTGATACTACTTGCAGAAGCTCACAGCACGCGCTCATACACACACTCTGCCCTGGTACCCACACACAAAGATATGTGTAAAGATACAAACAATAAAGGACTGCAGCAATGACAGTCTCCCAAAGTAAGCAGGCCCCCACACGACGAGGGTGGTTGGCCTCTTCACCTCTTGCAAGGTGGCCGAACAGGAGCCTGTTACAGCCTTGCAGCCTCTTTCATGTGCCGCCTGTGGATTTAGGTGGGGGCAAGAGACAGCCCACCCACCAATGGCAGCCACAGGACAGCGATACCACTGCTACATCAACAGCAAATAAGACAAAATAAGCACTCTAAGCAGCACTCAACTGTGACAGTCAGATCACTCCTTGTTCAACAGCAACCCTGTCACTGCTGACGCACACCGCCAAGCCAGAAGCTCCTCTGATGTTTGTGCACAGGCACACACAGTGTTGAAGTAATAGGAGGCAGCGATGCATCAAACAAATTAATATGGACCTGGACAACAGCAGCAGCAACAACAACAAGCCGCTCAGCTAGCAAACAACATAGGCAGGCAGCACACCATGCCATGTCACCGGCAGCTCCGTCAACCCTAAAACACCACAGCAACAAGTCACCAACAACGCAAACAAAGGCCTTGACATGTAATTTGGCGTAGGCTGCAGGACAACCAGTTTGACCTAAGAGGCACGGCAGCTGGGCTTCAGCTGCTTGTTGAGCTGCTGTGCAGAGTCTACCACAGCAATGCCCGATGACGAGCCTGTGGTCCAGCTGGGGCACTCTGATACACCTGATCCCTGATTCACCACCTCTTCCAGCCTGCCAACACGTCCCACACTGGACTGCTTGGCAGGCTTGCAGGTGACACACCCCACCACCTTGCCGGCAACCGCCTTGACACTCTTCCCTGAGGACACGGCAGCCTCATACAGGCACCAGCTCGAGAAACAGATGTTCAACCCCAACGTGAGGACCCCAATAACTTTGCGAGCCGTGTCATGTGGAGGGGCTGAACCCTCTACATGGAACATGGCCAACGCGGACATGGTGGTCAGGAATAGAACCACGGTCGCGCCATAGTGGACCTGGTGCAACTTGCGGATGGCGTAGGGCTTGCACATCGACTGTAGACATCCAAACACAAAGAACACGAGGGACATCAACAGGATCGACTGGTACGCGCCAAGGGCGAAGTGTTGCACCGCGATAGCCGAGAGGACGACTGTCTGAACAGTCCAACAAGACTCCCAGTATACAAACTCTGGCTTGTAGTTGCGGAACAGGAACCCGAAGGTCTCCCTGAACCTCAGATCACCGGCACGGTGCTGGTTGGCCTTCAGCAGCCAAAACAGGCCCACAGGAATCACCACATATGTGAGCAGAACAGAGGGAATACCCAACCCCAATGCCCAGGCCCTGTGCCAGCCCACCCAGCACTCCTGGTTGAGGTCAACCATGAGGTACCCCGCCTTGTGCGACAGCAGCTTCGCCAAGCTGCCAGGGCTGGCAGAGTCAATGGGCAGGCAGGCAAAGAACCGCAGGGCCGTACGCAACAGGGTGGGGTAGGCATAGAACAGCACCACGAGCACCGTGACAGGCAGCTTGCGTGCCAAAGCGCGCAGTGTTGAGGGTTGGAACAACTTCACACAACCGGGGGTCACACATTCGCTGTTGGTGTTCCGAAGTGCAGAGTTCATGCCCTTCATGAACACCCACCACAGCAGCCGAAACACGACAACAGCTGCAAACACCAGCACAGGTGTCATGAACATCACCAGCTGCATTCGCATGGCATTGGGCAACCTGTCCCGGGGCCTACCAGCAATCTGCTGTGCCCAACACTGCAGAGACAGAGACGACCCTGCCCCAACACCAAACACACTGTCAGACGCCCTGAAGAGGTTGGCGTAGAATTGGGGCCACGGGAGGTTCACACAGCCGATGATAGCATGGTGCTGCACATACAACACAAGGATCTTGATCAGATCGGAGGGGCGCAGTTCATTGCTGCCCTCAACGTTGTCTGCGTATGTGAAGTGCACCGTGATCGCCACAAAACGACTGTGACCATGCTTAGGAAGATGTAAATGCCAAACTGCAGCCTGGGGTTCAGGCACTTGCTGCAGCGAAGAGGCCCACTGCTGCCATAGCCCCTGTCACAACTGGCACACAGCCGCCCCGTGTACCCCTGCTGACACTTTCCTGCACCAGCGCAAGACACCTTGCCGAGCGGACACAAGTGCATCTGGGTGCTCTGGTTAGATGAGCGCCAGTACCCTGGCAGAGGCTGCAATGCGTCACCCCCGGGACACGCCCCACGCTCGGGGCAAGCCAGGCAAGTGCCAGATGCATCAAAACTATACGTGCGCTCAGGACAACACATGCACACACCAGTCCTGTTGTCCCTGAACTCGCCCACACCACAGGGGCTCCGCTCAAGGGCAACACCCTTGCTGCACTTGGAGATGCCAGCTAGAGCAGCAGCGGTGTAGTTTGCAAAGGTGACAGGTGGCAGGTCAAGGCGACTGGCACCTGATGCAGCAACATCATACCCAAACGACTTGTTGACAACCTGGTTGAGCCCAAACTTCACACCAGGAGAAACAATCAGTGCAGCATTGCCAGCACTAAACACACCCGCACCACTGGTCCCAGCGGTGTTGCTGTCCACCGTGGTGCTGCCACCCAGCTCCACGGTGGCATTGTCAGTCACCATCAGCCCACCACCCAGCCCGCCAGTGCTGCGCACAGCAATGCCGTGGTTGCCACTGATGCTGCTGCTGTTGATCACTGCTGTGGCGCTGCCTCCCAACCACAGGCCGCCACCGGAGCTGGCCTTGTTGCCGCTGACCGTGCTGTTGAGCATGGTGAGGGAAGGGGAACCAGCGCCCAGCCACACGCCCCCACCGTCTGCTCGTGGCAGGACGTTGCCTACAATGTTGCTGTTTGTGATGGTGACATTGGCAGCGTCGCGCGCCTGGATGGCACGGGCTCTGTTGCCGCTGAAGGTGGTGCTGTTGCTGATGGTCACCGAGCTGCTGTCAGCCGCGCACAGCACGGACTCCACCCCCGGCACGTACACACCTGTGAAGCTGCTGAACCACAGCACCAGGGGTGTGCTGCCACACACTGTGATCAGGCAGCCTGGCTTGGTGCAGCTGTTGCTGAAGGTGATGCCCTCAGCACGGGACTTCAAAGCTGCCATCGACTTGTCCACGCCCACCGTAAGCATGCTGCTGCCATTGGTGCAGGACCAGCTGAAGGACTGGATGGGCCCGACTGCAGCAGACCCTGAGCCACGCACGCTGACCACGCAGTAGGCTGGGGGCTGTTCGCCAGCTGCATGCACAGAGGCCACCAACAAGCACCACAGCAAGCCTACAGCCGGGCTACTGAGGCCAAGCCAAAGCCTGCAGGCACAAACACATAGGAGCGAAGTGGGCCAGGTGAGCAAGGCGATCGCAACCTGATGCTGCACGCGCCGATCAAGCAGTCCATATGCTTGTAGCTCATGCACTATCATGATCAGGCTGAGCCCACACCCGAGGGCGTACCTGGAGCAGCCCATCAGACCAGATGCCTCGATGCCTGCCGGCCCTCACTGCCTCGCCCCCAACGGATCGATTCAGCAAGTTTAACCTTCTCGCTCAATGCAGGATCTGAGAGGAGAAAGTAGGTGAGTGCAGGGGGAATGGCGTTGCTATTTCTCAAACTTTGAAAGCCACTAAACCCACCCCAAAAGGGGATCCCCGCTCCGGAGCGGAAACGAGACAAACATCCAATGGAATGCAGTGATTCGAAATTGCACCAGACAGTGGGTATGGAGACCAGAGGGAAGGGGCCGTGAAAGGAGCATTTGGGGGGGGGGGATACCTAGTAAGGGTAGGGAGTTACCACGTAACCAGGAGGCCCACCAGGAACTGCCAGGCATGCAGCAAGAGGGGCAACGTCAGGTCTCGAATCAAGCTCAGAACCTCGCCCCTTCAGCACTACATAGTGATGGTGTTGACGTCGCTGCCAACCGCCTCAAGAAGCGCGAAGGAGCCGTCAGGGCACTGCGGCCGCAGCAGAAGCTACAGTGCTGGTTGTTACTGAGGGTAGTTTAGTCCCAGGGTGCCTGGGCAGCGGATTGGGGCATATTTCTAGTGCTGTGCGTGGAGTTTGTTGTTGGCAATGGCACTGAAGACTTGGCATCCTTGCATGGGAAGAGGGAGTGAATCGCCTAGCTCAGCTGAGCATCCACTGCTCGGGATGGGTGCAGTGTGCGTGTGGTGCACCAAAAGCCTTGGGCGGTGCTGAGTGATAAGGGGGCCTGTCCAACCTGCACCCTACCAGTCTGGGTCTGCAGCATGGTAACAACGGGGGTGGGGGCAGTCTCGTTGAGGGATAGCCTGGGGCTGTATGTGCACCAGCTCTGCCATTCACGCATGCGTGTGGGCTTTGACCACTAGCAAGGCCGGGTGCAGGGTCACCTGGTGAACCGTTGAGTGCGCATGCACACGGCTGGGCCCCTGTAACAACGATTGCACCTGCCCCCGTCAAACGTCCTTCCCTAACGCCTATGATAGTGCACGGTGCTACACTGGCACTCCTGTACCCATGCTGATACAGATCACAGTGCTTCTCAAGTCAGATGTTTGCTTCAACATCCTTAGGCAGCAATGGCAACAGCGATTCCAACTTTGAATCAGTAACATGGTTTCAACCATGTGTAATCAACCATCAACAGAGACGTCAGTCTCCTGATGGTATGGGCTCAGAGGAGCCCGGTGACAGCTCCAGGCCTGAGGAATACTGCCTCTGCATGGCTGCTCGCTTCTCCTCGTCCTCCAGCCACTGCTGCTCAAGGGCAGCATTGGGCAGTGGGCCGGGCGCCCCAGCCTCCCTGTCCATGTGGCTATTGCTGATGCTGCTGCTGCTGGCTGGCGGTGGTCCGCCAGATGGCGTCGTGACTGAATGCTGCTGCTGCTGTTGCTTCTGCCGCTGCTGTGCTGACGACAGGCCTGCTTTGGCCACAGACTGCAAGCCCGCATGCCAACCCTGGAATTCAGAATCAGCAGGGTCAAAGTAGCAGCCCGTAGCTCTGTCGTAGTACAGCCTGCAGTCCCCTCTAGACCCAGTGCTCTTGTTGCGCACCTGTAGCACCAGCACAGCACACACAGAGCATACACACAGACACTGAGTAAGGGGAGCAGCAGTGGCACACCTGCCACGACCCGTGCAGGCAGTGCGGCCTCGCTTTGGCAACTCTGCCTGCGTGTACGTCACTGCAACACTGGAAACCGCCCAGCATAATTCCATAACAACAAAAGCAGGAGTACCCCACAGTCGAAACCACCACCCACCCAGTTGGTGGTTTGCAACCACAAATCTGAGCTGAGACAGCACGCACACCACACACTAGCGATCGCACAAGCCTGGCTCCAGGGGTGTCTATCGGTGTGCCCTGACAAAGTGACGAGGGCCAGCCGATGGGATCATGGGTTGCGTTGCCACCTGCCTGTGCATCACCATCATTGTGCATGCCACCCACCTTCTCCACATATATCTCCACCTCAAGGTCAGCCAGCACATCAACCTCCTCCTCCTCCCCATCCTGCCCAGCACCATTGCCGCGTGCTGCCCTGCTGTGCCTCCTGCTGCCGCCCTGTGTGAGGCTCTTGCCGCTGGCTGCTGCGGCCCTCTCCCTCAGCTCCTTGAGCCGCGCCCAGTTGCGGTGCACCACGATGCCATTGTCGGCCTTGTTGGCGAAGTTGGCGCCGCCAGAGATGTCCTGCAGCCCAGGACGCTGACCAGACCACTGCGCCGCAAACTGGCGCGGGTGCGCAACCAGCCATACGGCGACCTGCCAGCAGAAGGGCACAGTGTGGAGATTGGGGAAAGGGGGTTTGCACGCACACCTGGTTGACCACCATGCCCGCGCAATATGATACACACATGGAAGCACACGATGCACCAACACACACAGCAAGGGTGCAACCAGCCGAGCTTCCTGCAACAGAGTCACTCTGCATTGCTGCCAGCGCTGCTTGCATCAAAGCGCTCAGCACGCTGCACAGGAAGATCCTCACGCCTGAGTTGCATCAGGCCGCCCACAGTGCGCTGATACTGACCTTGTGGTCCCTTGCAAACTTCCTGAGCATAGCCATGGTCTGGTTGACATGCTCGTGCTCCTTGAAGCCAGGTGCATGGGACGGGTCCAGCTCATTGTAGGGGTCAATGATCAGCCCATCAATGCCGTACCTGCACACCACATGAACACAGGCTGATGTTGGTAACAAAAATAAGGGGTGCACAACAACAGATCCGCAGGACCAGCCCAAGAGTGGTACTGGCAGGTGTCAGAGGTCATGAAAGCCTGAGCCCCAGGTTTGAAAGCCTTTTGTGCGCAGTTGCAATACCAGGAGGCCTGGTGACAGTACAAAGAAGGCATGTGCTGCAGCAATGGCTGCAGGAGGTTGCCGTGTGTCTCACAGTATCTTGGCTGCGCGTGCCTTCTCCAGCACCCAGCTGACACTGGGCATGCTGCCCTCGCCCGCAGCAATGACGTAGAAGTGGTTGCACAGGAACTCATACGCCTCGCTCAGCTCCTGTGGACGCGTGCGCAATGGGCACACAAAGGCAGGTAGGCAGGCAAGCAGGTAGGCAGGCAGGCCGGCAAACACAAAGTAGTCAGTCAGACGATTGGTGAGAGTGCAGGCCGCTGCTAAGGTCACAACACATAGCATCCACTGCAAGCGACAGGATGGCAGCACCATGCTGGCCCCACAGGGAGTGGTGCGCAGCACGCCATGCCAATGTGCAGCCACTGCCCTGCGTCACACACCGTACCATTGCCGGAATATGCAGCAGTCACAAGCCCTGATCCCAAAACCCACCTGCACTGTTCCCTACCCTACCCTTGGTGCGCACTTCCCTGATGCCTACAGGGGCGCTCTATGTCCCCTCCCACCAACCCCTGCTGCCGGGCCCCCCGGGGGCAAAAATGCCAGTCCCACTCACCGCCTCGCTCATCTGGCCCACCCCTCGTGCATAGTCTGCCTGCAACATGGGCTTTTCCTCAATCTTTTCCAGCAGCTGGCGTGCATGGTCCCTGGGCCGCTTCTCCATGCTGCACATGGCGAACCTCCAGCCCCGGGACTGGGCCAGGTTGACGGCCAGGGCGTCCAGCCACTCTGACTTGCCGCTGTTGGGCACACCAGTCACCACAGTCACCTCGCCAGGACACACCTGCAGGCAGGCCAGGGGTATGGCCCGGAGGGTTTTGGTGGTGGACAGGGGAGGCAGAACAGACAAGGTGCAGGACGTGGTGATGTCATCGGTCATTCAACAAAAGCAACACGCGTATCACACTAACACTGTTGGCAACTCAGAAGGCAGCTGACTGGAAAAGCACCACCAGCGCAAGCACCAGGGACTGAGCAGCAATGGTGACGACCTGCTCTGCCGGCCTCAAATCCCCAACCTGACACCTGCAGCCACCCACCCACCCAACCAATTTGCCCAGCCTCCCTGCCGCCCCCCCCCCCCCCCCAACAACAGGAAATTGGTGCGCATGTCAACAAGCAACCACAGGAACAATGCGCGCAGCAGCCCCAGCATCACGCCCTCAGCCCTAGCCCTCCCATAGGCCTACCACCCGCGTCACACTGACAAAGTAGTTGAGGCAGCTAGCTGGCAATGCACCATTTGCGCAGGCACGAGAGACTGGCCAACAATGGCAATGACCTGTTCTGCCAGACTCAAAAGCCAAGCTGACACCTTCAGCCACCCACCCACCCACCCACTCTGCTCAACCCCCCTGCTAGCCTCTTCACATAGCAGAAAACGATACGCATGTCAACAAGCGTTCACAGACACAATGCGCGCAGCAGCCCTGGCATCACTGCGCAACCCTAGCCCTCCTGTCACCTTGTAGTATTGGTCCAGTGAGGGCCAGCCAGTGCTGCGCGCCTTCTGCGCCTTGTTGGTCTCATCCCAGTACTCCAGCAGCAGCCCACTGTAGTCAGCAAAGCGCTCCAGACCACTCAGTGGCCACACCGTAGCATCCCTCAGGCACTCCTCGACCCCCTGGTGCTCCGCTAGCCCCACATCACCTGCCGCCACTGCAGCCTGGTTCAGCACGCCCCTCAGTAAGTGCACTGACAGCAGACTCCAGCCTGACAGCACCCCAGGCCCAGCCAGGTTGTCTAGAGTAAGGCACTGCAACAAACCTTCAGGCGGCGGCGACTGTGCTGAGCTCACATCACCCAACAGCTCCTGCCAGGCCGGGGCATCGAGGATTGACGGCAGGGGGTTGCGGCCTATGGGAGCAGCCTGCAGGGCTGCTGCCAGCTGCAGGGCTGGGAGTTCCTGACCCTGTGCTGCTGCTGCGGCCTGTGCTGCTGCTGCCATGCTTTGCGCGGCCACGTCAGCAGGCTTGGCATACCGGTAGCTCGGCCAGAATGCCTTCCTGCAGTGCAGCTCCCCCAGCAGCAGCGCTAGGGCGTCTGCTAGCGGCTGCATGCTGTCACCCTCCTGCACTGCTATGACAGCCACAATGTCCCCCTGATCACCCTGCTGATGCTGATGCTGGCCAGGGCCGCTGCTGCCTGCAGCAGCCTGGTAGGGCAGATGGTTGACAAGCAGCTGCAGCCCTGTGGGGCTGCTAGCAGCAACCTCGGACACCAACAGTCCCTGCTCACGAGCTGCTGATGCAGCTGCTGCTGCCTGCCGCTGCTGCCCCAGCTCATACTCCTGCCGTATCCGTTGCAACTCATCCTGTAAGGCTAACAAGCGTCGCCGTGGGTCCTCGGGAAGCTGCTCCTGCTGCTGCTGCATGTGGGCAAGCTGCTGCTGGGGGTCGCAGGGGAACCACTGGGGGGTCTGTGGGGTGAGGGCAACTACAGCCCAGTCTGGCTGTGTGGCTGTAAGCAGCAGGGCCTCTAGCTCACTGCAGACAAACACCACCTGCGTTGTACCCTGCACGAGTGGATAGAAACATGCAGCAGTGGCAGCAGCAGAGGGTGATGATGCTGTTGGTTCCAAGCTGTTTAGCCACAGGTACAAAGGCAGCATCTCTGCTCAATGCTGCAGGAGAGTCCTACCCTCACATTAATGCTGCTGGCGGCGCACTCAGAACCACAGCCAGCAGCGCAACCCCCCTAGTCGAATAGTCCCCAGCCCCCCAACGCAAGATACATCCTGACTGTCGTGCTGACTTGACATGGCTGGTTGCAAGTCCTGTGTCAACATGCATCAACGCTTGTCTTGTGTCGACAGGGCACGCAGACTACATGATGTCAGCGCCAGGTCCGTGCCTGCGCACCTGCAGGTGTTCCTCCACCATGTAGGGCTGTCCAGCCTGTGCTGCCAGCCAGCTCGCCTCCAACCGGCCATCCACCAGATGCAGGTAACGCATGTCCACCAGCTTGCCGTGGCGGTAGTACGGCAGCGCCAGCACCTCAACCTACACACAAGACAGGGAAATATCCACATCATGGTAACGCAAAAAATTAAAATGCCCATCTTGGAGGATTGGCAGCAGGGTACTGAAGGGTGGCAGCGACAAGGGCTGCTGCATGTTGCTATGCAGGACGCAGCCGCTGCTTGTCCGCTGCATTGCGCTGTGGTACACAACTGTTCATTGATTCACAAAACACCAACAGCATAGCCAAGCGGACTGACATCCCAATCAACGGATGCAAGACATGTACACTGTACTGCAGCTCCTATCGCGCGCTACCTGCTCAGCAAAATACGCGCCTAGGCGCGCGCCTGCTGCCCCCCGTTCTCCCCTCTCCCTGCCTGCCTCTCTCCTGCTGACCTGCTGCTTGGTGAAGGGGTGTGTGGCTGTGGCCATGCCTGCCCTCCACTCGCCCAGCACCACACCCAATGATCCCTTTCTGTTTGGAGGTCCAGGCTGGCCACCCAGTCCAGGGCATCTTCGCTGACAGCCTGGCTAGGGGGGACGAGGCTGTGAGCCAGCCCAACATCTGCACCTTGCTGCACCAGGATGGGCTCCAGTGGGGCCTCTGACACTGCTGAGGGAGGTGGCACAGGTGCGCCCCTGCTGCTGCTGCTGCTGCTGTTGTCTATGGTATTGGTGCTACTGCTGCTGCTGTCAAGTTGATGCACACCGTTTGCGCCAGGCCCTTGGCTGCTGGTGGCGTCAGGAGCTGTTTGGGGGCGTGACACGTCCCAGGGAGCTTGCTTTGTTTGTGGCTGCCCGCCCTGCTGCTGCTGCTGCTGGTGAAGGCTCTGCTGTGGAGGTTGCGGCAGCTGCTGCTGCTGAGGCCACGGTGGTTGTGGCGCCACCTGCTGCTGCTGCTGCTGCGGCGGCGGCGGCGGGGGCGACGCTGGCGTCAGCTGCTGCTGCAGCTGCTGCTGGGGTGGTGTCTGCTGCGCTTGCCGTGGTTGCACCCTCTGGTTCTGGTAGAGCAATGCTGCGCCCAGGCGCTCCGTTGCACGGCTGCCCGAACGTCCCTGTTGAACACCTGCTTTGCTGGTACCGCTGCTGCCACCAGCAGCGTCACCCCCTGGTGGTGGTTTGCTGTCCGTGGGGTCAGCAGAGGTGCTGGCCCTACTGGAACTCCTGCTCCTGTGAACTGGAGGCCGTGGGGGCCCACGCTTGGGTTTGAGCACTGCATTCTTCTGCAGGGACTGACCCTCGGACCCCTCCTGCCCAGCTGCTGCCGCTGCTACTACTCCTGTGTGGCAGGATGCTGCAAGGAACAGCTGTGGCTGGCCCAGGTGCCCTTGGAACACTGCTGACCATAGACTAGCAGGCCGGTTCAGATCCCTGCAAGAGGCATGCGGCACATGGATGTCGTGCATGGCCCTTGCAATGCGTGATCAACATGTAACACATGTAACACAAGGTGGCAGCAGCACCTCACCATGTAGCTGCATGTCCTTTGGGCAGGAGGCGACCTTTGCCTCGTGTGTGTCGGCGTGTCAAGCTGTGGCTAAGATGCGGGTGATTCGTTGGTGAGCAGTGGGTGCAGCAAAGGCGAGCACAGCTAGAGAGCATGCGTGCTGTTGCTGCTGCTGCTCTGAGCATAGACCTCAGCGGCAGCGAAAGCCAAAATATCCAATGTGATCAATCTTGTCAAGCCCAAAGGGTACCGCGGCTATGGGATTGAAAGCCATAGTTTGAAAGTGCAATGATCAGAGCTGATCTGACGCGCGGTTTTTATCAAGACCCTCTTTCCATTCTTCACTTCCTCATTCAATATCAGGTTGTAAGATTTGCAAGAATCCTTTAGCTGCTGCATCGGCAACAGGTATCCTAACCCTTGTGGGCCAGTCGGTCTTGGTGCTGCAGTGCTTCCTTCCTTGGTCACTACACAGGCTGCACCAGCGAATGCTGAGGCCGGCATCCTCTTGTGCTGGCAGCAGCCAGGCTTCTGGACAGGGACGTCCCAGAGTGGCCTTGGCAGCTGCCGCCTTGAGCCATCATGGGCCAGGACCTGAGCAGGCACAGCAGCGCCCCACACGACGTTTGACCAGGCGCACCACCACCAGCACCGGCAGCAGTGAAGGCCATGCTACCTACGGCGAACAAAGTGTCCTGCAGCCCGTACAGCCAGCTCATCGATACCTGGGGACACAGCTACTGCAGCAACCTGAGCAGCCCATTCTCACCAGGACACCCTTGGGAACGATGCTGCTCCAGCAACCGCGTGTTGACCGGCGGCAGCAGCACCAGCAGCAGCAGCAGCGTCAGGTTGTTCAGGCGCAGCAGCACCACCAGCAGCAGCAACAGGCCGTACAGGGGCCTGGCCACCAGCTGCAGGCAGAGCAGCCACAGCTGAGTTCCAGGGCAAATCAGCCTCGGGCCCCAGAAGCCCTCACACCTGCAGGCGGGTTCCAGCTCACCCGCCACTTCACCTACATGACCCCTGAAGCTGTTGACCCACAGCAGCTATGGATCCCTCCTGAGCTGCAGCAGCTGGAAGCGCAGGTGGCAGCATTGCCACCGAAGCGGCTGGCTGCGGAAGTTGAGCGCGCCAAGGCATCAAGCACAGGGCTGCTGCCAGCTCTGAGGACCGAAGGCCGCAGCTATACGGGCAGCTACCCCAAGCTTTTTTTTGCCCTGCAGGCCATGGTGGCAGAAAGACAGGCAGTGTCAGAGCCTGTGGTGGAAGCTCCTCACAGCAGCAGCGGCGGCGGCAGCAGCAGCAGCAGCAGCAGCAGCAGCAGCAGCGGCAGCATCCCAACCAGTGGGAAGCTGCAGGAAAGCTTCATCATGGGGCGCAGGAGGCGCAGATCCACCACAGTCACAGAAGGCAGCAGCAGCTGCAGCGGTGGTCGTTCCAAGAGCAGGCAAGTCAGTGCCGACATTCACAGCCCCTTGCCAGCCGACGTGCAGGGCAGCGGCAGCAGAACCTACATAGATGGCAGCTCAAGCACCCCTAACAGCAGCAGCAGCAGCAGCAGTCTGGACAGCAGGCCACGCGGCACACGCAGCATCAATGCAGCAGGCAGCGCCAGCGCTGCACCCAACACAGCAGCACCACAACATGCCTTTGTGCAGCCTGGCCACCATGCGCACAGTGATGCCAGCACTGCAGGCTCTGTTGCTGCTGCTGCTGCTGCTTCTGCAGCTGCTCAGACAGAGCCTCTGCAACTGGTACAAAGTAGCAGGGGCTCCAGACCTAGCAGCAGCAGCACCAACCCTGCCACTCAAAGGTACTCGCAGCCCTGCCATCAGCCAGCCACCAGCAGTGCTGGGTGGCAGACAGAGCAGGAGCTGCTGCTGCGGGTGCAGGAGCGCTTGCTTGAGCACGGCTTTGAGCCGCTGCCGCGGCTGCATGTTGGCAAACAGCGCCCGATGTGCCCTGAGTGTGAAGGTGGCAGCAGCGCAGAAAACTCCCTGTTGCTCAGGGTGAACCAGAGCGGGTATGTGACTTGGAAATGCTTCAGAGCGACGTGCAGCTGGCAGGGATCGTTCTATCTGCCTGGGAGGTGGCGGCGGCGCAGCAGCAGCAGTAGCAGTAGCACCAATGACAGCAGCTGGGGCAGCAGCAGGACCGTCACAGAGAGGGTCGGTGGCGTGTCAGCTGAGCCGGTGAGCAGTTTGCTTGTATCTTCCTGTTGTGTTTGTGTCTCTGCCAGCCCCAATGCTGACACACGCTGGATCAGTTATGTTGAGGTGCACAGGCTGTTATATCATGTAGGGGCACTGCCACAACACAGCAGTGTCACCAATTGTTGGGCAAATCAACCTACCATAGCTTCATGGCTTCCATCACATACACTCATTGCAGCCCATCATGTGCAGTAGCCAGGGTGGCTTTGCAGAGCACAGGAGCTTCCAAATGCTGTTCGTCAGGATATCACACAACCTGGTGCAACTCATTTGTTCAACACACGCCACCAGACATCCATCCCCTGACTGTTACTGTCAAAGTTCAGCCAGGGCCATCCCGACCAAAGGCTTGCTCACCGCTCTACCTCACCACTGCTTACCGCCGCTCCGCATGCAGGTGTTGCCTGCCTCTGTTGCACCCCACAAGGCTGCGGAGCTGTTGCCCCTGTCAAATAGCCTGGTGGACTGGTTTCAAAGCGAGCGCGGCATCAGCTCCTCAGCTCTGCAGCGCAGCCGTGTCAGCATGGTGCAGCCCTCACCACAGCGGGAGCCCATCATCGCCTTCCCCTACTACTGGGGAGACGTGCTGGTCAACATCAAGTACAGGTCGCTCGAGAAGAGTTTCTGGCAGGTTCAGAACGGACAGCAGGTGTTCTACGGCCTCAATGACCTACAGGTGGGGGGATTTGGAGTGCAAAGTAACCTGCTGCTGGCCTAGTAGTGGCGCCCATTGTGCCACAGGCATGGCTGCTGTCAACAGTGCCAGCATGCTACATGGTGTGCTGGCTGCTATGGGCGGCACTAAGGGCTGACCCTGCCGACAGCTGGCCAAACGGAAGCTGGTCGAACTGCTTTCTGCCACATCAGCTGACACAGCATTTTGTCCCTGTTGCTTTTTGAGTGGTCATGTCACCCACCAATTTGCAAATGCTTTGTGCTGCTGTGGTGTGTTCAGGGAGCGAGTGCTGCCATCATCGTTGAGGGTGAGATGGACAAGTTGGCCCTAGACACTGCCCTGGACCACCCAGACGATGCGGGCACAGCTGTGCTGAGCCTTCCTGCAGGAGCAGTGCCGCAGGGCAACCCCGATCCTCGCAGCAGGAAGCTAGCCTGCGTGGATGCGGCAGCTGGGCAGCTGTCACAGCTGCAGCACATCATCATCGCGGTCGATGGGGATGCACCCGGTCAGGCGACTGCGGAGGCATTGCGGCTGAAGCTGAAGTCCCTGCAGTGTTCCTCGCAACAGCCTGGTGCCACGCGCGAGTCGCAGCAGCTGTGGCTCCTGCCCTGGCCCACAGCCCCAGGCGGAGAAGCAACCCTGACGAGGGCAGCAGCAGAGGCTGCTCAGCATGGCATTGAGGTAGACCTAGCTGCCGCAAGTAGCTGCAAGGATGCGAATGATGTCCTGAGGGTGTGTGGCTTTGCTTTCCTGCAGGTCTTTGTGGGACAAGCCCACAAGCTGTAGCAGTGTGTTTTTCAGCAGTGTGGTTGCTGTAGTGTGATCATGCCGTGCTAAAATGCACTGCGGCACCATTGCACTGCAGGGCATGCGCTCCCTGCTGCAGGACAGGCCAACCTGCACAACTGTTGTACTGAGTTTTTTTGTGTTGGTATACCCAGTTGTTCTTTTGTATATTGTCAGCCATGGTTGCAAGGATCCCCATCCTGAGCAGCATCTTAATGTATGTTGCTGCATTGCACCAGGATTTGTTTGTGCATGTGCATTAGATAGGACATCGACATCCCGCATGGTCTCCTTGTGCATGTCATATACTATGCCATGCTGCTCTCTGGGGCACACGAACTGTTCGCAAGCCTCACTCTGCATCAAACCCTGCCAGGTGCACAGGCGCCGTATGTTGTTTGTGGTGCTGTAAGCGATGCACCCACATGCGCTGGTTGTTGAGCTGGGGTTTGTGCTCTGCTCTGCTCCGCTCTGCTGTCGCCATGCACAGGCGTCTGACGACCAGGTCAATGGCGCAGGCACCAGCATGATGCAATTGAAGTCAGTGCCATAGCTTCATCAACATTCAGGCAGTTACACCGGCACATGTGAAGCTGTGCGGGTCCCCACCAACAAGACTGCAGCATGCACACTGATGCATTACCTGCAGGGTGCTTTGATAAGCACATCAACATGTGTTTCACTCAACAGCGTTTGGTACAGCCGCCAGCACATGCCACTCCCCTTGCCACCACTGAAAGGGTGGTACAAAGAAGCCCCTGTGCACCGCATGCGGTGCACAGGATTGCACACGTTCAACACAGCAAACACATGCAGTGGTGGCAGCACGAAGGCCACTCTCTCACTCTACACCAGACACTGGCACACACACTGGCCGATTCCGCAGGTGTGAAGACACACACACCACCCACGGCTGTATACTGACTGAGGCATTGATTAGGCCAGCGTTCAACAGCGTACATGGCCATCCCGGCTACCATCAAAAGAACAGATGCTCCAGCACAAGCTGCTGAGCGATGATGGGAAACATGGCGGGCTTTGTGTGTGCTGCGGGCAGCACAACCGCCTCACATGCCTGGGGCAAGCACACCTTGTTAGAAACGACAAAGTAAATACAAAGGATACCTAACCTGACCATCCAGCAACCAGATGCGGATAGCTACCATGCAGATTGGGACATGCCATGCAGCTGCATTTGCCTGCAAGATGGCCAGAGTGGCCAGGCCACTGCCTGCAGGAACAGCTGAGTCAACGGCAGCACCCTATGCTTGCCAACCAGGAGCCTCGGCAGCCTGTGAAGGCAGATAGTACACGCCTGAATGCAAGAAGCACGACCTTCCATGTACACACTCCCTTGCTGGTCTGACTAGCCATGCAAAACCGAGCCTGCACTGTGGACCTGTGCTTGATACCCCCGCCCCCATGATTAGTCATGTCACGTCAGTCTGCATACACATGCAGCACACGTGAGCAGCAACCCGCGCCATACAAGCCGGCTGCTCATAAATACCTTGCCCCAGAACCCCCACGACTCAACATATTGTGCAGCCACCACAACACCTGTCTCGCCGCTTCTGCTGCTGCTCCGACTGCCAAGACAGCTCCTGCGCTCGCAGCAGCAGCTCCAAGCCCTCCTCCAACAGCTCCATGCGCTGCATCACGCTGCCGCCAGCACCCACGCCGCTGCTGAGCCGCCCCCGCAACCGGCTGAATGCGCTGGCGGGCATGTAGCCCTTGAGACGCTGCATCTGCTCTGCGTACGCCGCCTCAAGCGCCCCCATGCGCTCCAGCAGATTGCGCTGCCTGGAAAATCAACAATGTGCAACACAACACAGTCTCAGTGCAGCCGCGCCAATCCCGCTCTCACAAGAACAACTGCTGACCGACTACAGGGCATCCAAGGCATCAAGAAAGCAAACAATTGTGCTTGGTCAGCATGCCTGACAGGACCCGGATTTGAAAACAGGTACAGGCCAGCACTAGCAAACGGATTATCAAAGGCAGCAGCATTGACAGCCCCCTCCCCCAAAAAAATTTCAATGGTTGGCTTACTTGTGTGCATTGATGGCTGCTATCGTCAGCACAGTGCTGCCCGGCGCTGCTGTTATGCTGGCTTCATGGTGGGGGCTGTCCGCTGCACCAACAGAGGCGCTGTCGTCCCCTGTCACGCTGGGGCCCCGCTGCACCTGCTGCTGCTGGTACACGCCCGAGCCCGCATGCGACAAGAGGGGCATGCTGTTGCTATCTGACGGCGCTGTGCTGCTGCTGATTGACACAAAAGACGCCTCAGACCTGTCAACACAGCAAGGGGCAGACAAGCAAGCATGAACATTTTCACTCAGGGCATGCCATAGGATGTTTCATTATGCAGGCAAGCGGCCAGACAACGTACCCTTCTACTCCTGAGGCTCCTGCACCCCACAATGTTCAGACATGGTTGGAAGGGTGAACAGCTGCCTGCTGCGTTGACTGGCAGATGAAGAAGGCACTAAGGACAACCCCAGTGCACCCAGATGTTTTGTGAAGCCGCCGTGACAGCAATACGTGGTCTTTCGGTTAGCTTAGTCGCAACAATATTGAACGTCTGATCGACCTTCCGCCGAGTATGCAAGTGGCGGAACTCCGCGACGAGGGTCGATCAGGCCTACCTCGGGCGATCGCCGCTGCTGATAACGCAAGCGTGTCTTCACCAAAGGCAGGAATGCCATGCAGACGATGAAAATGAGATACATCGAGATTGAACAGGTGACCGTGAACTTGCTCACCTGGGTGAGTGGTAGCCGTCTGCCACCTCGTCCATGACCCCCAGCTGCCCGTCCCCTGGCACTGGCGGCAGCGTGCTCATGCGTTTGAGTGCCTTGGCTGCCACGTTGAGCTGTCCCTCCATGCGCCGCAGCACCTCTGGGTCGCTCCATGGCCCCACGTCATCCAGCAGTGTGCCCTTGGACCGCCCACCCAGCCAATCAGGCAGGTTGTCAGGCTCGATCCACTGCAGCAAGTCCTTCTTGTAGTCCGACTGACAGATCTGCACAAGCAGCAGCGCCAATGTGGAACAACAGTACGCGGCAACTCACCTCTTTGACCTGCTGCTTAGTCAGCGCCAATGGGAGACACCGTGCGTGCCGCTAGGCAGCCAGCAGTCTTGCAATGCCCAGCGGGATGCGTCCACAACTCGACACTGCTGCATGCCCTGCACCGCATGCCCTGCTGTTTGACCTTCACACACCTGTATCTTCGACAGCGTACGTGGGTTGAGCAGTGGCTTGACGAGTTGCCATATAGCCTTGAACACCATGGGCGCATTGATGATACAAATGCGCCCCAGCATCTCAGGGTAATTGTCCTGGTCATACTTCGTCAGTGTGCTCATCAGCCGTTTCACCTCGCCGGACAAGTGGCTCAGTCCAACACCTGCAGGAGAGACGGCATGAACGAACAGCAGTTGCGCATGTGCACCATGCAGCAGCATTTAACATGCCTGCTGCAGCACGCTACACTCAGGCTTTGCTGCGCACAGCGCGCGCCAGTCCTATCGCTGCCTGCTGCTCAGCTGCATGGTGACTTTCCTGCTGCTGCACCACAATGCAGCTGCTACCGCACGCTGCACTGCTGCCACGTTGCCATCGACAACACCATCAGGGGCGGCAGGAGCGACAACTGCTGCTGTTATGAACGCTGTTGCTCATGCAAACATGCATGGAAATCCAACAGTGCGCTGTCCCACTGCTGCTTCTTGCAGCGCGCGCCAACTCTGCTGCATGAGGCTGCACGGCTTCTGCTCCATCTTCACGCGTCAATCCTCCAACGTGCCCCTCTCGCCCCAGGAACCACCTGCCACTCACCCTTGACATCCATGATGCCAAAGGTCTGGTCTATCTGCCGGCCTGCCAGCCTACTGCAGATGGGCATGATGACCTTGCCGCAGCGCTCATACTCCTGTATGTGAAACTTGATCATCCGCTCCTCCGTGGTAATCTGCTTGAGTGTGCTGATGTCGATCTTGCCCAGCAGCTGAATGTAGACAGGCCGGCCCTACAGCAGCAATAGATGAATGCCATTGTTGTTTGGCGAAAATGTCCATGTAACATACTCCCCAATACACCCGCGCAGAGCACCCCAGCCTCTTGACATGGACATGATCTTGTGACTAAACTCAAGTGTGCTGATGACGGTTGCATACAGCCCTGCTGTAGCTGTGGAGTGGCATTGCTGGGCTAAGGAATCCTGCGCTTTCACCTCGAAAGCCCCAGCTTCAGGCAGCCTTGCTGGTGTGTTGTTCCCCTGCTTTCCTGTCCCTGGTGTCTGTGTGCTTACCAGCTTGTCTGTTTTGTGGTACCCTTGCGGGTATGCCATGAGGAACTGCTCCCGCTCATGAAACACAAAGGCATCCAGGATTGCGTCCACATCGTACTCTGTGCGCCACTCCAAGGTGTCCAGCCACATCTTCATGGCCTTGTCCAACTCATAGTTGCGCGCACGCAGGAACCGCAGCAGCGTATAGTAGTCTGTGGCAGGGCCCCAAACACACCAGCACAGCAGGATGAATTGAAGTCTCCAACTGCATAGTGGGCTTACAAGGGGCAGCACAGCATCAGTCGCCCCAAGGACCCAACCCCAGACCATGATATGCCAGTAGGCTGTTGAGAGGTGTTCGTCAACCCCCACAGTGTGTCAGATTCTGGCCTGATGCTGCTGCTTGAAGGGGCTCGTCTGATCATGACATGCAACACTTGCTGCCTTCCCTCACCATGATCATCCTTGCGCCAAGCGCTGCGTGCCTCCAACTCCTGCCTGAACTGCTCCACAGCACTCTCCTGCAGCAGCAACCAACAGGGCGTTCTGAAGGAGCAGAAACTGCCTGCTGCTGCTCTGCTGCGATAGGGGCGGCACAGCAACGCCTGAAAGTGTTCTCAATGCTGGAACTATAAGCTAGGACAGCCATGTGACGGCAACTGCGGCCTTGCCTGCTGCTCAACGTTGAGGCCCCAGTCATCGATCCTGTCCTCTGGGGGGTAGGGCATGTGCCCCTGGAACTTGTGGACAGGGGCCGAGGATATAGACTCTTTAGTCATTGTGGCCCTGAAACTTCAAGTTTGGCTGCTGGTGGCTGCTTCACTTTGGAGTTGCAAATGCTGTGAGTTGAAATGCTGATCTCCTTGGCAGAGCTGAGGATCAGAGAACAAAAGAACATAAGCTGTAACCAGCACATCTGATGTGGCATCCCATGCTGGGCTCTGTGTGAGAGCTGAGGTGCTGTTGTAGCTTGAATGGACAGCTGGAGACTGAGACACAAGCAGGAAGGCAAGCAGGGGGTCCACGAACAATTGACCAAGACACACATGCACGAAACGGCATGAAACAGCTGACCCCTTGCGTCCACCACCATGCCCCACATGACAGGTTTTTGCCCTGTCTCCCTCACCGACTCCCCAACAGATGGAGCAGAGGTGCAAGCGCAGCATTCAGTGTGAAGCCTGTACATACATTCTCTTGTATATAGCCATCTGTATATACGTTCCGCAAGCAGTTGTCATTTTTAGTTTAGTGCTCAGTAACTCTTAGGTGGATAGGCAGCTCAGCTGGGCCATTTGGAACAATAAGAGACATCTGAAGAGCAGTTCGCAGCTTCCAGCTTCCTCAGGTATATTCACAACAAGCTTTTTGCATCCCCCTTCTGCCACCGTGTCACGAAAGGATTGCAGCAGCCTGCAGGACAGCTCCATTGGCACTGTTCTTGAGTGTGTGTTTTTGTTGTGCAGCGGAAGGCACTCCGGAGCCACATGGCGCGCAATGATTTTGGCGGACAGATGCAAGGTGCGCCAACTAGCGCTCACAGAGGCCCGGCCAGCTGCAAATGATGTCTACGAGTGCTTCCAGTTTGCTATACAGCTCTGCATGGCAGTAGTGGGGCGCTTTGGATGGTGACCTGGCAGCAGCTTACTGTTCCCCCCCTGCTTGCTCACTTTGCCAAGGTTGCATCACACCGGAGTCTGTCTTTTTCTTTCATGCTCAGATTCCAGACCGGAGCGCAAATACAGCAACCGCTATGTGGAGTTCCTGTACCACTGGGAGACCAGCAGGCGCATCAAGAAGCAAGTGCAGGGCCCACCTGAGAATTACCAGCATCGTGAGTATCTGCAGGCAGGCTGGACAGCATAGCACACTGTGACCTCAAGCTGGTCTGCACATTGATACCTCCAGCAGCAGCTGTGCATGCAGGCAGTGGTGGCTTGGGGGGGGGGGTCGCACAGCAGATGCTTGGGGTGGAACCTGTTGGATGGGCCAGCTGTTGGTGTGCCTTTCATGTCCAAGCCATCAACCGCATGCTCTTTGGGGGGTTTGCATGTCAAGTGAGCTGTTGTGTCCTGGTAGCCACCCACAATGACAACCCTCATATCAGCAGTACCACACCTAGCGTTTGCGTTGAACTGCTGCCCCACCTGTCTGTTGCTGTTGCAGCCAACTCCATCCACGGCCAGCGTGTGCTGCGCCTCGGCAAGGGCATACCTCCTCGTGATGACCAGGAGGGGATGCAAATAAGGATGCAAGGCAGGCGCATTGTACCCAACAGGAGCTTCCAGAGCCAGTGAGTTGCCCTGCACCTGCATGCACTCGTCTGTCTTTCTATGCTCAACTATACCGCCTGCTGGTGACAGGCAGCACAGCTGCAACAACTTGTCACAGCTGCATTGGCATGCTGGTGGCGACCCTGCAGTCAAAGTGGGTTGTGCACTGTCCACGGACTGAGGCTGCGGTCAGCAATGCAGCCAACCCTGACCCGCGATGCAACTTATGCTGTCTGTGCCTGCAGGTCTGACTTGCTGTGCCCCTCCCCCCGGCCAGCTTCAGCGCCTGCCGGCGGCACGCGCATGTTCCTGGACGAGAACCACCAGAGGGCCCTGCAGACCTACTCAGGGCGCAGCAACACATCCAGCATGAAGGGCGCGGGCGTCAATGTGGTCGCTGAGGTGAGACCGATGTTGGCCTACTGTCGGGGCTGTGCCGGCGGCCTATGGCTGGCCCTTTCCCCACCAGGAGGGTGATGGCAGGAACGAGCAGCATGTGTCTTCCTGCAAGGGCAGTGCATGAGCCAGCAAAGTATGGTAAGAATAGGCAGCTAGCATGGTTTGAACTCGTCATGCAGTTCTCGCCACAATGCCGCTGATCCTCATGCTGCTCTGTCCACTTGTGACTTGCAGGAGGAGCCCCACAAGCCCTGGCGCGGACGTGGCACTGCCAATCCCGGCCACGGGCTGAGCCAGGAGATGGTGCAGACGCTGGCCTTCAACCCCCAGGCCCCGGCACCACCCCAGCAGCTGCTGTCAAACAGCAAGAAGCTCGTGTGGAGTGTGGCACCCGAGCCCCGCTCAACAGCAAGTGCCCTGCGCCACCGCATGTCTGACCCTTCCACGGAGCCCAAGGCGCCAAAGGTATGTATCCTGCACAGTGCTTGCTGTCATGCTAATTGGCTGGTTTTGCCAGTTTGTTCGCAAGCTGTCAGGCTTGTCACACAGGGCTGCATCGCCGGGCCGACACTGCCAGGACTGCTTGAAAGATGTGGCAGTGCCCAGCACGTTTCTGCTGCCTGCACACACCCTTCCTGGGACTGTGCTGACACCTGCTCTGCTGTTGTTGTCCTTGCTGCTGCAGCTCGTGGTGCAGCGCCCCCTCACCCCCAATCTGCACTCATGCAGTGCCGAGGAGCGGCGGACAGCATTCTACGGCAGCCTCACAGCGTACGCAAAGAACAAGGTTGTCGGCGACTTTGGCAGTCTGCGCACCAACTCCGGTCTGCGCACACTGGCTGGCTATGTGCGCTGAGCAGCTGCCGCCTTGTTTGCTAGAGATGTTGCAGCAGTTACCGCCCTGCCGCAGCAGGGTGTCTGTACAGAGTAGCTCAGGAGCAGCATTAGCAGCTGTGGTGCATGATGGTGCTGTAATGCAATGAGGGTGATCACACAGGCGGTGCTGCTGTGTATGTTAGCACAACACGAAATACTGTTCAGGCTGGGGCATGCAAGAACCAAGAACTGGGAGTTGTTTTGAAGGTGTACAGTTGTACAAAGCAAAGGAGACGTTGTTGTCTCACATTGCTACCAGCTGGGCGGTTTGTGGGTTGTTGGCCTGAGTGCTCGGGTGTGCTGGCATGTGCCTTCCATGTGTGCCTGTCTGAGGGCCACCTCGAGTGGTTTAGCGAATCCAACAGTCACAGCAGGTTACATGGAGGGGGGGGTGGCGAGACCCAATATCATATGCAACAGCATGTGCCAGGCCCGCGGTCTGGGTTATCGCTGTGATGCTGTTTTGTGTTTTTCCTGCAAAAGTGGGATGCCCAACGTTTGTTGCTGCTTGGTGGGAAAGTGATCGGCATCGGCAGTATTGTGCAGCATGGGTTCGTTCAGACAAGGGTGGGCGAGGTGCCGTGTGCCTGAGTTCACTGCAGCCAGTGCAGGCAGGTCGGCACCGGAGCGCATGTTTGCTGGGTACATGCACCGGTGAAGTAGTGCCTGCATGCTGCCAGCACATGTGTCTTGATGGTGTCTTACGGCAGGCATCCGTTGTGTGAGCGGCGCTTGCTTCCAGGCTTCAGGTAGTATTGCAGCTTTGCTGGGGCATGCCTCGCCACCAGACACTTCATTGTGGGCTGATGTCAGTATGTAAACACATTACGTCCCGTGCGCTCAGCCCCTGATCATACAAGTGCCCAGCACAATTGTCCTGTGCGTTATCTAAGTGGCGGGGCTATCTTGTTTGTTGTTGCCGCACGTGCCAAGCTTGAGGTGAAGCTGCCTCCTGGGCTTGAAGCTGGCACAGGTTTATTGCATCCCAATTGGCCATGCATTCTACTGTGAAGGGTGCCGGACAGCTGCATCACACCCAGCAGGGTGCACGTAGCCACACCTGCCATGATTTGCCACAGGGTTCTGTTGCGCACTGTGTTTCTGCTGGCCACCAAGTGTTGACTATGCTGCAGCAGCTGGAAGTATTGGGGGTGAAGTCAGGTACTGAGCCCTGAACGTTGTAGCAATCTGTGTTAGCGACGCTACCAAATTGTAACATGACGGCCTGTCTGCTCTGGGTAAAAGGTTGGGTGTGAGCCAGTTTCAAAATGCGCCACGTTGTTTGCCCAAAGCCAAGTGCACTGCAGCCAGCCAAGCCACTGATCGCCCAGTCACTTCTTCTTGCTGCCAGAGGCCTTGCTATCCCGCTTCCCATCTTTGCTGGCACCATCCTTCTCGCCCTTGGCCTGCAAATAGAAGGGGTTCTCCTACAGCAGCAGGGATGAGTCATACACCAGGGTCAGGCGGTAGCACAGGGGGCAGGGCGCACGGAGCACCGGCGTCAAATTTGCAAGACAGCTGGATCGCACGTGCTAAAGGTGGCGCAAGGCCCACTGCTTGCGAGAGAGTGAGATGATGCGGAATGCCAGACGCACTGCTTCAGTCGGGGGGGGGGGGGAGTGTGAAACTGCACCGCAGTGGCCATATCCTCCCCGCGCCCCCCGGTACTTGAGGCACGCTAGGGGTCCACTGCTTCATCGCCAGCCAACACAACGGGTGTATTGTAGGCATGACGTGCTCGTGGCCCCAGCACACATAAGCAGGCCGCGGCGTACCTCCAGGTCATCCAATCCTGGCAGGGGTGTTACCCACTCTGACAAGCTCTCCAGGAGGCTGGGGATGTTGGCACCATGCACCTTGTTTTTGAGTGTCCCGTTCTGCATGAACATACAGGACGCAACGGCTCGTCATGCATTGCTGTTGACTATATGTCTAGCACCTGGTCCCTTTGTTTGCAGTTGCTGACCGTCAGTGTGATTCATGTGACACAGACTACATCAACGGCTGCTCACAACGTGTGCTCAGACAAGTGCGCCTGCAGCCATGCCAAGAGGGCTACCTGCTGTGTTCTGGAGTACCGTACTCCACGGTACTCGGACGGTTAGCCAAGGTGTGCTGCCTGCGTCCTACCACTGCATGCGCTTGCTAGGCAGGAACAAGGTGGGTGGCAAAACGACCATATGCAAGGAACTGTGCAGCTATATAGGTGAGCCAGCGGAGGGCTGTGGTGCACAGCGCTGCGAGGTCCTTGCTGCTTACCCTGTACACCAGGAACAGCGGCTCTGACTTGCCCTGGTGTTCCCTCAGCTGTTCATGGTGTGAGCAGGCCTCTGCTGATATCAAGAAGAACCCCAACATCCTGCAGCCATGAAAACATGCAGTGCTGACTAGCATGCCAAATTCATTCGAAATCACAGTTCCCTGCTGGTAAGCTGCATGGTGGATGCTGGGTCTGCATATGGTTGAATGCCCATGCTGCAATTGGTACTGGCCAGCAGCGTCAGTGTCCTTACTCCTCATCCTTTCCCTCCAGGCGTAACTTCTTGATTGTTGGCAGTATGCTTTTGCATGGCCCAGCCCACTCTGAGAAGACCTCAACAACTGCAGCAGCACATCGCAGTTGCCCAGCAAGCAGCGTGGTGTGCACAGCCAGTGGATTTCGAACGTGAATTGCGGCAACGAAAGACGACAGCTAACTGTTTATTTGTGGGCACCTTTGCACCCTCCAGTAGCTAGCCTGGCAGCAAAGTCTGCTTCTGATGCCAGCTGACTTTGAACAGCCATGGCAAAACGTGCCTTGTCTCAGTTCCGCCAACACGAATTCAAAAGTCAAAAAGAATGTTTTATAGCGTCATTATGAGGCAACGCACACCCCACAAACCGAGTTTTCATATGTTGGCGGTAATCACAGTTGGCAACCATATGCGGGGAACACACACGCTTGCTGTCACTGACTAAGGAATTCATCGGTGAATTGCATTCGCTTGGCCACCTCAAGTACGTCCGCACCATGGGAGTTGTCCTCTGAACCACATTGGGTGCAGATCATCATTGCTCATTGCAGCAGTACAGTCAGAGATCACTGCCTGATTGGCGCAGGCCGCAGCTGTGACATCAGAACCGACAGGGCTGGCCCAGTTATTGGTGGTTGGCTACTTCAAGCTGTGTTGCACGCCGTGCTTCATGCTGGTTTGATGGCACCAACTGTGGGTGTGCAGTCCTCAGGTGCTTGCATGGTGGCTCCTGGGGACACCCAGGCTCCTTCGCGATTATATCATGGCATGGTATGGTACACTTTTCGTGGTGCAGCGCCCCCGGATGTGGTGTCAGACAAGCGGGCAGCTACGCCTTTTGTGAGACAGTGCCCGGAACCGGGGAGGTAGCAAGATTTCCTGTGGAGACACTGGGAACACACAAAGATGGGAACACAGAACACAATGTAACTACGCATTTTGTGTTTGCTGACCATGATACTTGACAGCAGTGCAAATTTTCAGCCCTTACAGCCTGTGTGCTAGGATCACAGTGTCAATCGCTTGCACAAAAAAAAATCGCTTGCAACAGGCCATGCCCGCACAACAGGCATGCAAACCAGCACATGCTGCACCTTGACAAATAGCCCAACTCTGTTTGGAGATGGTGATTCACCTGCTGGCCTCAGCTTACAGTGGCCACTTGATCTGAAGCAACAGCAAGCCACTGCAGGTCTACCATTCTGGACCTAGGACCGGCTCAGCTAGGGGACGTGCAGTAGCAACCACTGTGCACTGCCATCCATATGCTGTGCAACATCAACCTTTCAAACGAGGAACCAACCTTTCAACAGCATCAGCAGCACTGCCGCTTGTTTTCTGCTTCAATGTCTAGCGCTTTTTGTGCTTTTTCAGCGGCTGCTGCTGTGCTTGCTGCTTACTGCTGCTCCCACTCTGCTTAGCAGCTGCCGGCTGCTCCCCACTCTGCTGCTGCTGCTGCCGCCGGCCGTGCTGCTGCTGGTGACCCTGTGGCTGTCCCCCAGGCGGCCCCAGGAACTTCGCTGCCCACTGCTGCACATCACCACCACCAACCAGCGGCTTCAGCTCGGCAGCAACAGCCTGCTCCACAGGCCGCACACTGCAGTGCAGCAGCCCAGCCAGCAGCTTCTCCGCATGGCCCCCCACCACATGCTTACACTGCCCCTGCAGCACCTGCTGCCACAGCTGCTCAGCAAACGCCCGCGCAGCAGCGCCCTCCTCTCCTTCACTGCCAGCTGCCAGCAGCAACCGCCGCAGCGCACGGCTGCCGTAGTAGTGAGTCAGCAGCGGCTCAGCAGCACCTGCTGCCTCCTCACCACTGTCACTGCCCTTGCCCTTCTTCCCCTTTTGCTTCTGCTGCTTCGGCTGCTGCTTGCCGCTGCTGCTGAGTGCCGCCACGTCCTGCTGCAGCTGCTGCAGCAGCGCCTGGTGCACTGCCTGGACGCCTGCCTGGTGTTGCTGCCACAGCAGCCCACCCGCAGCACCCCTGGCCACCTCCACAAGCACCTCGCTGCCCACTGGGCTAGCCAGCAGCTGCACCGCGTGCTCAGCACACGAGCTGACCAGCTGCGCGCCCAAGCTGTCAGGCCCACTGCCAAGGAGCTCCTGCCGCCGCACCGCAGGATCCTTCTTGCTCTCACCCAGCTGCTTTGACACCATTGCGGCCGCTTCTCCAGCGCCCTGCTGCTCAGCAGGACTGTCCTGCCCGTTTGCCTCATCCTCCCCTTCGCTGCCGCTGCCTTCCTGCCCCTCCTCCTCCTCCTCCTCACTTTCACCCTCGTCGCCTTCATCTTCCTCCTGTTCCTGCTGCTGCTCACCATCTGACCCCCCTCCCTCCCCTCCCTCTGCATCCATGAAGTCTGGCTCTTCATCCTCACCCAAGCCCGCTGCACCCCCTGCACCAGCTGCTGCTGAGACCATGACAGTCTTGGCTGCTGGGTGGATGATCTCGTATATGGCTGGCGGGAGGTAGCGGTGGCTGTCTGGAGCCAGCAGCTGCATCAGCACACGGTGGGCGTGCTTGTTGGTCAGCATCTCCTCAAGGTGGCCCTGCAGCAGGAAAAACACAAACCAGCACAGCACGGTGTTAGCTCTGCGCTGCTGTCACCAAGGAAACCCATAGTGTTGTCACTCAGTTGCTATAAGCAGGAATGCGTTGGTCTGCACAGTCTGCGCAGTCAATCAATTAGGCTGCAGCTCTCAGTGGTGCTCTTGTGAGCGGACGACACTCATCACAGGGATCAGTCCGCCCGTCGTCAAATACTTCATCACAGAGCTACGCAGCTAGACACACATGCACACAAGACACTGCCGGTGCCTGCACACCCACACCCAACCCCTGAATTGCACAGCACGAGCACACCCAGTGGGTACAAAGTGCAGGTTTGATTCCATTCCGCTTGAAGACAAATGCACACTTATTCTATGCCGTCTTAACACACCAAAAACAACACCGCCACTTCCAACCATGCTTCAGCACATGAAGGTGGCTTCATGACCGCCCCCACCGTGGTGAAGGCGTTCGAGAAAGATAACGCAGTTGTGAGGCATCATAAGCATGACGAAAGGGCTGTCCATTGTTGCAGGGGACGCACAGATGACAAAGCATGTGGACGCCTGTTCAGCATGCAGCTCAAGATGCCATACAGGGCATGCCAGATCACGCTGCAACACCAGCCTGGCTTTGAGCAAAGCCAGCAATATAACAGGTCATCCAACACATTGACGGCTGCCAAATACATCACATGCAGCACATACTTCCCACTACCACGCCTTTGGTCTGCTTCACACAAGAATGAGGCTTCATGACCACCCCCACCGTGGTAGAGGCGTTCGAGAAAGATAACGCAGTTTGTCAACATCATCAGCAGGACCAAGCATAGCAATCTCAGCAGGACCAAGCATGACAACATCAACGCATACCCCGCTACTCAGCTCCTTCCTCAAGAGACCCTCAAAACACCGAGGCCAACAGCAGCTGCACAAAACGGCACCTGTAACCCCCTGCCTCAGCCACCCAGTGACCCAGCAGCAGCACACCCACCTTCAGCTCGCCCAGGATGAGTTTGCTGGTCAGGGATGTGTCATCAACAACAGACAGTGCCGTCGCCACCACAGCATGGCCCCACTCGTTCTCAGTGGTCTGCCAGACAAAGCCTGCACACAAGCAGGCAGCCAAAAAAAAAACGGGCCAGGGTGAGGGAGGCAGAGTCAATTTTTTGCATGAATGATGAGAGGAGGCGGCGTCGTTGATGTTCAGGGACTGTACAGGCACCACCACTTCGGAGTCAACTGATGCCGCACGAGGGTCAACATGACAGATATGTCTGCTGTCCCCTCAACACCACCCTGACACGTTTAAGAGCTGCAGACAGCATAAGCCACAACCTGCTGCCCTTGCTTGCTGTATTGTGGCAGCGAGTGCTGGTTGCGCACCCTTCATGCCCTTCACCAGCCGCTTCCTGTCCTTGGGTGTGCCATACGCCAGCGCCATGGCTGCCGCAGCAGCACCATCATGGGTGTGCACCAGCTTCAGCGCATTGCCACCTGTTGCTGCCAGCGTGTCAATGACGTCAGCAACAACAGACCTGCGGGCCCAAGGCAACACAGCGGAGGGCGGCAGTGGAGTGTGGGTCCATGTTGGTGAGTAGCCTGAGATCATGCTTGACTGGCACACACACACGCATACATGCAGCGGATGCTTACATACTGCACATATAACAGGCAATTCTCCTTGTGCGCCATATAGTTTCAGGCATGCTCCTAGCACAGCAGGCTCACAGCGCACAGCAAAGATATCAACAACTAGCTCTCAGTGGTGCTCTTGTGAGCGGACGACACTCATCACAGGAATCAGTCCGCCCGTCGTCAAAAACTTCATCACAGAGCTCAAACAACAGCAGATCATCACAACTGTCTCAATCCACGTCTGCCTCCACAACCGTCCCCATCACCAACAAACACACTTTGCCTTCCCATGACCCCTCCCCACCAACAACAACACACATGAAGTGTCTGCGACATAAATCAATACGCAAGACCCATTTGTGTCAGCCCACACCATCTGCCACTGTGCTGCCACTCCCACCAGCGCGCTACAGCGCTGCCAATGCATTGCACTGCACACTTACCCTGGTGCCTCAGTAAGCAGCTCCCTCAAGAGCCTGTGGGTCATGGCAGGGTGCAGCAGCGCCTTCTCCAGCACAGGGGCCAGCCCCTTGAACAGCGACCGCAGCACTGCCTGCTTCTTGCTGCTGTCCACACTGCCCAGCAGCTGGCTCAAGTGACTGATGGAGTCCCCGGGCGTGCTGACGCCGCCAAACAGGCTGAACTCCCGCCCATACAGCTCAGCGCACAGCGCGTTGCGGCAGGGCACAGGTGATACGTTGTAGAGGTCGTCCAGCACGTCAGCCCCGCAGGGGTGGCGCAGCAGCTCTGCGACATGCCCCTTGAACAGCTTCACAAGGTCTGCAGGGCAGCAGCACATCCAAGATTGTGCTGTCAGCAATTTTTGGTTGATATATGATAAGTATTGGTCAAGACGGCAGTGGAAGCTCCTAATCTGGAGGATGGTCAAAGCGGCAGAGAAAGGTTGGGAGATGAGAGCAAGTGAGCATGGTGTGCATGGCGGGCAAGACAAGAGTGAACTGCCAACAATTGTGTCATGAGCCATGAGCGGGAGGTGTACAGGAGTGAAAGAACCGGACACACATGGGCGTGTGCACGGTGTGAAGTTCCTGCTGGGCTTGCTGTATGCAGGGCCATGACCACACCGCAGCATGGAAGGCTGCAGCGTGATGTCACGATGTCATGCCACTGCACTTCAGTGCCGAGTTGCTGGCTGCAGCAGATAAGAACAGCCTGGGTGCACATGACATATGTACTCAATAGCTTTATCAAATGCATTACCCCATCAACAGGCCACACCAGGCCTGGTCCACATTAGCCCTACCAGGTCGCTCACTTTTCCCCAGCTGCCCTGATGGTGCTGCTGCTGCTTTACCCCCCCCCCCCCCTTTTGCATTCAGTTGCTCACACACTCTCAGTGTCACTACACGCCCACCGCCAAACCCCTTTGTGCTGGTCAACTGCACCCACCTGGCACCTCCTCCTTGGGGGCTATGTTGATCAGCTTCTGCACCACATGGCGGCCATACTTGGACTTGCTGAGGGGCACCATGTTGGCCCGCACCTCACTCGTCAGCTTGGCTTTGTCGCTGTCAGTGCCCTCCTTCATGCACCACTGGATCACACGTGAGGCGCTGTGGTGGTTGGCCAAACCCATGACGTTGCCTACAAGCTGCAGTCAGCAGCACAGTCAGGGTCCAAGAGTCAGGGTCTTAGAGTGCAGGGCAGTGAGGGAGTGCTGTGCCTGGGACTCATCACCACAGCATGCCGGCCAGGTCAGTGCTACCAGCATGCCGGCCAGGTCAGTGCTAGTCAATCCTGCATGGTTACGGGCCTCTACTGCTTTGTAGACTCCAGGACCTTATGAGGGATGCGCCCAGTCATGGAACCCACCGCCGCACCTTCTTGATGATCTGTGCCACCAGCTGCTGCTTCTGCTCCTTCGTGGTCTGCTTGGGGCGCAGCTCCTCCCACAGAAGCACTGTCTCCTGTAGACGCAAACAGGCACAGCACATCATACACAGTGAACTTGACTGCAACAGGCAGCCCCGCATCCAGGAGGGTGTGACAATGCAGGGTGCACCTCAGGAGCCCCCTGCCAGCTTGACAGCTGCAACAACGCCATGCCGACAAACAGAGAAACAGAGGCACGAACCACCGTGTACTTCAATTTGAGCCTTAACAGCTGCAGGCTCCCTGCCGCACCAAAGTGGGTGTGCCGGTCCCTACCTGGATGGTGGCATAGTTCGGCTTAAACTTGAGCTTCTTTTCCTTCCTGGCGTCTTTTTGCTCACGCCTGAAGCACCAACATGAAGTACTATAAGCAGTCTACCACTGAAGATACATGCAGCAATGGCAGGTGCAACCCCAAAGACACTGCAGCTGCTACTGCTGTTGCTGCTGCTGCTGCTGTTGCTGCTGCCGCCTGCGCCTGCTTACTTGCTCAGCAGCTTCACAGGCTGCTTCTCGGGCTGCTTGAAAGGCTTCTTGCCCTTTGCGTCCGGCTTGAGCCGCTTGGCTGCTGGCGCGTCGTCCCGAGGACGTTTCCGCTTGCTTTGATCAGCCACCATCCTAAGTGTGGCTGGATGCCCCTGAGTTGCCGTGATATCAAACACAACACATCGCGCTATCCCTGACTTTGACGGGAATTCCCAGTGTCGGTTCTTGTAACTGTCACTTGCAAGCCTTGGCTGCTATCGACAACAACTCGCTTTGTCTTCATTCGAAGATTGTCGTAAACGTCAGCTGCAAAGAGTATCTTACAGCCACCATCGTCAGCTTGCTCTGCAGCCAGCACCGGCACACTGCTGCCACAGATCATCAGGAACAGAAGAAGCAGCTGAGCTGCCTGAGCTATTCCAGTCCCCTAAACAATGAGGCCACTGACAGAAGAGGTGAGCAGCTGCACATGCAGCGTCCCTCGGGCAGTGCTGCAGGCAGGATGGCCGGCTGCAGCGGCAGCAGTAGCGGCAGCACAGCTGACCCACATTGCTGACGCTTGCTGTGGCTGAAATTGTGCAGGAGACCAAGATGGTGTTTGAGAAGCTTTACAAGTTCATCGGAAAAGATATCAAAAGCATGATGGAGCGCCCTGAGGGCCACTACTGCCTGCGCCTGCACAAGAACAGGGTGTACTACGTCAGTGAGGCACTCATGAAGAAGGCCACAAACGTGAGCAGTCGCATCTGTCATTGCTGTTGCGTAGCTTAGCGTAATGTAGCTGAACATTTCAAGCACACCAGAGTTGTCACCGACGCTAGCCTGTCCTGCCTACAAACCACTGATTAGTGACGGTGTTTTGACTTGTGCATGTTGTTGCGCTGCGGTGCAGGTTGCCCGTGATAAGCTGGTCAGCCTGGGCACACCCGTCGGCAAGCTTACACACTCTGGCAAGTTTCGGCTCACTGTCGGCGCCCTGGACGTACTGAGCAGATATGCAAAGCACAAGGTGGGTGCGGCGCAGCCGGCAGCAAGCATCGGTTCACCTGCAGCGGCGCCATGGTCTGTTGAGTAGCACTTAGTAGCGGTTGCTGTCTGCGTTTGGGTTAGGGTTTGTACTTTGTGGTGGCTGTCGTCTGCGTTCGGGTTGTTGGAAGCTGTCTTGTGTGCCTGACCTGGCTTGGACCAAGGACGACAAAACACCCGCACTTGACCCCTGAGAGTGCAACCATTTTTTCATCTTTCCACTGAGGTCCTTTGCTGGTGGCTCTTTGTGTGTTGTTCCCTGTCTTCTCATGCATATGTTTTGCCGGGTCATGCATTTGTTTTGCCGGGTCATGGTGGAAGCACCGTTGTGGCATGTGTCCCTTGATGAAAAACAAAGATAGTCTTCAGTTCAAGTACTGATTAACCGTGAAGACACATCTTTCTCCAACTGAGGACACCTTGTGCTGTGCTGCCTAGTACTCGAGCACTGAGTGTTGTGGTCATGATGCCATGCTGCACCTCCAGTCACAGCTGTCAGCAAATGTTCCCAGTACTTGTATCTGTCCCTGTGCCACTGCCATGTCCCGATGCTGCAGGTTTGGTTGAAGCCATCTGCAGAGATGCAGTTCCTCTACGGCAACCATGTCGTCAAGTCAGGCTTGGGCCGCATCACAGAGAACACACCAACCTACACTGGGGTAGTCGTGTACAGCATGTCTGATGTGCCCCTGGGTTTCGGCGTGGCAGCCAAGAGCACTAATGAGTGCAGGAACCTGGAGCCGGCAGGCATTGTGGTGCTGCACCAGGCAGACGTGGGGGAGTACCTGCGGGCTGAGGACGAGCTGTGAGCGTGCAGGTGCAGCACCGGAAAAGACATACAGACGGACACACAACCCACCCCGTGCAGTGTGGTGCTCCATGCCCTTACACCACTGCTCCATATACTCACACCATTTGGGCTGCGCGGAGGCTGGCAGAGTTGCCTAGCTTCCAGCGGTCAGCAGTACCAAATGGTACTGTTGCTGGCCAGTTGCTTAGCAGCTCTACCACACTGCACGTGCCACATTAATTCGCCGTGCCTGTGTTGTGGCTTTGGCCCCTGGCGCAGAGCACAGCAGTTGCGGTTTGCAGTCCCATCCTGCAAAGGCTGGAGTCTTGGTCGTGCTTGGTTGTTGTTTGACACCTGGTCATTCAGCATAGCCCCCAAGGGCGCACATGACATTTCACCCATCCACATGCCCGAGGCACGTGCCATTTCCAGACAGCATCATGTATGGTGTTGTTGTTGAGGTGGCTGAGTTTTTGTGCTCAGCAGCGCTCCCGGCCCCTGTCTGTTGACTGCTTGACAGGCAGGCGTATGTGCGGGCCTGGCACTTGTTGCCATGTCAGTGCTGCTTGCTGAGATGCAACCCAGAGCGCAGTGTGGTTGATATGCCGTTGCCGTTGTGGCAGTCACAACTGCGTGGTGGGTGCAAAAGAGTTTCGCATGGAACATCTCTTTGTAAAAATAGAGCCTTTGTTCACATTCATTTGCTAGTTGAAACTGGGTCAAAAATGACATTCAGAGTACAACACCGCTGCAGCTGCTCCAACAGCGTGTACATGGCGCATTGTGTAGCTGTTCGTTATAAAGCATATTCCTGAAGCTCTTGGTCGCAGCGTTAATCCTGTAGTGACAGTCTTGTTCAAACCAGTCGTCTCAGATCTAGCAGTAGCAGTAGGTGGTCGATGCGGACTATGCAGGCACTGCAAGGGCGCAGTATCAATTCCGTGAGCTCCATCAGGTATGCTCAGGTGGACAACTTAGGCTCCTGCGGACCACGATCTGCATGACCCATGCTGGTGGACAGCTGCAGAGTCACCTGCTTGTGTGTGGCGCAGGTCACAACACCAGCTGAGCCTGAGGCCAGCAGACCCTCCGGAGGGATGGCTGAAATGCCAAAAAGCAGCTTCCAGTGCAGCAGCGGCAGTGGCTGTTGCTCTTGCCCTTCAAAGTTCTGTGGCACTGGGCTCTGCAATTGCGCAAGAGCAACCAGCGCTGTGCCCCAGCCAACCAGTAAGTGCAGCTGAGAGTACAGCAGGTCATTGCATGTGCAGTGCATGTTGAAGACGCTAATACGAAATGGTTGACACTACTGTGCTGCTGGGCTGCTCCACTACTTGTCTTGGTGCAGAAGTACGGTACAGCAGCAATGCACCAGCAAATATCTGTTTCTGTGCATTGTACTGTCCCACCGTTGCTGCTGCAGAGCGTGGTGCAGCAACAGCAGCAGCAGCAGCAGCACACCGCACAGCGGTGGCAACTGCCTGTGTTGGTGCAGCCGCTGGCAGAACTGGCTGGCTTCTTTGACAATGCGGACCCCACGGATCCATTCACGCTATATGGCACCAACTTGTAAGTAAAGCTTCAGAGCCCTCCCACCTGGCCCTGCCTGCAGCATGAGACATTACAACAACAGCAGCAACGCGGCCTTGGCAGCAAAACCCAGCAACCCAACTTTCGAGCGTGGTTCTGTGTGACACATGCGGCCATGCTGTGGGCATGAGCCGGCTCTGCCAGCCTGACGCCCATTAACTCCAGGACTGGCAGCTGTTGTACTACAGTAGTGCCACCCTGTGATGCTGCCATGCTGCTGCTGCTGCTGCCGCCACCGCCGCTGCGTGGCTGACTGCAATGTTGAACAGCAAAAAGTACGAGATAGAGCAGATGCAGGGAGAGAAGGTGGTCAGCAGGTCGCGCGGGTTCACTGTGGACACATGCGTCAGTGGGAAGACGGCCAGTGAAGAGACACCCATGTTCAACGGCATGTCCACAGGGGCCAAGGTGTGCATTGGTCTGTGCAGCTTGTGCAGTTGCGGGGTGGCCTGTTCCCGCTGAACAGAACAGCCTCTGATGCAGCCTCTGATTGCTGCCAGCAAGATTGTTTGCAGTGCCAACGCGCATGGTATGGGACCAAGCAATGGCATGTGGTCCATGCCAGTGCCTTTGGAGGCAGCTGTCGTGCAGAACAGATCGGAGATGCGTACATCAAACAGGGTGGCTTGATCATGTGCTGCGCTGCCTGCTTTGTACAGTAGTACAGTGGTCCACAAGCTGTGTTGAGCACATGAGGGGCTGGCACATCATTCGTTGCATTTCATGTACTGAGGCAAATGCTTACGGGCGCTAAGGTTGCTTTGTTTGTTGTTCTGCAAATCCGTGCTGTTGTCTGCTGCAGGTGGAGGCTGGGGAGGACCTGCTGTGCAAACGTGCCACAGGCTCCGACCTGAAGGTGGCCTGCAAGCAGTCATGTGGCAGCGCGTGTGAGGCAGCATTGGTTGCATACGAGTCCCGCCTCACTGCTGAAACCGGGCTCACGCTAGACAGCAAAGAGCGGCAGCGGGTGCTGAAGAACTGCAGGCACTCCTGCTCCTACGAATGCACAAAGAGCGGGAAGGCGCATGACTTTGTTGTGCCAAGCAGAAGATGATTAGTGTGGGCGATGGCTGCTTGGGACCAGTGCTGCAAATGGCAGCAGGTTGCAATAACTGGTCGGCTTTCAGCTTGACAGCTGAGCTGCATGACTCATCATCATGGTGTGTGCTCCAATGCGTTGTTTGGTGCTCTGCGGGTTGCTCTTCATTTCAAACCTTGGGCTTGTCCCAGCTGTCAGTGTTGCTGGGGGACATATTCATTTTCTGTCACTGTCATGCTGTCAGTGTGACCACCACAAGTCATGGTTACCTTGCCACCGTCTTGCCTGTCAAGTGGCATGCCGCGCACGGCTGCTGCCGTACATTGTGTGTCTACGCCATGTTGTGACAGAGCGCCACACAGAGAGCCACCTAGTGCCACTGCCTCCTTTCTGGCTGCCCAGATCAGTTGTAAAGCCAGACTGCTGCTGCTTGTGGAATGCAATACGTGGGTGTATTCCCTTCCTTGTGTTCAAGACGGACATTTCCCGGATGCAGCAAGGAGAGATTGTTGACGTACCATGCGGTGTGCGCTGCGCTCGAGCACAGCACTGAGAGTTTCTGGGCTGGTATGACCTCAGTATCATGCACACCAGTTGACTGACTGCTCTGCTCCTAAGATTGATGGGTGGCTGGAATGAGTTCACTGATACAGGCAGCATGCAATAGACACTTGTACGTGATAAACTTGAGGCCAGCTGTCACATACACAGACTTGGGGCACCAGCCACCATAACAGTCCAAAAGTCCAGTGCCACAGAACAATGGCCTCAGTACAATGTCAAAGCAGAGCACTTATCCATGAAGTTGCCAAGCAACATATCAAGCACATCACTGTGCCCTAACACTCGCCGACACTGCTGAGGATAGTGAAATGTAACCACCCGACTGCGGCAACTTGCTGCCGCGCCAGGCAAAAATTCCTGGCTACCTGCCTGACTGCTGCCGATGCAGGCACTCAAGCAGGCTTGCCAACTGCGTTGCTACAGCAGCCACCCCATTGCAGGCTGGAGCTGCCTTCTGTAGCTGCAGCAGCAGCCCCTCAGTCAGGGACATAGCATCCCCTGGCCCCGTGTGCCGCCGGCAACTGCACACTGTCGTGCATTGTGGATTCAGCTCTGCTTAAGGTTCACGCATGCCCACCCCCTCTGCTCTGCAGTCCAGTGGGGTCATGTATAGCTCCGGCTGTTGAGTGCTGAGCAGCTGATGCTTTGCAGCCCCACAGCAATCAGTCCAAGTCCTGCGGTGGGCAACATCAAAAGAGAAGCTCAGGGCACTGGGCGCACCAATCCACAGCTGCAACCCTGCCATGCTGAACATCTGTAGGTCAGCGACAAAGTTTGGGTGCTGCGGCATTGTATCACACCCAACAGCGTCCAGTCTGCTGCAACGCAAGCCAGCAGATCGCCGCAGTGTACTCCACCCACTGCAGCCGCAGCAGCACCCACCAGGAAGTCAAAGCGCGCCAGCATGCTGCCTTTTAGGCGTGCTGCCTCCTTCTCAGCACGCACTGCTTGCCGTATCTCGGGCTCTGTGACTGCTGTCAGGCCTGGCGGCACCTCCTTGGCAGGGTCCACCTGCCCCATCAGCACCAGGTTCTCACCCCGAAGCACATAGATGCCCAGCGGGATGTCACAGAACAGGTTACCAACTATGATGCGCTCTACTGCATGCTCCAGAACTAGGTTTGCGAACTGATCGAAGGAGCGCAGGACGCCGATGATCTTGCGCCCATCCCTGAGCTGTACCAGGAGCTTCTGGTCAAGCTCTTCTACCAGCGCTGTGCCTGGTGGCGGGTACTCCATATTGTGCTGGAAGGGTGCCTAGCTGAGCGCCTGGTGATCCAAACTGTCTGGTATCATCGGCCTCGTGGTGTGTGACCTGACAACTCGGCAACCTGCTACTGCGTGCGGTGGTTGGGTGTGCACAGCAGCTGTTGTGCAGGGATGGCAGGCTGCTGTGTTTCTGGGGTGGAGGCAATGAAGCAAGATGTAGGGCAGCTGAAGCAGAACCAGACTTGATACAGAGAAGTAGGAGGGGAGAGCAAAATCATTCTGTTCGTTCGGTGGTTGTGTGTGTGTGAGGGGTCACACATGGACAACCTGTCGGTTGTCGGAGGTCTAAGGCGAAGGAGGGGAATTCAGAGCAGTTGCAACGGCTGGTTGTTACCTCAAGCCTCGCTCAGGCTCGGCTCCTCCTGCATTAACGACGCCTGATCACGACTTTCACCACCGACACCAACACCAACACGGATCCACCAACACACACAGCCACAATCCAGTGGTCACGCGCTGGTCATGACCCCTCTAGGACAGCTTTCTGATGTCGGGAGGTGCAGATGTGCGCCCTCCCACTCCATCCCACCAACAGTGCACAGGGTCCCCACTGCCAGGCGTGTGCATGCCAGGGCCCCCAGGCAGCCATTGCAGCAGGCAGCAGCTGTGACGGCTTTTCAGCCGATCAGGAACCGCCAGACCTGCAGGATCTTGGCGCAGGCAGCAGCAACTGGCGTGCTGCAGTCCGAAATCGGCATCCCTCAGGTACAACAGTACAGTGTGATGCGCATACGGGGTGATCCTGGGCATGGCCAGGCCTGCATACATTTGCTGCATCGTCGTTCTGCAGCAAATCTCTCCGCTCCTGCCAAGTTTCTTGTATTACAGCTGCCCGCGGCTAGCCTTGGCTAATTGCAGTAGCAGTTTCAATGCAGCATGGTGCCTTGGCTGGTGTGTGCATGCAACACATAGCCGTGCACACCTGACCTCCACCCAGATGACACATATCCTCCGTTTGCGTTTGACTCTGTCCTACAGCCCACACCACCCCCCGACCCCAAGATCAACATCGAGGGTGTGGTGTGCCTGCCGGTGACCAATGGTGTGAAGTGCCTGCGTGGCGTGTGCAATGAGCGCCTCAAGTACGAAGTGGAGTACAGCCTGAAGAAGGGCACAAGCGAGAATAGCTACCTGCTGAGTGTGAGTAGACAACCAGGCACAGCAGCTGCTAAGGCACCCATCGCTTGTGTTCTTGGGGCCCTTCAAGGCCAATTACTAAATGGGTTCCTAGCTGTTGCAGGGTCCGTACAGCTGTTGTCAGGCAGGCAATGGGGAAGAAGCAGGGGTGTGTTCATATCACTTGTCAGTGCGTAGTTCAACCCCTGTGTGTTGTGTCTGCAGGGTGGCAACGGCCAGAAGTACAATGTACTAATTGATGTGCCTTTCAAGGTCTTCTCAGATGCGTTTCGTGAGTCACACCAGCACCACTACTGCCATCACTATACAGCACCCTGCACAGCTGCATGCTGAACCCCACCGCAGCTTTCCCCAACACTGTTGACAGGCAGAGTGCAGGCACACGTACACTCCCCATGTGGGACCTTGCGAGCTCTTTTTGGTTGAGAGCACCCTCAGCATTGATGCTGGAAGCAGCAGGAGCCAACCTGTAGAACTCATCAACGGCAATACATGGAGTCCCTCACACCACTCTGCTGCTGCTGCTGCTGCTGCCTGGGTATCGCCTGCCACCAGTGCCTGTGCTGAGCCAGGAGGTCGCACCCAACCAGCTGACCCACATCATCATCACCCACTTGGGCCCCAACCGCTTCCCCACCCTCAAGGCTGTGCTGGAGGCAGCAGTGGCCGGCCGCCCTGCTGGCAAGCCCCTCAAGCTGGTGGTCACAAACCCAGCCAAGGTGGCACTGCAGAAGGGCCTGGCAGGTGGGGGCGGGGGCAGCTGCCATTTACTCTACACAGACTGAGGATGGCGATAGACTGCTTGACTACTCAACTGCACACGTGCAACCCATGCCTGTAACCCATGAGAACGTGCACCAGGATAGAGACAGTAATCATAGCTTGCACGCTATGGTACAGCGTCTCGCTGCTGGGGCAAGACTTGCTGAACGACCACATGCTGTGGGCTGGCAACATCATGTTCATGCTGCAGTGGGCGCATGTGCCGTAACTTGCAGTGGCGCCATGCACCTGCAGTGCAGTCTCATGTCTGTGCACATGGACTGCTGGTGCCGACTGTGTGTCGTTGCTGTGTATTGTTGTTCTGCAGATGTGTTGGATGCCGCTGGCCCTGCCATTGAGTGGGTTGTGCCCAAGGCTGAGGGCACCATCCCCATCACTGACAGCTACAGCATGACAGCCGTGCTGACACCCACGCCCCGCTGGCCTGATGCCATGTGTGTGATCGACCCCGCCAGCAAGGTGGTGTTCACCAGCAAGTTCTTCAGTGCACATGTGGCACCGGGCCTGCTCAACAGCAAGGTGAGGTCACTCGCAGGGCGTGGTGGCAGCAGCCAAGCATGTTGCTGGTACTGCCAACTGATAGCCCAGACTTCTTTGAAGAATTGAAGGATCAAGGCCGCGTCTGACAGCCCCTCTCAGCAGCAAATTCCAGTTCATAGGGCAGTAGTAGTGTCTCAGATAAGGTAACGTTTCAGAAGACTCCGGTTTGCAGCAGGTGGTCATGTTTGCTGCCTGGGGGTGGTGCATTCACCCGGTGGGCAAGCGCTACGGTTGCCCATGGGCACAAAGCCCTCCAGTAGGTGTTGCCTCGTGCACAGCAAACTTCTGGTCACCACTGGTACATTCATGTAAGCAGAGTTCAATCCACCTTCTCCCAGAAGCCACACGCAGGCGCTCCATCCAGCCCCCTTGATTTCAATCAGGCGCCCTCTCCTCCTGCCTCACGTCCCTCGCCCGCTGTCGCATCCCCTGCAGGCCAAGGACAACGCCTTTGACGTGGGCGGTTGGGACACCTACGGCGACCACTGGCGCTACTTCTTTGAGTGCATGCTGGCCCCCACCGCCTCACAGACCCAGTCTGCCCTGGAGAAGCTGCCAGTGACAGCCACCCCACGCGCATCCATGGATACACCCTCAAAGTTCATATCTTCTGTCATCAGCTCGTGGTCAGCCATGGTGTCAGAGATGACTCGTGGCAGCAAGGAGGTGGCCAAGGCGCCGGCAAAGAGCTCGGCAGCGCGGCTGTTTGCGTATGCGCTGGCACCCCAGCACGGCCCCGTTATTCGCACCAGCTTGTCCAACCTGGCTGCTGAGTACAGGAGCTGGACACAGGACCAGGTGAGCCTGCCGCTTGCTTGACGAGTTTCTGCCTTGCATTGCCGTGCTTGCTGCCTCTTTGTGCTTTGTGGCTGGTGGGTGGGGCTTTTGTCCTGCTGGGAGCCAGGTCCAAATGGTGGGCTGCTGTGGGCCGGGTGGCAGCCACGGATCCAGCCAGGTGCGGCTGGCCACTTGGAATGGATGCTCAGCGGGGGTTCCAACTACCGGTTTCGCGTCCAACGGGCGATACGGGGTTGGTGGCACTGATTAGCCTTCAGCCATACCCTGTGCTAGTGCTTGGCACCCTGCTGCAAGTAGGTTGATCCAAACCCTGTGCTGCTGCCGCGCGCTTGCTTGCTGCCTCACAGCTTGACAAGGCCAAGGCCAGCAAGGTGCTGGTGATGTATGCCAGCGCCTATGGCAACACCGCTGCCCTGGCCCAGGCGATCAGCAGGGGCGTGGTGAAGGCTGGTGTTGCAGTGGACACACTCAACCTGGAGCTGGCCTCGCTGGATGATGTGGTCAAGGCAGTCAAGGAGTCTGATGGCTTCAGCATCGGCAGCCCCACACTGGGCGGCCACATGCCCACTCCTGTGCAGGTGCGTACAGACATAACACAGCTTCACAATGCAGTTCCCTCACCTTGGCTTGGCCTGCAGGGCACTTTGCACCGTGGCGTGTGATGCCCTGCATCCATTCAGAAATTGTCAGTACACAGGCCAGAAGGCCGACATGGGTGTCACTTCTAGTTGCCAGTTGGCATGCTGCGTGTGGCGGGCATTATGCACAAGGGCATTCAGCTTCACCCCCGCCCTGCCTTCATGGCCGCCAAGTCCTGTTACAGCACCGTATGTAGGCTCATGCTCCCCTACTGCATGGCGGGCATGGCACACCGGCATCACATGGTCCACAGGGTTGCGATCGGCTGCACCCACTCTTTGCTGTGTTGCTGCAAACATTTGCTGTGTTGCTACCACATCCCCACTGGCTGCCTGCAGTTGGCCCTGGGCTCCATCCTGCGCCAGGGCAACGCGCGTGAGCTGCCTTGCGGTGTGTTTGGCAGCTTTGGCTGGTCCGGTGAGGCTGTGGATGAGATGGAGGGCAAGCTGAAGGATGGTGGCTACAGCTTTGCGTACGACCCAATCAAGGTCAAATTCAAGCCAACACCCAAGGTAGGGCCCTCTGGCGCAATCAGCACATGTCAATGGGTGACAGGCATGGTGGTCAGTCTGATGGGCGGCTCGGCAAGCAGTGCAACCTGCTCACACCACTGTAACATGGTGCACCTTGTGCGGCAGTATGCAGTTCCAGTGCAATCTCACTGCACCGTCGACGTGCTTTTTTTCACTGCTCTCATCATGTTGCGCCTGTGTGCTGACATCAGGCGTCCCTCCCTTCGTGTGCCCGCCTTGACCTGCCTGCTGTCACGTATCACTGCCTGCCCCAGGACCTGTCCACCTGTGAGCAGTCTGGCACTGCCCTGGCCGTCAAGGTGAAGCGCAGGCAGAAGACCAAGGAGCAGGGCACCATGGGCAGCATGGCAGCAGTCACAGCCAGTGGCCCACAGCTGGCCATGGGGCGGGTGGTCAGCTCGCTGTGTGTGGTCACGGCAAAGGATGAGGACTATGCCACAGGCATGTTGGCAAGCTGGGTATCACAGGTGAGGCTGCACCGGGGGCTCAGGCGGCATGGGGTACAGCGCACCATGTAAGGGCTTGTGAGAGCTGTGCTGCGGTTTGCCAACCAGCAATGCAGGCTCCGCTTGGCACACAGGCAGACGATGAGTGGGAGAGAGAGAAGCGCTGCCTGCACTGGCCGCATGTGTGCTGAATGTGTTGTCGGCAGACTTCTACAGGTGCTATGGCTGCTTCTGGCAAAGTTGACATATGACTTGCAGCCAGCCAGTTCATCTCACAAGGACAGTCTGATGTTGGTGTTGCGGGTCGTGTTGAACACTTGAGCCATGTGTGGTGTTTGTTAAATGTTTCATTTGTTGCTGCAGGCTTCGTTTGACCCACCAGGTGTGACGGTGTCCATCAGGAAGAGCCGCACCCTGGAGACCATGCTGATGCCTGGCAACCCCTTTGCAATCAGCATGGTGGCTGAGTCACAGGCAAAGAGGGTCAGGAAGGTAAGGCGGCAAGGCTAGTGTCGGTGTTGGGTTAGGTGTCAACTGTCTGCTGCGGCTCGGCAAGTGGGGTGCAATCCTTCTTATATGTTCAAGGGAGATGTGGTTTGCAGGCAGGGCCCACTGCTGCTCAGCTGGGATTATAGCTGCTACATAGTATCACACATGATGTTGGTGTGTATGTTGCAGTCCTGTGTGTGCTGCATTGTGCCACAGCTGACAGACTGCACATTGCAAAGACACCACTGTGCATGCTCTGTGCCTGGTTGCTGTGTCACCCCTGTCCTGCCCTGCATGCAGATCATGAGCAAGCCCTTCACCCGGGAGCAGACCGGCTGGCCAATCTGAGGACACACCCCAGCCCTATCAGCGGCACACCCGTGCTGGACACCTCCAACGCCATCCTGGACTGCACGGTGGTAAGTGTGTGCAAGGGTGGTGGCCTGTGCACGCAGTTCTCAGCTGCGTCAGTCCTGGCTAGGGTGGTTTGGTTTGATTTCGGTCAAGACAAAGCCATGTTCTGCTCACAGCCGCCTTGCCTAGTCTGGAGCGACCCTTTGCCTGTGAAGGCAACGGCAATTGCGCCCTGTTATGTCGCACTCATCCCTCCCGCAACTTGTCACGGTGGCTCGTCTGCATCACACGCACATTTGATTGATGTGTTCCTAACTGTTGCCGCTGCAGGTGAGCCGCATGGAGGCGGGTGACCACTGGGTGGTGTATGGCTACGTGCAGGACGGACAGCTGCAGAACGACAAGGAGCTGACGGCAGTCATGCACCGCAAGGCCGGCAACCACTACTGAGGGGGGCAGCACACCACCTCTTGACTACATCTCTTACAGCAGGGTGAGGCTGCTGTGCACAGTTGCTGCACCCCAAGCGTGGTGGCAATGGGCTGTTGGGCAATCGGGCCTCCTGGCAGCTGCCCAGTAACAGCAGAGAGTGAGGCACCGGCACCAGAGTGAGGTCATGCGCAGCCACCAGGGAGTGAGAGCGTCACAGGAGTGATTGCAGCATTTGGGTATGGTGCGGGTACACCCGCCCAAGCCATGAGAGGATTGCTGGTCTGCAGGCCACTGCGTTGTGTGGATGGTTTCCAAGCAGAGGGTTTTTTGACACTCATGCCACTGCCTTGAAGGGACTCGTGCCACGGGCCGGTTGGGTCAGCATGCATTGTTGGTATGTTTGGTGGTGTTGGTGCCTGCGTCCTGTGCTGGGCAGTCGGCAAGGCTGTGCTCTTTTTGTACACTGGGTTCGCCTGCCACACTTCTTTTGTGATAGCAGCTTGTGTGGGCCTCGCGTAGGTGCATGCTGTGCCAACTTCAGCGGCGGCTTGTTACCTGTGTGTTGCTGGTGCTATTGCGCTGACAAAAGGCTTGTACCATTTTTTGAGGAGTTGAGAACTGCGTGTTGTTGCATACCAGGAGGGAGCTGCAAGAACCGCCCCATCCAGTTTTGGCTGTTGTGGAAGGCACATTGCTGGTTGCTGTATCCATTGCAACCAAGCAGGTGCTGCTTTGCATGTGTGCCCCTGAGTGGCTCATGTACTATGCCGTCTTTTGAATGTGAGCTGTGCTATTGTTGACCGCGTGGTTTGTGTAATATCTTTGCTGGTTTGGTTGGGGGCCACCCAGTTTGAGTGACCACATGCTGGTGGGCGGGGATGTGTGGGTGAATCGCGTGCACATCAGGCGGCATAAGAGGGGAACAGGTAGCTTGTCAGCATGAGTGGCTTGCGTGTGTGTGGGGCCACAGTTTGCGGTAGGCCAAGTTTTGCAGCAATCCAAGCATGCTTGTCTAATTGGTGCCTTGGCACAGGGGCCGGGTGGTGACAGCTTATGCAGTGGGGCGTATTCTGCTTCACTGAACAAGGCGAGTAGCTCCCCAGCACTGCAACTGTGTCAAGGGGATCGGACTGTTTCAAGGGGAGGGGGTGTAACCCGGGGCGGGGAGGGGGGAGGGGGTACTTTGACAGGGGGCGGGTGTTGCATCGAGGTCAGAGGTCAGGTAGGCTGAAACATGTTGAATTGGTGCGTGTGTCATGCCCCCCGCTTAACTGGTAGTGTTAACCGACAGGTTCAGTCACAAACCCTGAACCAAAACCCGATCCCCCCCTAAGAACCACGGACGGAATTTCGGTGCAAGACCATTTGATACGTTTCCTTAGCGCTTGTAGATGCGTTTGAAGTTCCACTTGCAGGCGAACCTTGTGTAGCGCCTTCGCTGGACTTTTTTGTGCTCCGGCATGGCTTTCTCCAGCTTGCAGACCCTACACACGGGCCATACAATCGTTCCCCGACATCAAAGGACTGCTTCTCCGTGCTTGCTGCGGAACAGCCAGTGCACCAACTTGCACGCAAATCCACAGCAATGCAGCAGACGTCAGCAGCTGCTGGGTGCTAGCACAGCACTTTTATATGGACAACTACCATGGCAGCACATTGCCAAGGCCTCGGCCACGGCCATTTACCATGAGGTCTCCATCACCAGCCTCTCCTCCGAGCTGGTCATTGAGGACGGGGTTGAGCCGTTTGAAGATCCACCAACATACGTCACAGCCACTGGTCGGATCATTGCGAGTGAGTGCCTGCAGGGTTGTGCCTGCTTTAGGCCAGTGCTGGTGCTGCTGCTGTTGGTGTGTTCAGCTCAGTGCTGGGTGCTGCTGATTGGTGGAAGCACTGGGGTGCCTGCAAGCACAGCCTTCTGATCAACTCATGTTTTGCTCCTCTGGTGGTGCCTGCAGTTGGTGATCTGCATGGGGACATGCAAAAAGCGAAGAAGGCTTTCCAGCTAGCTCGGGTGGCTGCAGAGAAGGAGGGTGGCAAGCTGGTGTGGACTGGCGGTGACACCGTCGTGGTGCAACTGGGGGACGTGCTGGACAGAGGGGACTGTGAGATAGGTGTGTCGGACATGGCACCTGTGACTTGAAGTTAAGCCTGTTGTGATCAGCAGCAGCACAGTGCATGTGTGCACAGCACTGTTGCAATCAGTCTACTGCTCAGGTCAGATCGCAAACCAGTTACTGCTCCCCCGAGTGTCAGCACGTGCTAGCTGCACAATTGATCTTGTAAGTACCCACAATACCTCAATTCTGTCTGCTGGTCGGCTCTTGTGGATCCTGCGCAGGCATCGTGCGTTTGTTGAGGGACCTTGACAAACAGGCGCGCAAGCAGGGCGGTGCAGTGTACATGTTGAATGGCAACCATGAAAGCTTGAATGTGTGCGGTGACTTCAGGTGGGCAGGCCTGCAGGTTATTTTGCAGCGGGCAGCGGGCCTTTTTCAGCAGCCAGTGAGCGAGCACCGCAGCCGCACCCCCGTGGAGCAGCAGCTGAGGAGGCTGGCCGCATGCATGTACAGTGCCTTGTCGAATGGCACCTTTACTGTTGCTGCAGCTGGATCGGTAGGGCACCAGCGCAACGCGGGTGTGCAGTTGTGCCAGGGTGTGCAGCTGTGCCTCTGTGTTTGTGTGTGCACTTGCTGACCTGCTGTGCCGTGGGCTGTCCTGTATATCCTGCTGTCAGGTATGTCACCCCAGGTGCCTTCATTGAGGCTGCTGAGGAGTTTGGCATCCCTCGTGAAGTTGCCATGCGCAACTGGGAGGGCTGCATTCAGGCACGTGCAGCGCTGTACCTGCCTGGCGGCCGCATTGCCAAGGAGCTCAGTCGTAACCCCACAGTGCTGGTGGTGAACGAGACAGCCTTTGCACATGGCGGCCTTCTGCCCACGCATGGTAAGCAGGCTCGGGCACACCCGTGGGGAAGTGCTGCAGGGTACGCGGGCAACGGCGGCATCTTTGTACATTTAGTCAGCATGACGGACTGAAGGCACTGCTCACTGAGACTGCTGCTACAGCAGGAAGGCGTGCAGGATGATGCAATGCAGGCACCCTGGCCCTGCGCGGTCAAATCACAGCAGCCAGTTTGACTGGCACAACTCTTGGCATGCTGTATCAACGTTCCCTTGCTGCCTGTGCTCCCCGCCCTGCCTTCCGCCCCTGCACTGCTGCCGCTGCAGTCAACTACGGGTTGGAGCGCATGAATGCAGAGGTGGCAGCATGGATGCGGCGGGATGCCCTGCCAGACGGCGAGGGCTTTGCTTCCCCGCCCTTCCTAGCCATGGGTGATGGCAACAGCGTGATGTGGAACAGGCAGCTCAGCCGGGAGAGCTACGCCAACCCCATCGACCGCTTCCACGCCTGCAACATGGTTGGTCAGGCGCTGGCGCGCATTGGCGCCAAGCGGGTGGTGGTGGGCCACACGCCGCAGCTGCGGGGTGTCAACTGCGAGTGTGATGGCAAGGTGTGGCGTGTGGATGTGGGCATGTCGTCTGGGGTGCTGAACGCACCCGTGGGTGTGCTGGAGATCAAGCCAGCAGAGGAGGAGGGCGGCGAGGTGGTGTGCCAGATCTTGAACGAGAGCTTCTTGGGCACATATGATGAGGAGGCCATGGTGGATTTCTGAGAAGCAGGGGACCTGCAGGACAGCGACGCCCACAGGGCAGCAGCAGCAGGCGTGCTGAGAGCACTGCGGTTCTGCACTGGAGCCGGCCTGCTGCTGCCTTGGCTGCAGCAGCAAGTTGTGGGCTGATGGGGATAGGCTGTGGTGTGTCCAGGACCAATACAATGCGTATTGCAGCAGCAGCTGCGGCCACAGCTGAGGTGCCTGCTGCCATCGGCCGTCCTTCTGCATCAGCCCTGTCTGCAACAGCTGTCAGCAGGCGGCTCAAGGTCCTTTGGGCCCATCCGCTGTACAACATGCATGCGGCTAACCGGATTGCCCTGTACAGCACCCTCAGCTTCCCTCCGTGTACAGGAGGGTTGGGCTGGTCTTCGCATGCACTGCTTCTGCCCCGGCTGTGTTTGTCGGGCGGTGGCTGCACAGAAGCACATATACACACTGTCGTTGGTCCACTGTCACACTTTGTTGCCTTGGTAGTGCTGTAGCTACATAGGCAGCAGGGAGTCCAGAGTGGGTTCGTTTGTTTAGGAGTTTTGGTCGGTGTCTTCATGTTGGGTGTTTGAGCTTGGCACTGCTGCTGCATGAGTGTGTCTGCTTGGGCTGTGAGCAGCAAGCAACTGCGTGGTGCAGTAGCTGTCATGCATGCACGCTTGCCTGCGCTGAGCAGAGGAGGGGATGGGTGAGTGAACGTGTTGTTGTCGTGGAGAGGTTCTGAGGGGTTGCACTTGAGCACACCTACAGTTTGCTTTGGTGTCCAGCGTGTCATGGCATTGGATCTGGAAGGAGGGGACATGAATGCACCTGGGGGGCAAACAGCACCAGCAGGCTTGTCTCGTCACACCTACTGCTGGACACTGGCAGTTGGTCTGATGGCGTGGGCTATCCCATGGCCACCTGAGCCCCCGACACAGATCTTCTAGGGGGTTGCTGGAGTCAGGAGAGGGTCCTTTGCGGGGGCTCAATGTGTCACTGTCTGCTGGTCTTGGGTGTATCAACTGTGTTTGCCTCAGTGTCATGCTGCAGGCACAGCGTGGGCATCGACTGGCTGTTTTTTTGGGTTGGTTGCTCTGCAGCAGGATGGACGTGTCCCGTGCTGCCAGCACGTTGTGGCAGGCACATGACATTTTGAATTCGGGGGCCACTGGAGCCTTGCTGTGCAGCGTTTGCGACTTCGGCGGCCACACATGCCTGAACATAGACACATGTGTGCGGCTGTGACAGCTACCATGCCAGCTATGTTGTTACAGGGGTGTGTGGAGGGGTTAACCAGGTTTCATGCCTGGTTGCTTGCCAGGCGGTCGACCAGGTTTTGTCTTTCAGGTGCTGAGCAACACGGCTGGTGCACAGCAGTGGTGGAAAGCGACCAGCAGGCCGCGACGCTGTTTGTTTGTTGCACGCAGTGTTTTTGTCACAGCTTGGTGCTGCCAGTACATGCGTGTTGACCATGGTACTGTGTGTGTGCTTGGCAAGTTTGCACAGTGTGTGGTATCCCTGGGCATCACCCATGGGTTTGTTGTTTTGCAGCTCCTGCTGCAGTGTATATGAGCATGCATGTGAGCGTGCACGGCTGCCTTGTGCCGCACAGCCATGATACCGCTGGGCAGGGGGACTTCAGACCTGGTGCCTTGCCACCTGCCTGGGACTGCCTGCTGTGGTGATCTGGTTGCAGTTGTGTTGTGCTGGCCAACCCCCACCTACCCCTGCAGCCGACTGGCACACAGGGCTTGTAGCCTTGACTTGTACCAAGAGTTATTTTTGCACTTTAGTCTGTGTGCACCCTGCTGAGCCTGTGTCGGCAGCTGGGTGGAGCTGCTGCCGTTGCAAGGGTGCAAAGCATGATGCCTGAGATGCATTTTTTTTGGCGCATCAGCCCAACATGCGGCTGGTTACGCAGTGGGTTGGCAAGTACTATGAGCGTAGAGTGTAAGGTGTGCTGGAGTGCTACAATGTGGCACAGCACAGTGGTCTCTGATCATGGTAACACCCCCACTTACATGCTGACCATGAAAATTGAGGCATACAAATATATGTTGAACTGCCTGCTTGCGGGTTTTGCAGTGTTGCTACTGCTGCACTTGCAATATAGAGACACACATTGTGTGATGCTTGCAAAAAAATGGCCCTGTCAACCACAGTGTGAAGCAGCGTGCACTGCTGACAACGTTGCTCCACAACGATAACAGCCGTTGGCACTACCTCTGCCATGTTTGCCTGACGACGCTGTCGCAACGCAGCTTCTGCAGCTGGTAATGTGAAGCGGGAAAAGCTGTGCAGCCATGGATACAGGACAGATCCACACCCCATACTAGGCAGTACAAACGATACCACACAGGACATGCAACAACCAGGGCAGGCTTCTCAGCGTATCTGCTGTGGCACCAGGGTGTACCCCGCTTTGACGTTTGCTTTGCTGGCAGCATTGGCCCACGCACTGCTAGCCATGCTGCTCCAGCTACCTTTGCCACTGGCCCCACTGCTGCTGCCCCCTGGTATCCGCACTGTCAGCCAAACCGGATGCTGGGTCAACCACCCGCTACGCCAGGCTGCCTGCACTGCCCCAGCTGTTGTGACAGCAAGCACCACAGTTGCTACCACGGCAGCAAACAGGAGCACATGCTGCAAGTGCCGTTGCTGCTGCAACCTGGCACCTTCTGCTGCGCTGTTGTTGGCCAGCTGCAGCACTGCTGCACCCAGGGCCCAGTCCAGGCCCAGCTCCGCCCCATCCTCACGCACCAAGGCGTTTGTAAAGTGCAGCTGCTGCCCCTCACTAATGCGCAGCACCTGGTGCAGCAGGGTCCAAGCAAAGGCAGACCCAAAGCAGTACCGCCACAGGTACTGCTGCTGCTCAGGCTCCTGACCATGGGCCATGAGGGTCTGTGGCCATGGCCGCGAACAGAACTGCCGAGCTGCTGTGGCGAAGTCCCCGAGGCTGGCAACGGCTGGAAGTGCCAGCGCCTGTGCTGTGTATGCAAAGTTTTCAATTGCCAGAAGGTCACCTGCAGCAAACATACACACCGAGCAATACACATATTGAAGCTGCCTTGACGCATGTGGCATCAATGTTGCCCAGCAAGACAGTCACATGCATGGTGTACGTGCGCTGCCGTGTAGGGTACTGCTCAGTGTGCTGGGTAGCGAGCTAGGTGCCTGCTGCTAGGTGCCTCCTCCTTCCTGATTTGTCAAAATATCGGTGTCATGGTTTTGGGTCTTGGGCAAGACCCAAAACCGAAGCAGCCCTGCCACCAAGAGCTAGACTTTCAGACAAACCACCTGATGCAGGGGCTTTCAGCAACAGCTGGTTTTCTCTGCTGCGCACCTGTCAGCTTCGGCATGTTGTCCGGCAGCTCAGGGCAAGGTGTCTCCTCAAGTGGCCTGCAGGAGGCAGGGTCAATGACAGCCTCCACCAGCTGCTGACACTGCTGCCACACCCCGGACCCTACCCTACCATCCTCGGATTGGTAGCCAGCAGGCAGGCAGGGGTCCACCACGCCATCCTCACCCAAATGCACAGCCGGCATCTGAGAGTGCTGCAGGCTGCCTGGCTGTGTGCTGCTAGCGCCTCCTGCCTCCTGCTGCCCTGCTGCTGTGCTGTTGCTGTGTGCTGCCGCCAGCGCTGCTGACAACTGCGCCGGGTGAAGAAGGGCCTCTGACGGATTCACCAGTGCAAGCTGCTTGACCAAAGTTTTTACCTTTGTTTGTACAACATCAAACCCATACCCTAAGTAGCTGTGAGACCACAGAGGATGGTTCACACCTGCCAACATGCAGCAGCAATGCACCCGGCAAGCACGTGTTACTTGACGTCATCATCATGTTTTTTGGACTTATGCGTGTGGACATTCGGTGTTGCCAGCCATGCAGGCAACACTGCAGTTTTGCCTACGTCAAGACTGGGCGACAAACAAAACTGGATGCAATCATAACTGAATCCAACCCAAGCACACAACCCCTAAGAGGACATGCAGCATGCACTATGGGAGGTGCTGGTTGGCTGTGGGCCCCTCCACCAACACCGGTACCCACACCCGCTGCCTAAACCACCTCCATAGAGGCCAGGACAGCCTGCAACAAAGGGCCAGCCTCACCTGGCAATCTCAACCGAACCCTTTGCTTGCTGCTGCCTGTGGAGTGCTTGTGCCATTGTGGGTCAGGCATGAAGGTCACCTGCGCGCTGGCCCCACCCATCTCCAGCAAGGCCTTGAAGCCCATGTGGCCTGAGTGCAGGTCCTTACGACTGTGGGCAGCATCCTCCGCAGCAGACTGCAGCAGCAGTGACGGCAGCAAGATGTGCAAGTTGTTCAACAGGCTAATGTAGCATATGCTACAGGATGCCCTTGAAGTGCTGGGACAGCTACAGGGCACCTGACAGCATGCTGCTGCTGATGACAAACTGGGCTGTGCGGCAAGCGCAGTAGTAGCAGCTTGGTTGAGTACAACCCTACTACACCCACGCAGCCAGAACGCCACCATGCACACCATAACCTGTGTATGATAGTGACTCTCACCTGCAAGTGCCCGGCTGCGTAGTTTGCTGCCACCCAGGCATACAGCCCCTCGTACGTCCCACTGATGATCTGAGCCCAGTCTGGCTCAAACATGAAGTCTGAGGCCCGGAGGGCGCTGCGACACTCCATCAGAATGCCATCCGCAGCTGCAGTTGGCAGCAGTCTGAGGCCTGCTGTTGCCATGAGGTACACCGGTGTGCGAGGAACCTGTGATGCGGGTATGTGCTGGGCTGCAAACTGCAGGAGGGGCTGCAACGAGGCAGCTGCTCCAGCGGCATCATTAGCATATGCTGACAGCCCAGGCTGGACCTTCAGCTTGGGCTCCGGCAAGTTCAGTGTTGCATAGCTGCTGCTGGTATCCGCTGCATACTGAAACACGTGCACACGCGTGCCTGTGCTGCCTGCGTCTAGCACCACCAGGTGCCTTGGCTGCGCCGCCTGCACACACACAGGGAACCAGCTGTCAGCACCAGAGGAACTTGCAAGTAATTGTGTGTCAACAAGACACAACCCCTCACCTGGAATTGAACATTGATGTGAAGCGCCCAGAGGCCAACCACCCCCACCAACAGCAGCAGCTGCAGCAGGGTTCTCAAACGCTGCTGGAGTGACTGTTGCTGCACCCATTGCATTATTCGACCTTTCTTCAACTTTGCATTGTCGTATGGTACATCAGGAATGTCCAGTTGGGTGCTGTCCAGCTTGTTGTCAGGTGTGCTGTACTGAACTTTGCTGAATAGCACAGACTTCGCACGATGCATTTACGAGAGCATGTTGTGGGGGTGAGACTGTTGCGTGACATTCAGCATCAGCCACCCGCTCTGCACTGCATGAAACAGCTATTGGTGTTCATGCGGGTTAGGTGTCCGTTCCGAAGAGAACACAGCCATAAACGCAGACTTTGAGCAGTCTAAGATGACTCTTCTGCAGACAGCCTGCACAGTTCGATTCTAGGCGCCCGGTTCGATACTGCAGAGGCAAAGCCCCACTGTGACCCAATGTTTGACCCCAGATCAGGCGACTTCAAGGCTCGTCGTTGTTATACACAGCACTACGTAAAGACAAAGTGTTCAGTATCAAGCAGTGTGATGTAGTGAATGCAGTGCTGGGTGACAGGCTGGCAGCGAGCCTGCAGCTGCATGCCAGGCTGGCCGGTTTGCACCTGCAGGCCATCAGCCACACAATGATGTAGACCTACAAGCCCTGAGGGCATACACTGAAGGATGAAAATTCCACAAAATCAGTGGAACTAAGGTATACGATGACTCTGGGCTCTGAGGGCCCATACAATAGCAACTTGAACTGTCACAGGTGCAAAAGTGGCAATGTGGAACACACCACCACCACACTGCATTCGGCCAGGCACCTGCCTGCTATCCACTGACAGCCAGGCCTCATTATACAGAACCTCACCACACCTACCTGGCGTCACCAGCCAGGCTGGCCCTCTGGCTCTATCTGCTCGCCCAGGCGGAACCAGGCTTGCATGCCCGGCGCCTGCAGTCACAAGCATGCGACAAACACACTGACATTGAAGAAAGGCCACATAGACAGTGATCAAGGTGACCCAGGACCAGCCCAACTACCGTATCACAACAACTTTGCAAGCAACAGCAGAAGTGTTTGAGCAAGGGGTGTGTTGAACAGGGACTTCAACGCACCCCTTGCTCAAGCAGGCAGTGTGGGATGCCTGACTTCGGTAGCTGCCCGGCATGACTCACCCTGAAGGTGTGGTTGAGCAAAGTGGCTGCCACCAGGTCACCGCCAGCCCTCGACAGCTGCAGGCGCACATGCGCGGCTCCTCTCCACTGCTCCCCCAGTGCTGGCTTGTAGGCCAGGTTGACACCACCTGGACCGCTGCGGCTGCTACTGCCAGCACTACGGTCGTCCCGGCCTGCTGCAAAGCCCCCACCAGCACCCACCACGTGGTTTGTAACCAGAACGCTGCACTGCAGGGCGTCTGCTGTGTGCCGCAGCAGCCTGGCCGTCTCAGCAACAATCACATGGCCTGCACAGCCACGGAGAGGAGGTTCACATGCATTGCAATGTGACTGCTGGGATTGCTACTTAGTCATTGCAACGACTGCAGTGCGAGCACAGTGATGTCATCACGGATGGCTGTAACACAAGCATTGATGCCTTTCACATGCCGTCAGCATGTGTGTTGCACCATTCAAGGCTGACAGCCTGAAGCACTGAATATGCAGCTGGCACAAGCAAATGGGGGCTCCAGTACAGCAGCAGCTCTTTGACCAAGCCTGCCTGTGATGCCGACTGCTGGCACACTGCTGCATTGTCATACCTTGGTTGTGCTGAGCGGCTCCGATCACAGGGGAAAGAAGGGCAGAGATGGAGTCAATGATCACCAGCTTGGGCCACCTGTCCGGTGCCTGCAGGCATCATGGCAGGTGGTACTGGTGGTCACAGGGCTATGGTCAGCTGAATGACCAACATCAAACCGAATTGCCCAGTGCCATGGTTAGTGACTTGGTCAGCCCTGCTGCCATCATTCGAAGCGCACCCATCAAGCAACTTGAGTACCCAAAGTTGTGGTATCCAGTTGATGGTCAAGCTTTGGCATGGCAACCTGTGTGCTGAATGTGATGGCTTGTGTAAGCAGCAACTCAAGTAGATCTTTCAGTCTTTCAGCGCACTTCCAACACACGGCAGCCAGGGTGGTCTCACCTCCACGGTTGCCTGTTGTGCCAGCTGATCAAGGCTGCTGAGCAGTGCATGTATGCTGTGGCAGGGCACCACAGTGACGTTATGCATAGCACACTCCACAACCTGCGACACACAGAGCAGCCGCAACCATCAAATTGTCAGTGATGGCTGGGCCACCAGAGAGGACTAACGCAAAGCACAAGGTTGACATCTGGCACCGCTACTGCCACCGCTACTGCTGTACAATCCCCAGGCCTACAAGAACCAGTAGGGCTGGGAAACTTCATTGACAGCCGGCTTGCTCTGCAGCACTGTTGCAAAGTAGGACTTGATGCACAAGATGACCTGCCTGTGCAAACCACCAGCTGCTGCAAGGTGATGTGATGGCCCCACCTCTGGTGTTGGTGCCTCAATCAACTGGGGTAAACGGCCGGCACTGAAGCAGTTTGTGGTGTCAAAGTACACCACACGCTCAGAGCGCTGTGCAGTGGTGACGGCAGCAAGGTGGCACAGCTGCACAACATGCGGCAGATACAGCAGCAGCAGCAGCAGCAAATGTCAGCCACAACTTGTCCCTGACAAATGTGCAGACACATATACTCTCCTGTGCCGTCGTGCCGTTGAGGCCAGCCAACCCTCAACTGTCTGCCAACAGTGGCTCTGTGCACAGGAGACTCAATGTTGAAACGTGGCTGGTGCGGCACACTGCACTCTCAGCACAGCATGGGGCAAGCTGGTACCTGTGTCTTGCCAGAGCAGGTCTCCCCTGAGATCTCAGTCACAGTGGTCTCCCTGAGGCCTCCACCCAGCATGGCATCCAAGCTGCAAAGCATATCACACAGCAGCGGTGGCCTCACAGCTCATATGCACGACTGACAGGGCTCACAACACCATGACATGGTGCAGAAGTCTCATGCCAGTCGTTTAGGCGACCTAACATGCATATGCATACACAGTCATGTGGGTATTCCACACATACCTGCTGCAGCCCAGTGGCATGAGCCTGGTGGCCTCAACCCTTTCATATAGCTTAGTGCCGTCCTCAAACTGTGGTGTGCGTCCGCTGAGCTGCTGCAGGACTGCTGCATGCGCTCGCTGCCCAACCTGGGGCACACCACCAGCGGCCTGCACAGCCGCAGCACACACTGCTTCAGTCATACTCTGAGCTGTGCCATGAGGTTGGTGGAGCTGGTTTTGGCATTTGGCATGGTTGACCCACCTCATCTGCCTCTGCCCCTTGCTTGAAGTATGGGAGGGTCTCTGCCACAGCTGTCAAGTACTTGTCAACTGCACAAAACAGGAGGTACGATTGAGGAACACTCTTCCCACAGAGGAAAGAAGAACGTGCATGGAGGAGGTTGAGCAGTTCACCTGTGCCGAATGGCTGCAGGTGGGCATGCATGCTGCCGTCAGGGTCCTCAAGGCCAAGGGACTCGAAGCGAACCATCTGGGTGTTTGGCCTTGTGCACAGCCCAATAGGTCCTCTCGTAGATGCAGACAAATAGGAAACAGGTCTTGCATGTGCAAGATATTGCCCAAATAACCGCTACCTCTACCAAAAAGAAGTTTGAACATCGTGATCAGGACCTGATCACAAGAACCCAAAACCCAAATAACAGTTTTGCTGCTCGTCATTTGCCTTTCATATCAACAAAAAGCATACTTCCAACCGAGGCACTGGTCCGAGATCGTACAAGCTTGTCTGCACACTGTGTTTGTTATATACTACAGCAGACAGATGGGGCTGTGCCCCTCCCCTTCATGTGCTGTGGTCCATGGCGGTTCAATGACAAGTTTTTGACTTGCTGTTCTGAAAGCACACACGCACAGGCCCGTGAAGGCTCTGCTAGCAACCAGCCTGCCTTTGAAGCTGCGGCGTCGCTTGACTGGTGCTGATGGTGCACATATGTGTTGACTTTGTAAGCCCTCAGCCAGGCGTAAGGGAGATTTTCTATGACCTGGTGAGCATCTGGTGTGTCCATTGGCAGCATCATGTCTCCATCCTTCGCCCAGCTGGTATTGCATTTCCAAGTGCCCGTGTTCATTCTGTTTGCTGTTGCCATCCTCCCCTGGCCTAATTGTGCTGTTGCAGGCTGTGGGCTTGCCAGCACTCGCCTTCCTGGTGTTCCTGGTAGGTGCACTGAGCCAGATTGGGGTGCAATTCGACAGATTGCAGCAGCAGCCACACCATAGCAAGCACTTTGTGCGCCAGATGCAGCCGACAGTAGTGCCTTCAGTGCACTAAACAGCATGTGACATCTTCGTTTCACCCTGGCATGCACGCACAGCCGCTGTAAGGCAGCTCAGCACGTGCATTGACTGCTTTCAGTGGCTGTTGCCTTGCTGTCGTCCTGCAGGCATGGCGGCTCAAGCCCAGCTTGCGCAAGCTCCAGCGGTCGCGCTCCCTCATCATGGGCACCTACTACGGCTTCCTGTGGGCTATCACCATCCTCAACCTGTTCAGGTGCATCCTGCAGATGTCCAGGACTGGCACCAGCAGCACCCACGCATCCCTGTGGAATGCGTTCTGGCTTCTGACGCGTTTTGGTAGGTACCACTATCAGCAATGTTGGGGGCTACATGGGGCCTGGCTTGTACACTACACACACCAGCTGCACACAGTTGGAGGGGCACTGCCACAGGGGTGGGGGTTGGGGGAGGCAAGTGGCTACCCGTAGATGCTGCACATCGTTAGCTTTGGCACTTCATCAGCACCATCATGCTGCAGGCAACACTCTGGTGGGCACTGTTGTGTTTCAGAGGCCAGGGGATCAGCATTGACTGCACCACGCACAGTATGTGAAAGCGTGCCCATGACAGTGTTGACTGTCTGTGCCTCTGTTCTGCTGCAGGCATGATTATGCTGGAGGCTTGCGTTGTGGTGTATCTGCTGCAGGGGCATGCAGCTTCAGGCCGGAAGGTGAGTGCATGGTGACGTGAAGTTCTTTGAGCTCAACCGTCTGTGGGGACGGCCCCAGAAGTGCAGTTTGCAGCAGCTAACCATGTAGCCAGGCTCCATGGATGGCTTTGCAGGCTGTCAATGCTGACAGTGGTGCTGCTTGTCTGCTTGCGTGCAGGCCCTGATGAACACCCTGGTGCTGTCTGGTGGCGCAGCTTTGGCCGACATGCTTGTAAAGGTCCTGTACATCACTGCATTGCATGTGCCGTTGTTCCTGTACAATCCATCTGGTGACATGGCCTGGAGCAAATGGAGTTTCTGGCTGATGCATGCACTGCTTGCAGTGCTGTGCTATGTCACAATTGTGGTGCTGCCCTTCACGCCATGGCGTGAGCTGTTGCCTGCAAAGGCATCTTTCTATAGCTACGCCCTCTGCCTTCTGGGCTTGTACATTACGATGGCAGTGGGGTCGATCCTGGTGGGTTCCAAGGTTATTGGGGGCTATTGTGTGTATGGCACCGCCATCTGGCTCTTCTTCTCCTGCTACCCACCATTGGTGTATTTCACTTTCCTGCAAGACTTTTTCAGTGACGAGCAGCTGGACATGGACCTGTTGTATTACTCGGAGATGAGGGAAGCTGGTGTGTTTGATGACGCCCAGGAGTTGAGCTTTGGTTGACTAGGACATTCGTTGTTGTGTTGCTTGATGCGTTTGCTCTTGGCAGTGTTTGTGTTCAAATTGGACATCTGATTTCTGTACAGCCGGCACACTTCAGGCAGTGAGTATTTGGATTATGGCGGTGGGTCATGCCAGCACGGGTCTCCACTAAAGTTTTCACTGAGGTTCCTCTCAGTGCTTGTGCAGTAGGCTCTCTGTTATGCATCTAGAGAAACAACTGCCAACGCAGTGATTTGGGCTCCGTTTCTATCCATCACCACCTGTTGCTATACTCGCCTCTTGCCACTGTGTGCCAGCAGCAGCAGGTTGTAAAGTGTTGCTATCCTGGTTGGCAGGCCCATGCCCAGAGCCAGCCAGCTGTCTGTGACTAGCATCAAGGACAGATTCTCTCCCAGTACAACATTCAAGAACTTCAGAAGGAGACGAAACGCGTTATGCTTGATGGAAGCAGGTGCACATGATCCTGATCAGCAGATGTGCAAGTGTGTCCCCTTGTACATGTACTAGCAGGCAATGACTGACATCTCGCGCGGATCGTGCAGTAGTGATCCCCATCAGCGCCGTCGACGTTGTCATCATCAATAAACCTGTGGTTTATGGCCCCTTGGGTTCAAAAGTTGACCAGCTGGCCTTTAGGGCGGGGTTTCAGTCGTGCCAGTCGGTGTCTGTGCAATCTTGTAGTTTGTTGTACCTAATTTACCGCACATCAGGCAAACGCCGGGTCGGCAGCATACAGTCAGGTTCACCACAAGAGTCTGCACAGCTGCTCCTGCAGGGGTGGACTGCTCCTTCTGCGCATGTGCCATGATGGACTGTGATTGGCCTGTGCTGAACAGATACGTCAGCAAAGGAACAAAGCAGACTGCCATCAGATACTTCAGGGCGCTGCTGTACCTGTTCAATGTGCACACTCTCCTGATGGCAGGGGCAGGGTGTCTCGCTGTGTACGCATGTGACAGATGGCAGGTGAGCTCAGGACGGGGATCCTGATGGCACACATCCTGCACGTTCTATTTGGTGATGTCCCAGCAGCATGCAAGCTGGACTGCCCAGCCAAAGCGATCACCCATGGGCGTGTATCTGCTTGACTGGGTGCGGCGGGACACCTGTTTGTGTGCCACAGCTTCAGTTCAACATGGACTTCAGCCTCGTGGCAACAGGGACAACATTCCCTCTGGTAAGCAGGGTGCATCACTGCCAAGATGCACGACCTGTTGTTACACCCCTTGCATGGCAGCGTCTTGCATTGTTGGTGTTTTGTGCACAAGCAAGCTTGCAGAGAAGCCATAGCAGCTGCAGGCAGTGGCCAATTGCAGGCAATATAGCTGCTGACCTGGCAAGGGACAGCAGCAGACAGTACTTGATACACACCTGGCCGACGAAATTGACCTGTTGCCTCCATATATCTTGTGCTGGCCCTGCTGCAGGTGTTCACCATACAGGTGAGGTGCACACATACAGTACTTCAAGTTGGCAGCTGTGCAGCACTCAGCAATGCACAGCATCAACAGCTGCACACAACAAGCGCTCACTCCATTATCATGCCATGTTGTCACGCGACTGATGTCGCTGCTGTTGCTGACTCTGTGAAACCTCTGCTCGCTGCTTTGTCGTGACACCTTGCAGCAAGCCTTCACAAGGTGAGGCTGCCAGCACTGTTTGTGTGGCCTGGTGGCCAGTTTGCTGGAGAGGGTGCAGGACTCAAGTTGCAGACAGGCATGCAAGCCAGGCAGCTGGCATCAGGTAGCCAACTGCCAAGCAGTTGCATGGTGGACCTGTGCTGGCTTGGGCGTCGATGTGCACAGGATGAACCAAGATAGTGCCATGCTTTGCTGTTCACGCCTGCGCAGGCGGGAAAAGGCTCTCTCGCTCCTTGCCAACTTGAAGGCCAGCGCAGTCGGCCTGTACTACATGCACCGTGATTGTGAGTGGTTCTGCTGTGCCGATTTGGTGCTGGTCAAAGCACATACAGCACATGCAGTTCACAACATGATGTCGGATGATGCCAGTCCAGCACAATGGCAGTACCACAGCGTGGACCACCTGTTTGTCCCTTCAACTCCATGTGCATGATTGCGCCTGCAGGGTGCCAAGACGAGTCATTCCCAGCTTCCATGGGCAACGACCACAACACAGCTGCCCTGCAGTGCAAGCTCCTGCTAATTGAGCTGCTGCGTGATGTGCGGAAATACCTTGTAGCAGAAAGTCACTATGAGAGCTATGCCGAGCAGGTGGGCAGCACATGAACCGGTCTTGTACACCATGGCAGCACCTGAACAAGGTTGCAGACTGCTTCCAGGATGTGCTGCTGCAGCAGGCACCCCCTGGGCCTGGCACAGAGTTGGGAAACGTCACTGCAAGTTGCTTCCTTTGGTCACTGGCAGCGCATGCAGCCGCAAGACAACGTTGCATGTTGTGTTCCGCTTCTGTCCTGTGCTGCCAGCGCCTTGCTGCTAAGCGGCATGAGTGTGCCAATATGCTGCTTGCGGACATCAGCCTGTCAGGAGCCAGCCAGCTGAGCTTTGCCGTTGCACTGGAGAAGGCAGAGAAGACGGACCCGGCCACGGCAGCCCTCAGGCGCTGCTACCGTGCCTTCAGCAGGCTCTCAGTGCTCAACGAGCGTCTGGGACTCAGGGCAGGCTACACCAAAGGAGGTATGCAGTGCAGCGTGGGGAAGTGGCTGCAGGATGTGGCGTGATGCGTCCTGTGCTGACAGGGCATGCACTCTTTCCGCAGCCACTGAGGCTGTCTTGTAGCCACAGCCAGGCAGCGGTCTGTAGAAAATGTGCAGACGGTATGTGTGTACACACACGCAACTTCGGAATTTCACATCCTTGGATGGGTTCATGCATTGGCTAGATGCACTCCCTGTGTCTACACACCAGTGTGTACACACTGGTGTGTGGACATATGCACTCAACAGCCCTGCCAATACGAATAGCAGGCTCACTCAAGCTGCACTGCACCGCCTGGCACTGCTTATCGTCCTGCAGGCGAAGGCGGCATGTAAGCTGGCACAAGCCTGGAGGGTCTTGCTATTGCAGTCAAGCCCAATATCACCCGCATCGGCAGCTGCATCTTCAGCGCGGCCTTGTGCCAGACCCTGCACCGGCAGCTTGCCAACATTAGGATCTGGGCAAGCATTTGGTGTGTAGGTCAGCATGGTGTGCAGAAGGTCTGCCGGCCTGGCAGCAGCAATGCCTCGGGGCACCAGGCAACGTGACAATGCTTGCATGCGCATGGCACTGCTGGAGGTGGCATGCGGGACTCATGCAGCCACTGCAACGGCCTTGCTGTTTGTCCTGCAGGTCCCGCACCAACCAGTACCTGCGGTACATCATCAGCAACGTTGAGGAACTGCGATTTCTCAAGGAGTACAGGACGGTGTGTTTCACTGCCAGTGCTGGAATGCACAACACTAGTGTCACTGACACGCAACAGCAAGCCTTGCTGCTGAACCCCTGTGTGTGTCCTGATAGATGCGATCGCGTGTCCAGGCTGGCATACTTGGCCATCAGCTCATCCGGTGTCACCCATACGACACCCAACTGCTACAGCCATGACACCTTGTTCTCAAACACTGCGCGCCTGACAATAGTCCTGCTGTCATGTCCTGCCCCATTGGGTCTGCCGCCGCACAACGCCACAGCCAATCATGTGAGTGGAAGCCACTGGTGTGCGTGGAACTTGTCATGCTATGGCAGGCTTCTCTCCACATGTTGTCATCTTCTCTCTCGTCACCGGTTGTGCAGTGCAAGTTGCTGAGTCAGTCCACTCAAGAGTATGCCTCCTCTTGCACCACAGGATGCGCGCTGCACATGGGGTGCTCCTGCACCTGTTTGCCGTCATCCTGGCGCCCTACTTTGTGCACTTTTGCGATAGCTGGACAGCACTGGGATACTCACGCAACAGGTGCGGCAAGCCTGTGATGGAATCGTGTGTTACAGGGAGGTTTGGCCAGGGAGCCTCTGGGCCTGAGAGAGAATTGCCAGTTTGTTCACCATGCACGGCTTGAATTGGGCATGCACAGGCCGCATCAGGCTGTGTGATGTCATGTCTGCCTGCCTGACAGTGTCTGCCTCCCTGTGGTGTTTTCCTGCAGTTGTCCCGCCGGCTACACAGCAAGCATTGTCTACTGCCTCATCACTATGCTGCTGTTCAACACGCAGCAGGATCTGGAAAACCCATTTGACATGAACGGCATGGTAAGGGCTGTTGGTGTCCGCTGTTGGCGGTGCCAGTGTGCTGAACCCCTTGCTTGGTGCTTCTGGGTAAGCGAGCCAGTAACACTTGCTTCCTGACATCAGTGGTTGCAATCAGTGGTGTGGACTGGAGCTGATGTGATAGCGGTTGCAGTTGCGTCATGATTGGCTTCAATGTGTGCTGGCTGCAGGATGATGTGTTCTTCGAGATGGACCGGGAGATGGATGACGCCTGGCAGCCCTTGGCCTCAATGGCAGGTAGGAGGCGTGCGCAAGCCGTGTGCTGGCTGCATTGGCATGATCATCATGATGATCATGTCAGCCTGGATGGCCACTACACTCACCTTCAGCGGGTGACAAACAACATTGTCAGTCAAGGTGATGCAGAAAGTGTCTCTGCAGGCTGCACAAGATAACCAGCTCTGCCCATCCCATGGTTTTTAAGACGCACCTGCCTGCTGCCTTGTCCCTGCAGCCACCCCTAGCGGTTATGCCTCCCCTCGGCACTTTGGGGCTGGCGCGGACTCCTGCTGTCCAAGCAGCCCCAACCCTAGGAGTCACCCAGACCTGTGCTGGCCACAGCCGGCCCCATGGGCACAGCAGAAGATGGCAGCAGCAGCAGCAGCGGGTGCCACATCCATCAGCCGCCGTGGCAGCACACTGGGCACGGTTGAAGAAGAAGACTGCCTGATTGGCGTGGAGCCAGCAGCAGAAGACCAGCAGCAGCTGGAGCCACAGGCACCCATCACAACAGGCGCAGCTGACAAGGCCCCGCCAACGGGCACGCCCAACCTGGATTCTTGCCTCACCTGTGTCGCAGCGGCAGCGGTGGCTAAGGGCAGCAACGAGCAGCGGTCAGATGGCAGCCATAGCCTGCTAAGCCAGCATGCACAGCTGCGAGACGTGCGCGTTGGGCTGCAGCCGCCGAGCTCGCAGTCCCCTCTGACCAGCCCAAGAAGCTCAGGTGCCGCTGCTGGGGCAGCAGCACCCACGTTGCGGGCGCCCGCAGCAGGCCTGGGCCGTTTGCGGCAGCGCAGCCCGTTTGAGAGGCTGGAAAAAGTTCCTGCCACTACTGCGGCGCACTTCCAGGAGCAGCACGCGCGCAGCAGCGATGGCAGCATGCAGCACGGCGTCGAGTCAGTGAGCCATGCACGGCTGACGCGCAAGTACAGCAGCAGTGATGGCCCATATGACCAGGAGGCTGCAGATGCACACAGCAGCACCAGCAGCCCTGATTCATCATGCGAGCTGGGGGGTGACAGCAGCACACAGCTGATCAGAAACGGTGCCTGCAGGAGTGATGAGCATGCTGACTGACGCACGGCTGGTAGTAGCTGAGTGGGTTGCTTGAGCCCCAGGACATGCGGGTTGGCCACTGCATGGAGGGCGCTGTTGATCGCAATAACTGAGCAGTGCTTGATGTTGGGGCCTAATTCCTTTCATGGTGTCATGTAGCTAGCTTTTCAAGGCTGTCGATAGGTCATTGACTGTGTGCACTCCAGCGAGTGTAGCTGGTGCTCCCTGCAGGTTCCAGGTGTGTTGGCCAACTCCAGGCCGCAGCCAATTGCCAATGTAAGGGCCTGGCATCAATTTTGAAAGTGGGCCCACTGTCTGCCAACCAATGGCCTTGATTATGTGAGGCCCCTCTATGGTGCTATGGGCAGTTTGCATATAGTGGGACAGGGGGGGGGCAGTCCAGTCAACTTTGGACACTAGGCTGGACTTTGACTTGGTACTTTCACAATAGATTTATAACATTATAAATAACATATGGTAAGAAATTGACGGCAATCTGAGCAGGTTGAAAACAGGGGGGTGGGTGGGTGGGTCAAGCTGGGTTACAGTAACTTCCTGGCATGCTGTCAACTTCTTGTAAAGGCATCGGATGAAGCTGGGAAGTAGCGCATTCGAAAGCTATCGACAAATTGAGTTGATATAAGCGTGTTCTGAGCATCTTTAGTTACCATTTACCCCTGAGGCTGCCCATGCCAGTACTATAGCCGTGGCACGGTACCCGGCACCAAGTCAGCCCCCATGATGCCAGTACCCAGACATGCGTCACAAGAGTGCACAGACCACCAGCAAGTCAGCCCCCACCACCAACAGTCCCTGTTAATGTCCCCTGTGTGACCGTGACCCACCAGCTGTGGTTTGGAAGTACCACATGCTGTCTCACTGGCAGCAGATGCACCCAGACCACCGCAGCCGACAACAGAGGTGCAGCAGGATTGGTGTGTCCTGCTACAGACTCTGAGCAGGTTTGAGGGCACATGTAATTGAACATGCATGCTGATTGGATGTACCAACTGTGTTGTTTCATGTGTGTTTCTAGGGCTGCACAGCAGTGCTTTGATCACGTTGCTGACCGTCGCTGCCGTGCTCCACAGGTCTCTTGACTGATAGAACACAACAACACCCTTGTGGCCATCAGAGTACCGCAGGAAACATGTAAAAATATATAATAACACTTTAGGCCTTGCATAGGCCAGTTACAAGACGTTTAGAGGACAATTAGGGGTGGGTGGGGGGTGGGTGGGTGGGCGGGTGGTCCCAGTTTCAACTTCTTAGCCTAGTGTCCGACAACAACCTTAGCGCCCCCCCCTGAGTGGGACCTTTGTTGTGAGGTCACGTCGTGGGGCCAACATGATCAGCCACTCCAAGTAGTGGGCTGTGAGTGGTCAGCACATTCTTGCTGTATACAAGAGGTCAACCCATGAGCAGCAGCACTGTCTGACTGGGCCAATGATTGTAATAAGATCGCAGAGGCTGAAGCTGCCGTGTCTGCCAACGAAAAGAAGTGATAATGCATTAGTGATGCATATGCATGTGCAGCTGAAGCTAGACGAGCTTCGGGGCCCCCAAACCCTTGGCTCACTGTGACATGAAGGTGTCTGGCCAGTTGCTGCCCTTCTGCTGGGCTGGATGTTGCATCAAAGCTCCACTGTGATCATCAGTGCTGGGTCATGCGGGCTGTTCCTCCTGCTGGGCTGGGCTGCTGTCAACAACACTCTGTCTGGGCTGATGCAATAACTCTCTGCCTGCAAAAGCACAAGGAACGCACCTGCAGAACAGCGCAGCAGCAAGATGTCAGCACGGCAAAGGAGAGGGGGGTCGACCCCTGCCCCAGTGCAGGCTTATGACACCCTGTTGCTGGCCCTCCTCCAACGTGTGACCTTGTGTGACTGGCACCTGTTTGGGCCAATGATTGTTTTCATGAGACAGTATGGGGTCGTAGATGTGTTGCGCATGCACAACCACAACTTGCAAGTCGGTCTGCATGGCGGCGTTGTTGATTGGGTGGAGTGTGCTTTTACAAATTGGGTGCAGCATCTTTGTAGGGGGACAGCCACAATGCCACTTGGCCCTAGAGCCTCCATGGTGGCCACCAACAGCGGCCCCGACCCACGCCTGGCAGCCACTGCTGCAGGACAGTGCCACATGTGGTGTGTGCCACATCGCCTTTGCCCCCCGTGAAGCCGTGTTTTTGACTTGCCTACCCAGCAGATTGAGGCATGCTTTTGCTAGGATGGCCTTTGGACCGTTTGTTATGTGTGGTGTAAGGCATGCTCTCACTATGACGGCAGCTCGTGGGCGGTCAAGCACTCTGAGGGTGTAACAGGTGTGACATATTTGTAACAAAGGATGTCTGGCAGTGGTTGCAGACCAGCTGGCTCGTTGGCAAATTAAAAAAATTACCAGCTGCTGGCAGCAGAGGAGCATGCGTGCATGACCAGGCCAGCATACTGCTCACTTGAATGCTGGAAACAACCAACCGCAGCTACCAGACCAAACCAAACAAAAGAAACATGGCGTTGATGCCTTGTGATGAACAACACGAGAGGCTATGCTGCCACACTCAGTGCAGGACACCCAGCAGCAGACCTAGTCATCAGCAAACAGCACACGTGGACCAATATCATCACCCCCGGCCTGCTGTGCCTGCTCCGCAGCTGTCCCCAGGCGTGGGGTGAGGCCTGCCACCTCTGGCGTGCCTGTCAGCATGCCCAGGATGACACTGAGGGGCGTGTCAGGTCCCACACCCTCACCACACAGGGCCTGCAGCTCAGCCAGGTCCATCTCATCATCAGATTCACTGCTGACACCACTGCCGCTGTCGCTGCTTGCATAGCCATCAGACCCCTCGGCAATGCCGGCGATGCTGCCCCCTGCAATGCTCGCCTGCCTCTCTCCAGCTGCAGCATCTGGGTGCATCATGAGGTCAATCACCTGCAGGCTGGGGCTCATGGGGGGCTCAGCTGCGGCTGCACTGGCCCCAGTGGCAGCTGACAGCCTAGAAGGGGTACCAGGCTGGCCCTGCTGCTGCTGCTGCTGGTGGTGGTGGTGGTGCCGCCTGTGCCCACCAGCCCCAGGTGACAGCATCAGCCCAATCAGCTTCTCTGCAGGGCTGGCTGGTGGCCCCGAGGCTGCCTCCCTGCCCAGGGCCCCGTCAACCAGCGCACCAGGTGTGCCTGCGGCAGCCGCAGCAGCACTGCTGCCTCCCTGCTGGTCCAGCCTGGTCCCCCTGCTGAGGCTGAGGTGGCTCATGGGTGTGGCCAGGCAGTCCAGGGCCATGCGGTCTGCTGCTGCCTGCAGGACAGAGGCCTGCTGGTGCTGCCAGTCAAGGCCTGCAGGGCTGCGGCCCGCAGGACTGGGCGCAGGCACACGGGGAGGTGTGCTGAGCTGACGCTGCTGCTGCTGCACATGCGGCGCGCCCAGGCTGCCACCAGAGCTGCCGGCTTGCGCACGCAGGCCCGCCATGCGGCTGGCAGCAGCAGCCCGGTCTGCTGCTGCTGCAAGCTGAGCTGCCCCGATGGTTGTGGATGCCTCCCCTGCGTCGTCATCCTCGCTGTCTGATGTTTCAAAGCCGTCTCCTGCCACCACTGCTGAGGCCGCTTGCGGTGCTGCTGCTGCCTGCCTGTGCTGCTGTGTGCTGGCTGGGGTGGCTGCGGAGTGCTGTAGGTCCCTCATGACGCTCATTGGCGTGCCGGCAGGTGACGGGGCTGGTGGGGGTGGGGTGCCTGCTGCAGGACTCTTGCGGGGTGTCCAGCTGGTGCTGTTGGTGGCCTGCAGCCAGGCCTGAAAGTGGTGCTGGCTGCCAAAGCTGCTGCCTGCAGAACGGGCAAGCAGTGCATGTATTCACGCACACAGTGGAGGTTGTGGGAGGCCGCCATGGTGGTTGTGTGCTTGTCCAGAGTATGCTGGAACTGACATGACTGACAGGGCTCCTGGGTGCTGGACTGCGCTCCACATGCTCAGCAACACCTCACTCTGTAGAGCTAGGTGCCTAGCCATTGACACTGACGTACCTTTCTCAGAAAGTCCATGCGCTGGGGGCGTGTTTTCGTCCCCTGCTGCCATGCTCTTCATGGAAGCAGTGGGGGGCGTCTTGCGTGCGGTGTATGGGCTGGTGCTCTCCATCCAGCTGGTGAACCTGTGTTGCGATTTCCATGCAGCACACTGAAACGTGGGCGCACCGCATGTTTGTGCAGTGGCCGCTCTTTCAAATGCTGGATGAACCTGTGCATGGTGAGGCTGTAGCATCCAACGTCCCTACACATGTGCAGGCCAACTGTACTCTGGCCCATCAGGACGCACCGCTTGCTGCTGTCTGGGCACGTGTTGTCAGAGATATTGATTCCGGGCGTTCGCATGAAGACCAGGGGGCTGTCAGGTTGCTCATCAGCTGTGGCCCTGTGGTTGCAGAACAAACATGTTGCCAGGTTCAGCTTCGAGTGTTCATGCCCTGTGTGCTGCTGCAGGTCCACAACAGCGACAGGCAAAGCAACGCACCCGGCTCTGGGGTTGTTGAACTCAAACCCGTGTTCTGGAGACATTGAGACGCTCACTGGACCTGGAGAGAAGCCTGGCCAAGCCTGTTGGTGCTCCATCAGAACTTCTGATTCAGAAGGCTGTGCAGATCAAGCAGGCAAGCTCAAAGCAGAGGCTGAAATCAGCTGGTAGAAACAGGCCTATGCCTTGCAGCTGGTAGCCGTGTCTGTCGGAGCCGCTTTCAAGCAAGCGTCATTTCAAACGAACTAGGATCTTAGGGCTCAGCGTCCATTTTCTTCTGGGTTGTGTTGTGCCCTGGTCTGGCTATCTAGGCTGTGTCTCATGCAAGCAGTAAACGTCGTTTGCTCGCGCAACAGGCACCTTTTCGTCACATCCAAAACAGCACAAGACATACAAGATGAGTCTTCTGGGGTCAGGCAGCGTCCACATGACGGGAAGATTTGCCAAGGTAGGTGGTGCCGGTGCAGGACCTTCTCATGTCCTCCAGGACCTTTGCTTCTGTTTGTTCAGCAGCAGTAGATCACGGCCCTCACTGTCACCTCACCCCACCCATTGCATCACTGTTCCTGCTGTCTAAAGCCCCTAGCAAACAAAGAGTCGAAGCCAGGGGCTGGAGAACCGCGCTGTCAGAAGTGCCTCCAGGCAAGTGGGGGTGTGGGGCAGTGGTGGCTGCTGGCTCATGGCGACCGAGGTGCATTGACATTGTTTGTGCCGGATGGCTTTGTGGTGATCAGTATTACTCGCCAGGATGCTGTCCTGACACTGTTATGCGTGCTGCTGCAGACTGGCCATTGGACGTTTGAGTGCAAGGGTCAGGCCACATACCTGGCCAGACCCTCAGCCTCTAAGCAGCTGCAGAACCCGGTGGGTCTCAGCAGTCGGCTGCTGCTACAAATCACAGTCCATGCTCACACATAGCTGCTTGCCAATATGCTGGCAGCATGGATGCGGCTCCGGACGGCTTGTTTGGAGACGCGCACGGCCCTGGCAACTCGTCATGCTGCCCTGCTTTTGTGCAGGCGAAGCGCAAGTACCTGGACCCCTCAGAGGTTCCTGAGTGGATGCGCTTCACCCCCAAGGAGCTCGAGGAGAAGCGTCAGCAGGAGGCAGAGGCACGCAGGAAAGCTCGCAAGAAGAAGCACAAGCAGAGCAGCAGCAGTGACAGTAGCTCATCATCCAGCTCAGGCTCGTCTTCTTCCGACACGTCATCAGGTAGGCTGGCAGACAATGAAGCAGTGTGCAGTTTGTACAGACCGCTAGCATAGTGGTGTTCAGACATGACTTTTTTTAAACAGGTACATTCATTGGTCTTGACCATTGTCAGTTTCACCTTGTGGGTGTGCGTTTGACCGCATGATGCTCTGTGTCGACAGCTTGCTGCTGGTGCTCATTGTGTTCACTGCTTTGTACAGACTGGCTGCTTGGTATGCCGGATCCCATCTTCATGTTGGTGTAGCTGCTTGACCATGTTTGCCGTCTGCTGTGACCGCAACACGTTCATCTTGTTGTTGCTGCTGCTGCATGCTGCAGGTTCCTCTTCTGACACCAGCAGCAGTGGCAGTGACAGCAGCAGTAGCAGTGATAGCAGTAGCAGCAGTGACAGCAGCACCAGCAGTGACTCATCTGACAGCAAGAGCCCTCCACGCAAGCGTGCCAAGAAGGCTGATGCTCCCAAGCAGCCAGCTGCCAGGGCTGCTGACCGTGCTGGTGGGGACCACAGGCGTGGTGAGGAGCACAGGGGCGGTGAACGGCACAGCAGGGGCCCCCCGGCTGACGACAGGGCACTGCAGCAGCAGCATGGCAGCAGGCGCAGCAGGGGCAGCGACAGGTCCCCACCTCCAGATGCTGTGGACAGGGCAGGCCATGGCAGCAGGGGCCGCCACCCCGGCAGCGCATCACCCCCAGGCTCTGGTGGCAGACGGCCAGATGGGAGGGTGGACGGGCGCGCTGCTGCTGCATATGCTGAGCCCCAGGGGGGCAGGCAGCGGACCGCAGCGGACGACAGGGGCATGGGGGATAGGGCAAGGGACAAGGGCAGGGGCGACCGGCAGCCCTGGCACAATGACAGGGGCAGGAGGGAGCATGATGAGGGAGGCCGTGTGCAGGGAGGGAGGGAGGACAGGGGCTATGAGGACAGGGAGGGCAGGGGCCGCAAGCAGCAGCATGGCCGGCGCAGCAGGAGCAGCAGCGACCATCGCCCCCATGGGCGGGAAGAGGCCCCCAGGTATGCTGCTCCACCGCTGCGTCAGGGCTCCAGGGGAGAGGACCTGCAGCAGCGGGAATCTGACAGGTGGCAGGCGGAGGGCAGCGATGACTATGATGAGGGGGGCAGGTGGGGGGACGACAGGGACGGGTATGGCAGCAGGGGTGTGCCAGTGCACAGGGTCAGCAGCAGGGACATGGACAGGCACGACAGGGGGGATGACAGGGACGGGTATGGCAGCAGGGGTGTGCCAGCGCACAGGGGCAGCAGCAGGGATATGGTGGACAGGCATGGCAGGGGAGAGGACAGGGTCCTGGAGCACCGGCAGGGACACTACAGCAGGGACGACAGGGGTGCCAGGGAGCAGCAGCATGGCGACAGGCAGCGTGATGAGTTCGCGCCCAGACGGCAGGCGGACACCAGGGGCCGCGCTGGCAGTAGGGGAAGGGACAGGTCTCCATTGGAGCGACGGCGCAGCAGTAGAGACAGCAGCAGGACCAGCAGCAGCGGGAGGTCCAGCAGCAGTGATAGCCGTGGGCAGCAGCAGAGGGGTGGCAGGGTGCCTTTGAGGCGCGGCCATGCCACCCACAGCAGGAGCCGTAGCCGGTAGCGATGCGGTGTGGCTGCTGCTGGTCATTTGAGCAGGTGGCTCAGTAGGCTACAGTAGTGGTGCATGCGGCACAGCATAGCATGGCATGGCGTGCAGAAGGCACACCAGGCTGATTGGGCTGCTGGTGTGTCCCGTTGCCCTGGTTGGCCCTTGCATCACAGTGCATAACTGCATTTTCTCAAAGCATTGTATGTGGACGGTGCTGCAGCCAGTGTATGTGTGAAGTATAGGCCACCAACAGACTCCTCTTTGGTTGCACCTGCCGCGGCTCAGGAAGCAAATGAAGCCAGGCTGGCCCCAATGCCTGATCTCGACGGGCCCTCACATGGCCATTCACTGCAGCCTTAGCAGCAGTTTTAACAAAATGGCTCGAAACAAGGTGTTGTCAAGCTGCAGCAATGGCTACAGCACACCCTGCAGCGCTACAGTTAGCCAAGGGTTTGGGGGCCCCAAAGCTCGTCTAGCTTCAGCTGCACATGCATATGCATCACTTACTACTTCTTTTCGTTGACAGACACGGCAGCTTCAGCCTCTGCGACCTTATTACAACACACCCTGCAGCGCTGCGCTGCTGATAGCAGCAGCTGCATGTGGGTCACCTCACTTCAGTGCCCCACCTCACTCCACCCCAAGAACCAATCCTCCTCAAAGCTCCGTCGATCAGAATACGTTTGGAACCGCACCTCGCCTTCTTGGCCCACCCTTGGAAATGACCTGCGAGTGACCTACCAGGCCTACCGGTTGCCTGCGCGAAATGTATCGGCCGGAAGCGTGGACGAAGGCCACTCATTGGAATACAAGCTGCATGTGGCCGCAGGTTGACAGACTACTCAGCTCTTACGACTGCAAGACACTCAGCTGTGGGTCCACATCGCTTGATCGCGCAGTTGTTTGTACGTCTAAGGAAGGAAGGATCGGAGTGATTGCATAAGTGAACGTTCTACGATCCTGCTTCGCCCCACGGGTGGAAGGGCAGACCACTGCGGGCCAATGCAGGATAGAGTCTAGCTTGGCTACAACACTGCATACATCGTCATGCTGACCACTGAAAAGAATGAAGCGCTACAGGGGGTGCCCCCCGAGGTGTTGGAGGTGAGGCCAGACAGTGTGGGCCCTCAGCTGCTGCTGACTTGTCTTGTTGGGCCCAGGCAGCAGCTCCAAGCGCCACCAACGCATATTATCAGCGCATTCACCTTGGATCGTCCTTGGTGGTTGCCTCTCTGTTCCCTAAAGCTGTCAGTCTAGGCCTGTCATCCCAGCAGTGCATGCTGTTGCTGCTGCTGTTGCAGGAGTACGTGCTTGAACAGATCAGGCAGTTTGCAGTGGAGTTTGCCCAGCAGTTGGTACCCAACATCACACAGCAGCACTTGGACCTGGCTTTCAGCCGTGCCCTGTATGCACTGAGTGCGCGCAGCAGCCAGCAAGCTCTGAAGCTGCAGCTCAGGTTCACTCACAAGTGCAAGTGAGTGCCAATCATGTTGCGTACACCACACACAGTGCCTGCAGCAAGGGATGCTGACCAAACATGCAATGGAATCACGGATTAGCAAGACATCAGCAGCCCTGTACAACCTAGGAGCTGGGTGGCATGAACCATGCCTAGGCCGCAGCCGGTGCTAGCGGCGTGAGCTGTCTCACAGCCCTGCAGCACAAAGCCATGTCATGCCCGTAGCAACTGCCTCCCCGCCAGTTCCAACAGTTGCTGCCATCTCAACCGGGGTGTTGTGCATACATGGAGACAAGCCCCCCCCCCCCCCCCCCCGCCACCACCAAAACCACGTCACCACCCCTGCTTTGTCCCCACCCCACCCCTCTGGGCCTATACCTCGCCCCATCCCCTCCTCCACCCCCTGGGGCCCCTGCCTCCCCCCGCCCCTCCTCCCCCCCACACCCGCACCCTGTGGCCCTGCTTCACCGTGTCTGTCCGTTATCCCTCCCACCCCCAGGTACCTGGGCTGTGCCAACATGGACTGCCCGCTGTGCAAGCACAACCCCCACAAGACGTGTGCAGCCAGCGACAACTTTGATGAAGCGTACGCTGACAACCAGGTGCTGCGCGCACGCTGTGACGCGGACGTGTGTGTGGAGCTGTACAACGCATCAACGGGGGAGACCTTCTCAGCACCAGGGGTGGAGGTGCAGGTGAGGCCGGCCTCAGCCAAGGGGCGGAATTGAAGGAAGCAAGGAAGACAGCAAGAGACTTGTTGGGCAGTTCCAGTAACACTGACATCGGCACCATCATGTGGCCTAAAACCCATACAACCCAGTGCCTGAGCAGCAGCTGAAACCAGCTGGTGTGCACCCACAGGGGCTGCAGGGAGGGAGGGTCTGTGGACGGACCTTGTGTGCATGGTGTGAGCTGATTGTGTCGTGCTGCACCACTCCTTTGTGTTGCTGCAGCTGGTGGCCATTGATGGGGAGTACTATGACCCCACTGCATCCAGCCCCCTGCACACCATCAAGACGCTGCTGCAGTCTGACAATGTGAGTGGCTGGGTGGAGGCAATGAAACTGACTGGGAGACACCATACACGCGCGCATCTGAATGCCATGCTGACATGTCTCTGCTAATTGCAAGGCGTGTGTCAACGCATACACGGCAAGCGCTTGCACCTTCTTAGGTCCCAAGGCAACTGTTGGAACTGAGGCAGGCGGCAGCTGCTGACATTCAGGCATTCTAACTTCCACTGCCAAGCGTCCAGGTGGTTGAACATGCTAGCTTCCACTGTCCCCACGCGCATCGCAACTCTGCGTCACTCATACACAAACACTCCATCATACAAGTTGCAGAAATCAAGCTGTCGAGCACCCTCCGCAATATGTGTGTGTTGTCTGTATGTGTCCACAGGGCACCCCCATCCTTCAGGCCACAGGGGCCAACAGGGCTCAGATCAACGGCACAGTGGTGGTGCCGCTGCAGGGCGGCCGCGCCCGCCTGCCAGACGTGTTTGTCGCTGACAAGAACGACACGGCAAAGTTTGAGGGGGCCACTGCCGGCAAGTTTGCGCTGATGGCGCTGGCTGTGCGGCGCGGGGAGGGAGGGCAGCTGGTGGCCATTGACCACGTCACACCAGCAGTGTCAAACCCCTTCGTGGTGAGCCCTAGGATTGGTGAATGATCAATTACTGTCAATGCGCACGTGTCGACAGCCTGGTTGGGTCCTGCTTTCAAGGAGGCAGCTTGTCTGCTCTCCTAATATGCAACCCCTGAACGATCCACACAACAGAGCGATGAACCTGCTGCTGGTATCGGCCCTCTTGGTACCCTCCCTCCTCACCCCTCCCCCTGCGACTTGTTCACCCTGCTCATCCCTCCGGTCCTCCCCCCCCCCCCAGGTGAAGACGCAGCGTGCGCTGAACGACTACCGCAAGTCAGCGTTCCCCCACTACAAGGACGAGATCACGCGGCTGCGCTTCATAGGTGTTGTCAGCGCCAACAGGCTGAAGGACGCGCGCGCACACCTGGGCCAGGACGTGCCTGTGGAGTGTGTGGACACGGTGCAGGACCTCAAGAAGCTGGTGGAGTATGCTGAGACAAACAGGTACGCAACCCTGGGGGGCGGGGGACATGGAGTTCGAGGGGAAACAAGAAAATTTGAGGAAGTGATGTGCAAGACAGACCAACTCTGGGGAAGATGGCAGGGGGGTCCCAGGAGGCGCGGGGTATTAGCAACCATGGGTTGTCTGGTAGCAACAGCCAGCTGCTGCTATTGGATCACAACGGGGTGGCCCAGACAAGCATGATTGGACGTGTTGATGGGCAGGGGAATTGAGCTGAGTGTTGCTGTGTGGGTGGTGTGTTAAACACATGAGATACAACCATCAAGTGCATGTCATGACGACAGGTGTGTGTTTGTGTGTGCAGGAAGGTTGAGAACAAGCTGCTTGAGATGCTCAACATGCGTGGCCGCCACAAGCACAAGTGGGACTCACTGCGCCAGGTGCTGACGGAGAAGATTGTGTACGACGACAACAACATACGCATATGGATGGCGCCAGACGGCAGCGGCCAGGGACTGCTCTACTACTCAAAGCAGGCGCAGGTGAGGGGGGAGGGTTTAATTGGACAAAATGGATTCAGGCGAGGCATGTAAGCGGCCGTTTGTCTCTTGGAGGGGGGTTGTTGCTTTGACAGAGTCAGTCGTGACGTTGCAACATGGAGTCGAACGCTGCCATGCATGTTTATGCACATGTCAATAGAGTACTCAAGACGTGCACCCCCCAACAAGCTGTTTCCGTGTGCGTGCCCCCGTTGCGGCTGCCCATTTTCCTGCCCTCAGGTTCTGCTGGACAAGCCTGCTGCCCTGGTGCAGAACATGCTGGGTGTGGACGGCTTCCCTCGCCTGCAGGTGATGGACATCAAGGACGCGCAGGACCCTGTGGTGCTCAGCCTCACACGCACAGCAGAGGACTGCTGGAGGCACAGCCACAGGGGCTGGCAGATACTCACACAGCCAATCGTGAGTGGACAGGCTGGGATGGGGTGGGGTGGGGTGGGGTGATGTTACTACCCTTGGAAGGCACTAGCAATATGCAATGATTGAGCAGGCACAAGGGGACAGAGCGCCTTGATGCAGGCAGTGCAGTGAGTGGTCCCCAGTGCCACCAATTGGGCGATTGAATAGGCTATCGGTAGTGCCATCAACCCTTGCCATGTGTTCCACAGCCCTTTTATTCTCTCCTTGCCCTCGTCATGCCCCACCCCCCATCACTTTGTCACTCTGCCGGTCCTGATTTGTTACTTGGCGCTTCGCTCTCTGTCCCTCCAATTGCTCAGGACCGTGTGAACGCCTGGTCTGGCCAGCCCATCTCAGCCAACCCCGGCATCCCACACATGGCACCAGCAGGGATGGGCCCCGACACACCCTCTTCAGTGGCAGCAATGGCAGCAGCGGCGGCAGCAGCAGCAGGCAACGGCGGCATGCCTGACCACAGTGCCTACCCTGCTGTGCTGAGGGATGCCTTGGCCCAAATGCCAGCTCAGGGTGGTGGTGTGCAGCAGATGTACCCCAACATACCCCCTGGTGGTGTGGCCTCACAGTTCAACGCAGCAGCTGCAGCAGCAGGAGGCGACCAGGTGCGCCAGCAGGGCAGGGAAGGGGATGACTTGGATGTTGGCACCATGGACTGGTGCTTCTAGGGGTAGAAGGGATTGTGAAGCAGGGTGCATGTGTGCGGGCCTCTGGTCAGGTACGCCAATGTACAAATTGTTTGTCAGGTGCAACAGTGCGCATGTGTGCATGGACCTCCCCGCGAGCAGCACACAGCAAGATGCCTCTTTTGCAAGGGGCACCCTGCGCATCATCCACATCAGCGCCTAGCACACATGCCCCCTCCTGAGCTATCACTGAGTTCCGCTGTGTGTCCCCCTCCACACCCCCCTTGATCATCCTGCAGGCCGGCAGCTCGACCCCTGGCATGGGTCACCACAGTGATGTGGCCATGTCCTCTGTGTCAGGCACTGAGGGTGGCGCCCCGCTGCCCCCAGCTGCAGACGACGCCCACGACAGCGCCTTCCTGCACCAGCACCCCTTTGACAACGTGGAGCGCGCCCTGCACGACACCATGGACCTGCGCCATGCTAGTGACACGAGTGACGCCGGCACCATCAACGCGGCAGCAGCAGTGGCAGCACTGGCGGCGGCTGCTGCCGCTGCTGCTGCGGAGGCTGCTGCTGGCAACGGAAACAAGCGCAGCAGGGGAGCTGGGGAGGAGGAGGAGGAGGATATTGGAGCGGTGGCTGGACGCACACTGTACCACAGAGAGAGTGAGTGGAGGACAGGGGCTGGGGGGACCGTGGGGGTGGGGGTGGTGCGGGCTGCTGGTGCTGTTGGCGCGGGGTTGAAGGTGGTGGTGCTGGAGGTGAGTAGGTCGGGGCCTAGGCAGGCTGGGGGTGTGGCTGTGCTGTCAGCAGTGTGAGTGGGAGCATGTAGTGCTGCTGTGTCTGGATTTGCCTGGTGTTTTGGTGTTGGCGCCTGCAGCCATGCATGCTGTGTGCTTTGTGTGCTGGTTTTGTTATGCCCACAAGTAGGAGTGTGTTGGTGCATTGAGTGTGTGCCTTGGACCAAGTTTGCACCTGTTGATGCATGTTGATGGGTTTGCTGCAGACGTGTGCATAATTGTGTGCGCTCAAGCATGGCTTGTCATATCTTTCACTTGCTGCATGATGAAAGCTGCAGATGCACTGCATGGCCATGCATCATCTGTTCCACATTGATCGTATGTGTTTTGGTGTTTGTATGTGTGCTGGTGTTGTTGATTGGGTCAGGAGCGGAGATGCAGGCGACTGCCAGTTGAATGTTGTCTGGACACCCGCATGGTGTACACTCCTTCAGATGTAACACCACATTCTTTCCACGTGCCCACAATACACAACTCCAACCACCATACAGCCATACCACAGCAACCAACAGCAGCCTTTGGCTCCCCATCCAGCCCCCCCCCTCCCTACAACCGTCACTCACTTGCACCCACTCCCTCTGACCCTCCCTCCCCATCCCTCCCCACCCTCCCTCCACACCCCTCCCTTGCAGGTGCAGGGCGGCACCTGCCAGTCCCCCGTTCAGGCCCCTCCAGCAGCAGTGCTCCAACAGGTGCAGTGCAGCCCGCTGCCACCACAGACCTTGGTCTGGAGCTGCCCTCTACGCTGCCCCAGCTGCCGAGTGACATGTTTGGGCCCAAGGATGTGGCGCAGCTGCTGGAGCAGCTCAGCAGTGACTTGAGGGCAGGGGCGGCAGCAGCAGCTGGCGACCAGCAGCAGCAGCAGGACCAGGACGGCAGGGCGCAGCAGGGCAGGGGGGAGCATGGAGGAGATCTGGGTGAGTAGACTGCTGGGCAACCTGTGCTGTGATGTGGTTTGCTGTGATGCGGTTGCGCTACCGTCAGGGGGCGGGGGGTGGGGGCTAGCCCCTGGCAGCAGCAAGCACTGGCTATGCCCTGTAAGCAGGCAGTGAGTGCTATTGCATGTCCTGTGCCTGCGCAGCATGCTTGCATGATGGTTTTGCCCAGGCACAAGGCAGCGCGTTTGCGCCCAGGGTGCTGTCTCTGGTTTCAAACCCACAAAGCACGTGGATGCTAAGCTGTGCATTGCAGTGTGACTGGTGGTTGACCCCATGTGTATCCTGCCATCCTGCTGCCTGCAGTGCTGACCAACAGCCTGTCTGCGCTCAACATTGCCAACAGCCTGCTGCCCCCCAGCACCAGCGGCCTGGCCGCAATGGCGCGCACAGGTCTGGCCCCCACCGGCAGCAGCCTGCTGCTGCCCATGTCTGGTGACATGAACAGCCTGCGCCTCCTCAGCAGCCTGGCCTTCCTGCACAGCAACCTGCGCGGGGAGGACTCATTTAAACAGGTGAGAGGGACATGTGAGCCTCCCCGCATTTAAGCCTCTAGAGAGCCCAGATCTGGGCATCCCTATGTCACTGACACCCATCAGTGACAACAGCGAACCCTATATGTCACATGTCTGATGACGAGCGGAGTGAGGGGAGGAGGGAAGGGTGGTAAAGGGCGAGCTGGTTGTGCCTCATCCGGCTTGACAGCAAGAGCACATGGAAAGGATGGCAGTCTGTGACAGATGTTTCACTCTCCAACTCACAGGCTATGTGTGTGTGGATGTGTGGCTGTGCCTGCAGGCGCTCAACCAGGTGAACCTTGGCAGCCCCCGGCCCAGTGCCAACCTGGAGTCCATACTGCAGGACCCAGAGGAGGGCCAGCAGGGGGGAGAGGCAGCGCGCGAGGCACCAGACGCTGCAGTCGGCCCCTTTGCAGCAGCAGCAGCGGCAGCAGCAGCAGCTGGTGGGCGCAGCAGGCTCAACCAGGAAACTCACTGAGCTCAGTCTGTGTGTTGTCTTGCATCATTCAGAGCGTTTAAAGCATTGGGTGTGAGGGGTACTGGGAAGCAGCTGTTGTCAGTGGTGGTGGTAGTGTGGGTGTTTGATTGTGCAGGGAGGAAATGCTTTGTGGCGGTCAGTCTTCAAGTGTCTTGGGCCTGCTGTCGGGGGAGATTATGGTCAGTGCACATTACTGAGAATGGAACGCTGTGGGAGAGTGGGGTTGAGGAGGAGCATGCGCAGGGGGGTTAGGGGGCCGGGTTCGGTGGGTGGGGGTTGCTGATGCATTCCTTCTCTGTGCCTGCCACATGCATATTTTGTCAGTGCTGTTACCACGTGGTTGGGGTGTACCCTGCCACATGAGCAGCAGCAAAGGATAGCGTGTTGAGATGATGTGGTGTGCTGTGTTGAACACAGCATCAAAGCGAAGTATTCAGAAGCCCTTCAATAGATGGCTGGATTTATATGGCAAGGTGTCAAGGATGTCACGGTACTAAAGCACAGCTTGCTTCCAGCCTACCAAGTGGCGGGGCAAGCATTCAACTGTACCCATGCTGTATGTACGTTGCACAACTATACTGCGGCATGTACAGCACCCTAACGCATGTTGCAGCGGAATGCTGCCTGAATCTTTTGGCAGCTGGCCTGCTGGTTCTGTTGAGCTTGATTTGTGAGAAGCACAGTTTCTGGCAGTGCTGATGATGAGCCACCAGGAAGTTGCTACTGGACAGTTACGGTGGCATTGTTGTGTGCCGGGTGGCCGCACATGGCACGTCCCGCTCTTTGTTGATGCTGGCTGCGTCTGTGAGGCGCTGGCTTTTGTTGTGCTTGGCAATGGTGTCTGACACCACATTCCCCTGCCTGCATGGCTGGCTGATGGTTGTAAGATGTCAGTGTCATGACGGCAGCTGTTGGTGTACTTGTACTGCACTACTTCTTCCTTTTGAGGGTTTGGATTCCCTTTGAGTGGGGCATATTCCCAATGTGCCACATGCAGCAAGCTGAGTAACAACTTGCATAGTCATGGGCAGTTAGATGACGTCAAGAACTTCTGTGGTGCACATCATGTCTCCATGATGGAGTCAGGGTGGTTATGGTTGCCTGCGGCGCTGGACAACTTGGGTCTTGCTGATGGCTGACCTGTGTATATTCATGTCCAGACATAGCCAGCAGATCGCCTGGTGCACTTTGTTGACTGGTTGCTTGTGCAACCTGTAAAGTTGTCAGGTACTGTACTGCACCATGCCCTCCCAAGGCTGCAACTGGAACAGGGCAGGGTAGTAACTCAGTTTTTGCTTCTTGCATTTTTTTGTCAGATAGGGTTACATTGCTGTTATCACACTCCATGCAGGGCGCCTGAGCAGCCGTAGCCAACTTCACACACGACTGTGTGTGACACATGTTACAGAAGCCTTACCAACGCCATCACAGACAATCACCTGACTGCCATTGCCCCTTGTCATACACACCACATACGCACACATAGCAGGCTACGCCCCACACAGTCTGATGCACCTGAGCTGTTGATTTCAACAGCATGGCCATCAATATGCGCAGCTCAGAGGTGCAACACATCCCACGCGCCTGGCAAGGGTGCAGCTGCCCATTCAACAGAACCACACAACCCACAAAACCCCATTCTGTGTAATGCAAGAGACAGGACGTCACAGTTATAATATCAGCTTTCAGGGCATGTATGCTATCACCATGCAGCTGCAATCAAGTTCCCTCAACTCAGGAGCAGGCGTGGTTGCTCAACTGTGAGCAAGCACTGCTGAGCTTCCTGCACACACATGATGTCATGGCCAGCACAAGGAGGCCTGAGCAGCGCAGGAGCTCAAGCTCCTGCTGAAGTGCCTACCAGCAGCTGATCCCTCATCGGTGCGGCTTGCCTCCGGCCCCCGGCAGTCGAGTTTACTCAGCTGAGTTGTGTGTGGCCAGCCGGTGGGGGGTGCGCCCCCCCTTGGAAACCTTTTAAAAACCAGCAGCTGAGGGGCCAAGGCCGCCCAACCATCAGGGTGGCTCATCAGTTGCCTTGTACTTCACGTAGTACACCAGTCAGTGCAGCGCTGGCAACTAACATTCCTCTGCCCATATGGGCATGCATGCACCCACCTCCCCATAAGTCGTCAACCCTCATGTCAGCCTTCAAGAAGCAGCAATGTGTTGCCTGCAGCTGGAGCCATGGTGGCTCAACTCAAACCAAAGATGACACGGGAAGCCTTCAAGCATGGCTAAGGAGCCAATGTTATGAAGGGACAACGAGGTGGTGATGCCATCAGGTGGACTGGCTACTTAAGCAGCATGCATGCCTATGGGCAGCACACAGTGTGTGGTGCCCCTGCAAAGAAACCATGCACTATGCACCCAAGTTGGCACCGTCACCTTGCGCTACTTGTCTGTCTACCCTGCCCAAACCATACATCTACCTAGCCCCATGGCACTCTGTCCCTCAGCCGATTATTGTACCACACAGCATGACAGGAGCCAAGCTGTCATTTCCTGCATCCAGCCACCGAGGCATACCACCTGCAACATAACACACATGAGATCATGCATGTGTGCAAAACCCTGTGCTCAGCAAGCATGACCAACAGGGTGAAGCACAGCTCCAGCTGACCAACTTGGTTTGATTTGAAATCAAACCCAACAACGAATCACGACAAGTGCAGCTGCCGCCCTGTGAGGTAGCTGGTGAAACACGGGGCACACTATGACTAGGTGCTGACATGGGCAGCACACGTAGCTAAAACGCTGCCACTGCATGCTGCTTGCTGCAGTGTCAAGCTGCCCAGCACAGCGCCACACGATCCTCTATGTCTTACCAAAGGCCTGCCTATCAGGCCGCCACAACTATACAGAACCATTCACCAATGGGTTGCCAACTTTGCTCCACTCAACTCACTACAACTAGGCACAGACACTACAACCATGAGGGCCGCCATGCATGGCATCTAAGTGGAAGTGAAGCAGGCGAGAATGACAGCCGTCACCACAAGTTGAGTGCATGGAGTGAAATTTCAGCACAAACTCAAAGGGTGGCTCCCCAGTGCATGCCAGTGATGATGCGCTGGTCAGTGCCAGCTTTGAAGGAGTATGGAACTCGGCGACAGCGGACCACCTCGCTCTTGACACCGCATAACGCCTTGTTACTGCTGCAGTACATGCCAGGCTGGCTGGTATTGTCGATACCAGCAACAGACCAGCACCCCATATGCACACACAGGAGTGCACAGCTTTCTGCCTGTATCTGCTGATGCGTTTGGATGCCATTATTTGGCGCTGCCAAGATGCAGTACACATGCAGCCTCAAAGCTGAGGGCTTGATTCTCAGTACCAACCTGATTCTCAGCACAACCAGCCCATGACCACTACAACCACTGTATGACACCACACCAAACCCCCCCTGATGTGTGCATGCACTGCACCAAACAAAGCAATACCACACACAGCTTGTGCAGCTACCTGCCGCTGCTGTTCCCTTCCTCACCGGCCCCCCTACACGGCACAGCAGCAGATGGATGCACAGTGCATCACAGACCCTGACCATCACCTGCCCCTGACTTCACAGGACACTCAACAGGCCACCCAGCTCGACACAGCATGCAGCTCAAGTTGACCATCTGGCCAGCCGGCAGTTGACAGTAGGTATATACCTACGTAGGACGTTCCTTCAAGCCCCCCCTACCCATCCTCCATCTCACTCCTTCCTCTTCTGCTCCGCCTTCCTCTTGCGCCTCCTCTCAGACCTCCTGCTGTGCTTGTGGCCCTGAGTGCTGCTGCCCTCACCACCGTCGCCCTGCAGGGGCGAGCACACCTCCTCACCCTCACCCTCGTCCTGACTGATGCAGCCTGCTGTCGACACACGCGCCGGGCTGTTGGCAGCTGTGATATCCACGCCCCCACAGCTGCCCTCCCCCGCTGCTGTTGCCCCCTGCACTGTGGACTTGTCAATGTCATCCAGGGCAACCTTGGCTGCTGCCAGAGCAGCAGCAATGCATGCGGCCTCTGCTGCCTGGCCCGCTGAGCCGTCACAGCTGGCCAGGGCAGCCTGCCTGGCTGCTGCTGCTGCTGGTGCTGCTGCCTGGGTGGCCAGCTGCTCATCAGCAGGCTTCAGAATGCGAGGGGTCACCCGGGGGGTGGCAGTCCTGCTGCTGCTGTTGCTGCCAGGCGTCTCGTAGGCTGCTGCAGCAGCGCCGGCTGCTGCTGCTGGGCTGGATGCCTTGGGGCTGGCTGGGTTGGCAGCAATGGCGGCTGCAGCCCCGGCGGCTGCTGCGGCAGCAATACACACCGCTGTGGTGTCCTCCACAAGCTTGTTGCTCCTCTGGGTGCTGTTACCAGGGTTGCCCCTGCCGTTGCTGCTGCTGGCCCTCTGCTGCTCTGTTGCCTCCTCCTGTTCGCGTGCAGCATGGCCTGCTGGCTGTGAGAAGCCAGACACCAGCTGAGGAGAGACAGTGCCCGAGTGTGTGGGTGTAACAAGTACGGCCCCTGAGATCATGGGTGCGTCCTCTGCGTTGCAGAGGCCGAGGGCCACGCGGCCTGCTGCTGCAAAGTAGGACATCTCTGCCAGCTCCTGCTGCACAATATGCACCAGCTGGTCGTGCTGCTTTGACTCTGCCTCCATTTTGAAGTAGGCCTGCTTGAGCTCGCTGTGGGTGGCTGACAGGGCTAGCAGCTCCTCACAGGTTGACTCACTGATGGCCTTGCTGGTGCGCAGCTCCTCCTCAAGCTGAACGGAGGAACAGCAGATGGTGAGGAGGCAGAAAAGGGCGGGAAGGCGGGGGACAGAGGAGCAGGAGGGCAGAAGAGAAAGAAGAAGACGGGTTAGGTGGGAGGGGGGGGGTGCAGAGGCGAGTAGGCGCTCGGGTGATGGCAGGTAGCTTGAAGGCAGGATGTGGGCACCACTGCTGCTCAGGTGCAACAGGAGGTGAGCATCACATGGACAAACATGAAGGACGTCAAGCAAGGGGCTGCATGCGCCAGTGCGTGTGTTGACACAAAGAGTGGAACCAGTTGACCGGCATGACTAGGTCTGGCTGTGTGTGCAACTGCTGGCTGATGAAGGCAACCTGGTTGCTGCAGGTGCTGGCGCAGTGCTAGTTCGACTTGATTGCCCTGCTGCGCTGTGCCCACCAATCCTGCTGCGTGAGTTCTTTGGAGAGAGAGAGAGAGTCTGGTGCTGTCGTCTGCTGTGCTGCATTGCTGTGGTGTGCTGTCCTTCCCTGTCCTCTGCTGTGCTGTGGTGTGCTGCCTTCTGCCGTGCTGGGGTCCTGTGCAGACCATCTAGGCTGTCAGTGCTGTTGCTGCGGGTCAAGCTGGTTGAAAACAACGTAGTCAACAGAGCCCGGCTATTGCACATATCACTCGCTCGCTCGTGTGCTGGACCGGAGCCTCAAGACTGACTGAGCCTCACGTTACACATCAGGCCGATCACAGCAGTCACACAGTCACTCTCTGCACACCTATGCCTGCACCTACACCTGCACTCTGCCTCTGCCGCTGCAACCTGCCTCTGCCGCTGCAACCTGCCTCTGTCTGCCCCTGTACACTGCACAGCCCTACCCTCAGCACCCCTCCTGCTGCTCCCCATCCACATCGCTGGCGGCCTCAGCAGCAGCAGTAGAACCCACTTTAGTCAGCTTGTCCTTGTGCTCCGCCTCAGCCTCAACAGCAGCATCCTTAGCAGCAGCCAGCGCCGCCTCAAGCTCATCAGCACGGGCTGCAGCCTTGCCCAGCTTGTGCACCTGCTGCTTGAGGCGTGCACCCTCTGCTGTCAGCTCCAGCACGCGCGCCTGTGCAGTGGCCAGGTCTGCCTTGACGCAGGACAGCTCGGCGGTGGTGGCTGACAGCTGCATCTGGTGGGAGGAGGCCATCTCGGTGGCAGCCTTGGCCTGCTGCTCAGCAACTGTGGAGGAGGAGGAGGGGGATGCAGACAAAAGGAAATGTTAGGAGGGAGGGAAGAGAGGGCGGAGCTGCAGGATATGAGAGACATCCATGCGTATGTGAACTGCAAGTCAGCACAAGCAGCATGGGGTGGGCACTGTGCCAACTGGTACTGTACATACATGTCTCACAACAAGTCGCGCGTTCTGCGCAGCTCTGCTGTTATGCTCCCCCCCAACCTGCGCGCTGCCACTTCAATTTCACCCCACCCACCCCATAAAGTCCTGCCCCTAAACCACCCGGCCCCTGCTGCCGCACCTGTCTTGTCTGCCTCAATTTCCTGCAGCTTCCTCTTGAGTGCTGCCAGCTCTGCCAGTGCTGCCTCATAGTCCTTGTTGTCAGCACTGCCACCCCCCTTGCGCAGCTTCTCTATCTTGTCCAGCTCATCAACCTGGGCCTGCACAGCCTTTTCTAGCTTGGTCTGAAGGGTCAGCACCTGCGGCATACGGCAAACATGGCAGCAAGGCGTTATCAGAATGTGTCAGGTCATGCATGCATGCAGGACATACATGCGCATGCAAGACACGCAGGCATGCACCTGCAGGTTCTCAGGACCGTCTGTGCCATACCCGCGCAAAGATTACAAACCCACATGCATCAGCATCAGCAGGATGGCTCCCAGCCAGCAGCCTTCACTTGCATGTCAACGTGCAGCAAAGGTGAATGCAGGATATGTGCATGCATGCGCTAGTTGACGCTCCTGCACAGTAAACAGCCCTGCCATGCAGTAGCTGCACTGTCAGCACGCAGCCCTCCTGACTGCAGGACACCATCGGCAACACCCATATGGAAATGAGCGTCCACTAATCCCAACGCGGTTGCCTTGATGTTCATGGGCAGCACAGGAAGCCTCAGGAGGCTCCCTTGAGCCCCTGGCATGCACCATGCTGCTAGACTCCTCCTGGCCCACCTGTGTCTGCAGCCCTGCATTCTTGAGCCTCAGGTCGCGCAGCTCAGACTCCAGGGACTGCCTGAATGCATCAGCAATCTTCACCTGGTTAGCCAGGAAGTCAGCACGGGCCTGGCTGCTGCTCTCTGCCAGGGCCCCTGCCCCTGCATCACTGCTGGTGTTTGAGCCGCCCCCTGCCTCAAGGTTGCTGCTGCCCTCTGCTGCCTCTAATGCTGCAGCCAGGGTCATGGGACCCACCACCCCTGCGCCTGCTGTGCTGGGGGCAGCGGAGGCAGTGGACACCCCGGATTGTCGCAGGGAGTGGCTGCGCCTGGGGCCGTCTGGGGAGGGGCTGGGTGGGATGCGGGACTTGAACATGCCGCGTGTGGGGCTGCCAAAGCCTCCCTTGGGGCTGCGCAGGGCACCTGGGCTCACGGGTGGCGCGCTGCTGTTGGGTGCTGCTGCAGTGCCGATGGAGATGTCGTTGACGCTGACCCGGGGGGTGGGGCCAGTGCCTGTGGACTTGACTGCAGGGCACTCGTCGGGGCGAGGGATGCGGCTCTCGCACTCCACAGGGGGCTTTGCCTGGACTGCCACAGAGGTCTTGTTGGGGGCAATGCTGGTGCCGATGCGGCCATCAATGGCTGCGCCTTGCTTCAGATCTGCGATGGTGATCTTGGCCTCAGCCAGCTGGGCTTTGACTTGGTGCAGCTCGCTGCGGAGGGCGCCTTCCTTTCCACTGGAGGCCCTGGGGGACAGGCATTTGAGCAGCCCCATGCTCTACTGCTGCTGCTGTGCTTGGCTCCTCTGGGGCCTTTGGGACTCGGGCTCAGGCTGAGGGGCACAGGCTGCTGCTGGGTAAGCTGGTTATAGTTCCTGTGATGTATACAGCCGAGCAGCATTCAGATTTGGATATGCTGTGGCACTGTACACACAATGTAGTGGCTGTGCTGCCAGCATCCACGCGATCACTTGCCCAGTCGCTGATGGCAAAAAACATCATACGTATTGCCGCGTGTAATAGGTTGGCTCGACTAGAGCTCGTTGAGGCCACGCCGACCAGTTGAGGCAGCAAACACAAACCTGAGGGCGACTTCCAGCCCCGCTCCAACGCGAGAACGTTAATGTACAGTATATCTATTAGCAACTGACCTTACATGCAAGGAACTGCAGAACCTGCACAGAGTGCTGCTGTACAGTGTGTCAGTATCCTTTTGTGGCAGCTTCCAAGCCTTGTAATTGCTTGGATAAAGACACGGTATAGACTCTGAATTACATGTGGTGGGACCATATGAGCAACCCTTGGGTCAGCCAAACCCTGTTAGATTGTACCTCTGCAGGTAGAGACACAATCGTCAGACGACTTGTGCGTTGCAACGTTTTGTTGCAGCAGTGGCGGCTTCAACCGGCGGGCTAGCCTTACACCATGGGCATGACAGCTGCAGCAGTCTTGCAGACTTCGGCTGGCCAGCGCCCTAGCTGCAGCAATGAGGCTTCAGTCGGAACGTTGCAGGCACACATGACTAACAGATGAGACGTTGTGCTGCTGCTTTGGCCGGCTCAGGTTGTGTGACAGGTGGCTTTGGGGCACACAAGTTGCTCCTCTTCAAGAGGAGTTTTGCCAGTTGGGCAGCTTGTGTGCGTCACTACCACAGCCAGGGCTTTGCACCCCATGGGCAGTGGTGTGCATGTACTCAAAAAACTGGCTTGTTACCCAACACTTCTACAGTATCTCAAAACTGCAGTCACGGCACATCTGGTCACGTGTGCACCTACTAGTGTGAGGGGGCAGTGATTGAGAGCAGGGAAGTGAGAGGAGGGGCAGAAGACGTGTTGGATCAAGTTCACAAAAGACGCAAGCTGATGTCGTCTGGGTGAGTTTCAACCAGCCCCCTCTCCTCCCCTCCCCTCGCCCCCCCCCCCCCCCGAAAAGGGGGCAGCTGTCTGGCACTTGAACTTTGGGGTTCCCAGGGGGGCCAGCACAAACCAGAAGCAGACGTGTTACTGCAGTTATCATTCGCTTTAGAGTTTTGCGTCTTTGCTGCCACTTCGCAAGGGTGGCAAGTTTCTGTGTTTCTGACAGACTGCTGGTGCCACGCTTCGTTTTTTGTCGAACGGTTGTTTGCACAGTTTGGACGTGCGGTGAAGGCGCTCTCTTCAGGCCAGCAAGACAGCGCAGGCAGCCACCGCGACGATGGTGAGCTGCTGCTGCTGTTACGATGCAGGACGGATCAGGAGCTGTTTCACCAGAGGTGTTGTCGTAGAAGCAGCAGCCATGAGATATTTCTTTTCTGGTGTGTGAGCGCGCTGCCGTGGCTGGCCACTGCTGGTGTCCACTGCTGCTGCTGCTGTTGCTGCCGGCTGCAGGCCCTGTTTGTGCTGTATGAGTCTGCCTCTGGCTTTGCCCTGTTCGACATCAAGGGTCTCGATGAGATCGGTCAGGCAGTGGACAAGGTCCAGGCTAGCGTGGCTGACATGCAGCGCTTTGGCAAGGTTGCCAAGCTGACTGCGTTCAAGCCCTTTGCCAGCGCAGCAGATGCTCTGGAGCAGATCAATGCAGTCAGCGAGGCAAACCTCACGGACGAGCTCAAGAACTTCATCTCCATGAACCTGCCCAAGGTGCGGGTAGATTGATGGGGTGGGGGTCGGGTTTCGTGGAGGGGGACGGGCGCCACACAGCAGCGCGGGGGGGGGGGGGGGTAAGGGGGGGCCAGAAAGCTGAGCAGGAAAAGGAAAATGCACATTGTCTGCCTTTGCCACCCACTTGCAGTGAAAGCGGGTGAGGGCCTGCTCGCTGTTTGAGGTGAGGAAGCTGGCTGGAAGAGTGCAGGCGTCACCTGACCAACCTGCATACATGTGGCTGCTGCTGTTTCTGCTGCTGCTGCTGTCACCAGGTGAAGGACGTGAAGAAGGCCAAGTTCCAGCTGGGTGTGGCTGAGGCAAAGCTGGGCAGTGCCATCCAGGAGGCAACACAGGTACAGGGCACACCCACCACCACCAGCAGCAGCAGCGGTAGCAACAGCAGCAGCAGCAGCAGCAGCAGCAGCAAGGAAGCACAATCAGGGAACGGCAGCTTGGGCACCTGTGCACCTGCCGCGCCAGTAGCAGTGCACTACGGCATCACCAGTAGCAGCAGCTGGGCGGCAGGCAGGACGGCAGCAACAAAAACGGTGCTAAACACTCGTCTGTTGCAGCAGCAACTTGTACTTTTGGCACCAAGCACTTGAGAAAGCCGCCAGCAGTGGACAGCCTTTCTCCTGGTTACACTGTGCTGCTGTAATGGGCCATGCCTTGCTTCTTTCAGCAGGGGTACAGGTGGCGGCAGAGCAGGGCAGCAATGCACTAGAGTGTCATTGGCCCTGCAAGCACAGCATTGCAGCATTGAGGTGGTAGTTGTCATGCACGGGGTCAAGGTGCTGACTGTGATGCTGACTGTGATGCTGACTGTGATGCTGTGTCTTTGTGTCTCTTTGTCCTGTGGCTGTGTCCTGTGTGCAGGTGCCGTGTGTGTGCAATGAGTTCACTGGTGAGCTGCTGCGTGGCATCCGCATGCACTTCACTCGCTTCCTGGACAACCTCAAGGACACAGGTGAGACAGGGGGGGGGGAAGAGGGGCGAAGGGGGAGTAGGGGAAGGGGAAAGGGGGAGGGGAGGGGGGGAGAGGGGGGGGGGTAGGGAGGGATGCATGGCGGGGGTGGGGTGGGGTGGTGGTGGTGGGGAGGAAAGCCTGTACCAACATTTGCAACACGGGTGGGGTGCAGTGGTGAGGGCGTTGGGTACAGAAGGAGGCGTGGGTGGATGGGTGGGGAGGGGTTCCGTATCTGGCTGGGTCGTTTCATTCTGGACCCCAAGACAGGCCCCCAGCTTAGTATCCTCATGCAGTGTGACACCATAGCTTTCTATCCTGTGAATGTCCTGCTTGGGCTTTTTCTGTTGCTGACTATTGCTGCTGTTTGATGGTCTGCTGCTGCTGTCCTGCAGACCTGCGTCGTGCGCAGCTGGGTCTGGCCCACAGCTACAGCCGTGCCAAGGTGAAGTTCAATGTGAACAAGGTAGACAACATGGTGATCCAGGCCATTGCCCTGCTGGACACCCTGGACAAGGACATCAACACATTCATCATGAGGGTGCGCGAGTGGTACAGCTGGCACTTCCCTGAGCTCATCAAGGTGAGCAGGGAGAGAGGGGGGGGGGTTGGAGGGAGCAGAAACAGCGGTGTGTGTGTGGGGGGGGGGGGGGGGAGGGGGTGCAGAGAGGGGGGCATGACCCCTGGAGGGGAAGGGTTGAGGGGGGGGGGCTCTTGAGGGATGGGTGCAGATCTGGGGACATTATGTTGGAGGGGAAGCCCAGGGAGGGTGGGGATGTTGATGGAAGCGGGGGAGAGGGGCGAATGTGTGCGCTATTGGGTGAACGCAGGTTGCAGATCATGTGAATTTTTGTCATGCTGGTGAGCATGTCACTTGTTGCTGATGAGGCCGCTGCTGCTGCTGTTCTTGCTGCTGTTGCTGCTGCCAGGTTGTTCCCGACAACTACCTGTATGCGCGTGTGGCGCTGATTGTGAAGGACAAGAGTGCCCTCACTGAGCAGCAGCTGCCCGCACTCACTGAGGTGCTGGGGGAGGAGACTAAGGCACAGGAGGTACGCAGCGCCCGGGGGGGGGGGGCACAACGCAGGGAGCCCACACAGCAGCAGTGATGATATCGTGGGTAGCGAGTGAACGCTGTCCTGAAGTTGCCATGCAGCGTCTTGAGGGGGGGTCTGTTGAGATGGGTGCCAAGGACCAGGGGTAAGGAAGGAACAACGCAGCCTTGGCCATGTGTTGAGTGTGCAGTGCATGGTGCTGGGGCTGACGCTGGTGAAGCATTTGCTGCTTTGGCTGACTGCCCTGTGCTGTGCCCTTTTCTGTCACCCTTGTCCCCGTGTGTCAGGTGGTTGATGCTGCCAAGATGTCTATGGGTCAGGACATCAGCCCATTGACTCATCAACATTGAGACCTTTGCTCGGCGTGTCATCAACCTGGCAGAGTACAGGCAGAAGCTGCACACATACCTCAACGACAAGATGCACCAGGGTGAGAGCACTGGGCAGCAGCAGCAGCAGCAGCCGCAAGGATACCGTACAGCAGCAGCAGCAGGGGAGGGGGGGCGGTGTACAGCAGCAGAAGAGGTGTCTGGGTGGGGGTCTGTAGGGCTGGTGGCAAATGCAGGAGCAGCCAGCTGTCTGCTGCTTGGTGTAGCACTGGATGCATCGGTGGGTCTGCATTGGTGGGTCTGCATGTCTGCAAACAGCAGTTGCATGTGCATAGCGCTCAGGCATCTGCAGTGGCAATGGCTTGGCAGCAAACTGCCTCTGTTAATCCCTCCTGCCCTGCCAACAGCCACGGGCGCAGGAGTTTCAGATGAGGCAGACAGCAACTGCAGGGGAAGATTCGCTGACAGCACTAGGGCATGTGCGCCTGATGGGTGTTTTCTGATAGTAGCTACGCATATCCCAGCATATGCTTGTGCAACACACCCGGCAGAAACACTGCATCCTGAACCCACTTTGTCAACACAGCCACACACACCCTTGGGGTGACACAACACCCACCGCTACCCTGCCAGTGCAGAGTTGATGGCATCGCACACAAGCAGCGTCGTTGACCTGGCCGCATGTTTGTTGCTGCTGCCCCCTGCCGCCTGTGTCCTTTGCCTCCCCGCAGTTGCCCCCAACCTGTCTGCCCTGATTGGTGAGATGGTTGGTGCCCGCCTGATCAGCCACGCAGGTAGCCTCACTAACCTGGCCAAGTACCCAGCAAGCACAGTGCAGATCCTGGGAGCAGAGAAGGCACTCTTCCGGTGAGTCACACACATGCTGAGGCCCTCGGACCCCGGGATTCCCCTCACCATCTATTTGACACGCTCCCACACCCAGGGCACTACCTGATGCCTAGGTCTTTGCGAATATCACCTGAATATGAATTGTTGGCAGGGAGTATTACAACACCTTCAGCAGGTGAAGCACAGTGCACCTGCACATATGCAACCTCCACAGTATCGCTGACACTCCCCCCCCCCTGCCCCCCCCCCCTCCACACACAGTGCCCTGAAGACGAAGGGCAACACCCCCAAGTACGGCCTCATCTTCCACAGCAGCTTCATCGGTCGTGCCAAGGCGCGCAACAAGGGCCGCATCAGCCGCTACCTGGCCAACAAGTGCAGCATTGCCTCCCGCATTGACTGCTTCATGGACACAGCCACCAGCGCCTTTGGTGAGAAGCTGAAGGACCAGGTGGAGGAGAGGCTCAGGTTCTACGAGGACGGAGTGGCGCCACGCAAGAACATCACAGTCATGCAGGTAAGGGGGGGGGATCTGGAATTGTAAACAACTGTGATACGGGTGGGTGGAGGGGGGGGGGTGGGAAGAACACCGGGGGGGGGGGGGGCGTGTACATTGTGACACAGCATCCTTGTAATATCACGGCACGGGCAATGGTTAAAAAAATGGTTGGTTGTGTCTCAGCAAGGGTCACAAGGGGTGACCTGTTGAGCGCTGCTTGGGCTGCTGTGCTGTGGGTGGTGGCGGCAGCAAGGCCGTGGCGGTTGCCACTCTGAGTCCTCACCAGGCCTCGGCAGTGTTGTCAGCAGCGCCTTAAATGCGGGGCAGGCTGTGCGTACAGGTAATCATATGCTGGCCTGCATGGCTGTGTGGGTGATCATGTGCTGACTCGCATGGGTGTGTGCTGTTGGCGTCCCCCCCCCCCCCCGTTGCCTTTGCAGGAAGCGCTTGAGAAGTTCAAGGGTCAGCTAGCTGATGAGGAGGTTGTGCTGGACGACAAGCCCAGCAAGAAGAAGAAGAAGAAGCGCAGCGAGGAGGACGAGGAGCCAGCAGCAGCAGCAGCAGATGGTGATGAGGAGGAGCCAGCCAAGAAGAAGTCAAAGAAGGAGAAGAAGGAGAAGCCGGCTGACAAGGCTGACAAGAAGAAGAAAAAGAAGAAGACAGAGGCATGAGGAGTGAGGAGTGAGGGCTTGTCCCTCACTGTGTGAGGAGTGAGGGCGTGTCCTCCACTGTGTGAGGCGTGAGGGCTCGTCCCTCACTGGGCTCTCTTCACCCCCTTCCCCTGATGCTGCTGCTGCTGGTGTGACTGTACCTTTGTTTTCCTCTGTGTGTGGCTGGCTGGCTGCTGACCTCGGCAGGCAGGAGGCCCCGCCTGACCTGAACTCAATCCGTTTTGACCTTTTCACAAAGAACTGTCAATCCTTGCCTGTTGTTTGACCATGCATTGATGGTGGTTGGTGGTGCAGGCAACTGCGCCTAGGGGTCTTCCCAGCAGGAGGTGTAAGTTGCCCCTGGCGCAGTTGTGCTGCGTTCTGCAGACTGCAGTCGCCCTGATAGCTTTGTTGCTATCCAGGCATGAGTGTGTGGGCCATTTGTGCTGTACGGACCCAGCCTCACAGACTGCAGTGAGGTGTGTGTTTGATGTACGGGCACGCTACCTGCTACCCTGGGCATCTTGGTCTCTTTATTCCTAGGCCTATGACCGCTATTGGCTAGGGCCCACAGGTGGCAGCAGGCCTTGAGTCTATGGTCTTGCTGCGTTTGTGTTGGCACCCACACATCGCTCCCCCAGGTTGTGGGCGCAGCAACAGCCGGCAGAATGGCTAGAGTAGCTCGTTGTCGTCCTTGATGGCAGAGTGTGGCGGCTGCCAGCAGTTGTTGTCGACCTGTGTTGCATGTAGACGTGGGGTGTTGCAGCTTTGTGCATCACCTCAGGCTATTCTTTGCCTGGCCAAGCCCTCCGGCCCTGCATGGGCAGCATGCAGGCTGCTCTGATGTAACGAGTTGCAACTGACATTGGATGTACAGTGCAGCAGCTCACCGCTTTGAAGGTAGACCACACATCTGTGCTCCACAGTGTGATGGTGGGCCTCAGCGACCGGTTCACATCTGTGTACTGGCATTACACACTGATAATCCGAAAAAAAAATCACCAAGCTGACCTATTTGCTGTGATAACTGGATGCCCAAAGTCATGTGTCAACACCCACACAACACCCTCCCGGCATGATGCCCGTCAGGCACTGAGTCTGTGTCAACCCTTGGCATCAACACAACCTGCACACTGACCAGCCTGGTGCCTGCAAAACACTGTAGCCCAGAGCTGCTGTGGCTACCAGGTGCTGACTGTTACTGGTACCACCTTGTAGCCTTTCAAACAGCAGGTCAGCGCTGTGAGGCCGTCCCACCAGGGCACCCTAACGTACTAGGTTGGTAAAGTAGTACCCCTGGCCTTTCGCTTGCTCAGGAAAAATGACAGGCAGGCCCACTGCATGCGCTGCAGCGTGTGCTGCACAGTATGCAGCATGCACTCTGAAGGAATACGGTGCAAGGCAGGGCAGCAGTCAACAAAAATGTATGCAGCTTGTGCAGCTGCAACAACCATCAATCAGCTGATGCCCATCAAGAGTTGCTATGTGTAATAGGTTGGCAGGCAACCACTGTACGCTTGGCATGGCGCAGTAGAGATGCTAGTTGCACTGTTGGCAAGGTGCTGGCATGTGCTGCGTGGCCTGCAGTCCCTACACAACCAAGTGCAAGCTGAGGCCAGCTGGGCATTTTGCCAGCTGGGCCAGCTGATGAGATGCCAAGCATGATGAGCTACCAAGCACGCTTGACTATCAGCACGCAGCCAGCATCAAACAGCAGCACAGCCGCCAAAAACCGTTTTGACTACTGACCATCAACTGTCTACACATCCACGACTTGCATGGACCTGCAGGAATGATGCCGACTAAACCTTGGTCGACACCTAACAGCACTAACCCCAGCGCTTACACACAAACAAACATACAGCTAGACTACAGGACATGCACAGACTGATGCGCCAGCTCAACAAAAGGCATATGCAAGGCTGCAGGATGCCACATTGTGCTGGTCAGCACACTCAACTTCGTATCAAAACCATCAACACGATCATGGAGCATGGCTGTTGCACTGCCGGGCACACAGGCACTGACAACGCACAGCGGCATGCAGCGTCAACATCAACACCAACGTAACCTCAACAGCACAAGCCACCACAAGCCACTACAGCTCACCCCGTGCTGGGGCTCCAACAACTTGTGGGAGTCAGCCAGCATGCTGTCAGTTGGCAGCAGCCGAGGGCTGTATGCCTTGCATACCTTCTTAGCCATCTGCTGAGGAGGAAGGTCCCTCGCAGGCAGGAGGCTGGTATGCATGCACTCCAGTCCATGCCTCGCTCCACTCCTTGCTACTTCAAGCTGGTATGAGTGAGGCATCCTGACGGCATGGCACGGCTTGCCAAGCTCAGCTGAGGAGCAAGCACATCAGACTTTGCAAAAGATAGCATGGCATGCGGCCAGCCTCTCACTTCGTGGTGCCCAGCTCATTGAACTTGATGACCTCAGCCACGATAGGGTCACGTCCCCTGAACCGCCTGAACACCTCGGCAGGGGGCAGGCCACCTCCCTGGGCGAAGAAGGTGTCCCTGAACAGCTGCCCAAGGCGCCGCACCTCGGCTTCGTTGGTGGTGCCGGCCTCAACAAAGGCCATGAAACCATCAGCACTCATCACGTCAGACCACAGGTAGCTGCACATACAAAAGACACCGTGCGGGACAGGGCACACAACAAGCACACCATCAGCATCAGCAGCCACAGGGATCTGCCACAGCCCGTGCAAGACAATTGGTGGTTGCATGTCTGCCTGTACGTGATTGCGAGTGCTGGGTGCTTCTGACAGAGAGCTGCAGGGTACACATCACTGTCTGGTGTGGACAAAACTTTGAATACCGAACAAGGCAGGCAGCGCAGCAGCACAATGTGGTTCATGTCTGCGGCGCTTCACAAGCGCGTGGCGGTTGTGGGCTGAGCTGCAGCAGCAGGTCTGTGGCTGAAGGATGCTGCAGTGCTTCCAGGTACCCCACCTGTAGTACGCGGCTGGGTAGCCACCCCCGAAGACGTGGGTGAAGCTGTTGATCTGCCTGTCTCCAGGGTAGGGTGCAAAGGGCTGAAGAGGCAGCAACAGCAGCAGAAGAAGTAAACATTGCGTCAATCAAAGAGTACCAACAACTAATAATGCAAAGATCACTCAAGGCCTCCAGGGGCTGATGGTGGGAGGCAGGAATGGACATTTTGTGTGCATCACTTGACACTGCTGCTACATTCACTGGCAGTCAGCTGGTCAGTGCTCTGGCGTGAGGCAGGCATGCCAATGCATCCAATGTTGGCTGCTCCCCTGCCTTCCGTGCTCCACCCGCAATCTCACCATGATCTTTGCGTACTGCTGCTGCTGGATTTGCGAGGCCGCCATGTTCCCCCTGGGGTCAAAGGTGCTGTGCAGGATGAGATCGGTGGTGGCCAGCATCAGCTGGTAAGTGAAGTAGTTGCCTGGGGCAGCAGCAGATGCAACAGCAAGACGCATGAGGTAGCTGCCCACAGGCAGTGGCAACCAAGCTTTCGAATGGCACAGAGCCATGTCTTGCCAGCCCCAAACAACGCTGCCAACAACCCATCAAGCTGCCCACAGCAGCTGCTTCTTGAGATGCCGACAGCTTGCAGCAACACTGTGGCCATCAGCACCAAAACAGCAACATGCAGTGTGAGTGATGGTTTGGGCATGGACTGTAGCCCAGCAAGTGTTGTGCTGGCTGTGAGCCGCCGCCGTCTGAGCTGTACTGCGCTCTGCTGTGCTGTGCTATGCTGTGTGGCCTTACCCTTCCTGTAGGTGCGCATGGCTTTGATGCGTTGGAACAGATCCTCCGGCAAAGGCTTGCCGGTCTCCCAATGTTTTGCAAAGCTGTTGAGCGTGTTCCTGTCGTACACCCACTTCTCCTGCATCTGGCTGGGAGCCTCCACAGCATCCCACTCAATGTTCCTGCGCACACAGACACGCGCACCACCCACAGCACAAGGCGTTGGTGATGGCCAGACTGTAGCAAGGGCCTGATGTCACATATGCAACCACCGATCACTTGTGTTGCCCCCCCCCCCCACACACACGCATGCAGCTTGCATGCATAATATCTGCGTCTATTGGGCACACAGGTACCATCCCCGCCCCTGTCCTGGGCCAGCTCTGCCACCCCTGCACTCTGCCACACCCCCATCTCACCCCTCGCCTACCTCATGCCTGCTGCCAGAGGCTCCTCCACTGTTGTGAGCATGGCCTGCAGGGCATGGCCAAACTCATGGAACAGCGTCTCAGCATCATCCAGGGTCATAAGGCTCGGCTTGCCACCAGCTGGCGGGTTCTGGTTAGACACCAGCACTGCAAGCGGCAGCTGCAGCTGCGCCCCTGCCAGCCACTTGGCCTGCTCCTGTGCAAGCTTCGCCGTGTAGAGTTGCTTCTTCACATCGCCGCCCTTGGCCTTGATCTCTGCGGCTGCGCGGGCTGCTGGGCTAGCCTCCATATGCCAATTGGCCCTGTCTGCCATGGTCTGCACCCAAGCGCCGTTCTGCTTGCTGCCTGGACGCGCGTATAGGTCCGAATAGAAGTAGGCCAGAGGTGTGGTGGAGTTCCCGTCAAACACCTCGTACACTTCAACGTCAGGGTGCCACACGGGCAGCTTCTGTGTGGACTTCTTGACGGTGATACCGTACAGACGCTTCGCCAGCTGCACGACGCAGGAAGGCACGTGTGGGCAACAAGCAAGGTATGGGAACACAGTTAGGAGGGCAGGGTTGCGCACACCACTAGCCTTGTTGACGTGCATGGGCATGTAGCATGTGGGCGTCGGGAAAGCTGCTGGCTGTGCAGTCAAGCCCGGTCAGTGACTGACTTTGCCTGATTGGTGCCATCAGTGCGTGCAGTATGGTTCGAAATTTCTCACATGCAGTGCTCACTCCACATGCCGCACTCAACCTGATTGGCCTGTGACACACACCAGCGCCCCAATCACTCCTTCCACTCAGCAAGGCAGCCACTGCTTCACTCACAAGCAGTGTCTACCTGTCTTTCTACCAACCGGTCCATGTCCTTCCCTCTGCAACTGTGGTTGAGGACAGGCAAAAATTCAGGAGTCACCCCCCCCCCCCCCCGTGTTTGTGTGCACACCTGGAACATGCCAGCCTTGACACTGGGTAGGGGCAGGTACTGCCTGAGCTCCTCCTGCTTCACCCTGAACTTCGCCTCCTTCTGGCGCTCAGCCCAGTAGGCATTGTCCCACCACTCCAGCTTGAAGGAGCGGTCCCCGGTGGCATTGCGCGCAAAGGCCTGCAGGGCGTTGTCCTCCTTGATCGACACGGGACGGGCCACTGCTGTGAGCTCATCCATCAGGGCATTGGCCTGCTTGAAGGTTGCCATCTGGAGGTAACCCAAAGGCGGGTGTGTGTGGGGAGGGGCAACAAGCATGGGGGCGGGGTGGTGGTAATTCATTGAGGAGTGGTATGACGACTTGTCTCAGGTGTACCTGGCCCGGTTTGTGCTGTGACTGAGTTTGTGATTGAAGAGCGCCTCATCTATCATCATGTTCGGTAGATAGCTGCTGAGGTAGACGACAGACAGAGCAACACAGCCCTGCGATCCAGGCTTGTCTGACGCTGATGGTGCTGAAACCCCTCTCACACAAAAAGTCTTTACTGGCCTAGCCGCCACCCACCTTGCTCAGGAAGGCCTGGTCCGCGTAGGTCTTGAAGCCCAGCAGCTCAGACATCTCCAAGCGGTTCTGCAGTATCTCCTTGATGATGCCGGTGTTGTCTGTCTTGCCGTCTGCCGCAATGCGCCGGTAGGCAGTGTAGACCTTCTTGCGTAGCTCCCGGTTTTTGGCAAAGGATACAACTGATGAGTACGTTGTGTAATCGAGGGTCAGCAGCCAGGGCCCTGACTCTGCGGTGGCGCCCTTGTGGCCTGCTTCGGCTGCTTTCTGGGCTGCAACTGCCAGGGTGGTGGCTTCAAGCCCCTCCAGCTCCTTCTTGTCCTTCACAAGGTACTTGAACTCCTATGCATGCAGCACCAAAGCAACAGCAACAGGGTACACACGGCAGCATTGGGACGTGAAGGAGTGCAATGCAGACCCTGGGGAGCGGCAGCACTAAAAATGTAGCGAGCGGGTTAAGGCTGCATCAACCTTGAGTGGCGGTGGATCGCTGGTATACCCGGGGCAGGTGGTGATCTTAGCATTGCTGGCCGCATGGCAGCGTTGCTAGAACAGAGCAGAGCCTGGCAACCACAGCCGCCTGCCTAGTCATGTCGAAGCCATCTTGCACCAGCTGCTCAGGACTTGCTGCGCAGCCCAGCACACCCCACTCCAGGCCGCCCTCCTGCACCCTCCCACACCGGCCACCCCTTCCACTCCACCGCCTCACCGCTGTCGAGTCCAGCACATTGTTGCTGAAGTTTGTGTTCAGCTTTGCCAGCCTGTCAATGATGGCATTGTACTGCTTCCGCTTCTCTGGCTCCAGCCCCACCCCACTGGTCTGGAAGTCCTTCACGGTGAGGTTCACGATGCGCTGCTGCACAGGGTTGAGCTTGTCGAACGCTGGGCTGTTGCAGACTGCCATGACTGCATTGTAGATGGGCTTGCTTTGGCTGAAGCGCAGCTCAAAGGCAATACGCTCTGCCTGGGTGGCCTCTACTGCCTTGCGCAGGGCAGGGGTGTCCGCCACACTCTGCAGGTGTGAGTAGTGTGAGTGTGGGGTGGGAGAGGGGCAGAAAAGGGGGGCATGGGACAACATGACATGGGTGACGTGGACCCACTGCAAGATAGGCTTGGCCACCGCCGCAAATTGCTACATCCCGGCGAATAGGCCTGGAAAGACTGTTACTAAGACTGAACCGATGGCAAAGCAGATGTCCTGTTGCATGAGGCGTGTTGTCCCAGCTGCCAGCCTGGCACGTAGAACTTGGCAGCATGTAAGCTGGAACAGCCTGCATCCACCCACCAACCCACCTGCAGGTTGTCCATCCGTCCATAAGTAGCGTCCAGGCGGTACCTGATCTGAGCGTACGGCCTGAACAGACGCTGGTATGTCACATCTTTGCCTGCTGCTTCCAAGTCAGCCTCGAGCAGGTCTAGAGCAGCACCCTCTTCTTCCAGCACCTGCTTGACAGCTGGCTCAACGTGCTCTGGTTTCACCTTGTCCCAGGGTGTGAAAAGTGCATTGGGCAGCAGGGGATTGCTGCTGGTGCTGACTGTCGGCTTTGCTGGGGTGTCGCTGTTTTGCTTGCTGCTTGCACCTGCTGCTTGCAGACCAACCAGGCAGCCTGCAGGCACGTTGAACGCATGATCGTGGATATCCCAATAATAAAAGGTGATAAGGTTCCTCCTGAGGCTGGTTAGAGGCCCCACTCACACAGCAGGATGGCAACCAGCTTCATGTTCTGCTGGAGGGCCCCTGGCAACAGCTTCCGCACACAATCTTCACCGACAGCCCCTGCAGTTTGGATCTGTGAATGTCAAGTAACCAAGTGTATTTTACATGCAACACAGGCCCTTGCCAGCCCCAAGTGATGTGAACGTGGAACTGTTGGAGCGTGGACCAGCTGCAGAAGGGGGGGTGGTCTGCGAAGCTGCGCCTCAAACGCATACAACACTGTGCAACGTGGAAGAAGCTAATGGAAGGTGTTGAAACGCACCCTGGTATGGCGTTTCTGCCTTTGACTGGGACCTTCAGGTGACCTAGCAACGGAGGACCTCACCGACCACTAGGGGACCACATCACATACGTGCGTCACATCACTGCAAACCATATTACATGCCTTGCCTTGCCCAGGGCTGCCCTCCAACTTATTATCTCAGCATGATCATGGCCACTGCTGCCAGATTATTTAGCTGGACTGCATGCCAGGTGTAGGTGCACCCCAGCACATGCTTCAATTTTCATCAAAGGCTATACGCAGCAGCAGGCTAAGTCACCTACATACTGAATACCACTGAGCGGAGACCCCGCCAGGCTGGCAGGCAGCTGCCAGCCGAATGAACTGGCTTTCAAGCACTCTTTCAGCCACCCATATCAGCATGGTGCCGCCACAACAGATGTGCTTGCATCAAGCTCTTGAAGGTCAACTTGGCCTGCACTGTTGGCGTGTCCCTGCATGGGGCAACATGCAGGTACAGCTGGGAACCTGATGGCGACGGCTGCTGGCCATGCAGGGGGGTGGCAGCTACCTTCAATAAAGCTCGCATTCTTCAAGCCTGCAAAGAAATAACAAGCAAAAACACATTTCACTACCGTCTGCACGCCGTGTGCCCCATCATCATGTGACAAAATGTGCCATGTCGCTTGCACCAAGCCACCATGTAAAGCGCAGAAAGGTTACTCATGAAGGCAATAGTCCATGGTCACACTGTGCGGCAGCTGTGCAAGGAAGGCATTGTCAAAGCAAGCGGCCCTCATGCCACCCACCCTTCGTCCTCTCCCTCCAGCCAGCCTGTTGCCAATGCTGACAGCAGGTCATCATTCACCGCCAGCCTGTCCTCCTGCTGTGCTGCCAGCTCAGCCAGCTGTGCCACCTGGCTGCGCAGCACCAACCTCTCACCATGCAGCTGCTGCACCTCCGCCAAAGCGGCCTGCAGCTGTCCCTCAAGCGAACCCGCTCTGCTTGCCGCTGCCCTGCTGTGCAAGAGCTGGTGGAGGGTATCAAAACCTGCAACCTGCTGCGGCTGCTGCTGCTGCTGCTGCTGCTCCAGCACAGCTGTGCCTGGCCCACTCCCAGGCAGCATCCCAGAGCCCCAAGCTGCCAGCATACCAGGCTCACCCACTGTTGCAATGCTGACAGCAGCCAGCCTGCTGGGCATACGCACTGCTGCAGCTGCTGCAGTGGCCCCTGAGGGCGATGCAAAGCAGGACAAGGAGCTCTGGGGTGAAGATGCTGCTACTGCAAGCTCGTCTGCTTGCAGCTGTGCATCCCCAGTCAGCCAGCTGCAGGCTGCCTCTGACAAGTCAGACCCCCAATGGTCAAGCCGGATGGCCAGTGCCTGCAGCCCTGAAGCAGCCGGCTGTGTCAGCACATCACCGGCCAATACCGCACTGCGGGCCCCACCACCCAAGCTGCCGGCAGCAGCTGCTGAGAGTGGCCTGCCTGTCGAGAAGGAGTTGGCAGTGTCTTCTGCGGTGGGAAGCTGCAGGGGGTGTCTGGTAGGGCCTCAGAGCCCCATGATCGAAGCCTAGGGAGCTCAACGCCCAGCCTGCGCAACGCCACACTCCTGCTCACGGCAGGTGAGTGCAGCACAGGCAACACGGCTGAGGCTGAAGCAAACTGCTCGCCCCTCTCCTGCAGGCCGGTTGAACCCTCAAGGATTCCAGCACAGGATGCGTGCTTGGGCGCTGTGCCGGCCCGTGATGGTGCACGGCCCGCAAGTGAAGTTGGTGCGCTTTGCGGAGCAGCACCTGCACTCGTCACGCGCTGCACGGTCTCGCTTGCAACACTGACAACCTCGCTGTTCAGCTGGCGCAGCGCCTGCAGGCCCTCGTCCATCACCTCGATGGTGTTGAGGTCAGCATACTTGACTGTAGAGGTCTTGAGGTACTGCTGCAGCTGCGTCAGCTGCTCTGCCAGCTCGTCACTCTCGTGCTGCAGCTCAGCCAGTAAGCTCGATGTAGGACCATCTACTGCCAATGCTATCGGCAGCGCGCCTTGCTGAGTCAGCCAAGGAAGCTGTGCTGCAATGCCGCTGGCATCTGTGTGCGCCTTGCTGCTGTGGCTGCCATGTGTAGGAAGCAGCGGGGAAGCATTGGGCAGCAAAGTCTGGCTTGCTGGCTGCTGTGACGAGTCTGCACTGTGGACCCGGTCGTGCTCCACACCAAAGGGCAGCGGATAGCTCCTGCCTTGTACTGGTGGCTGCCGCAGCAGCGGCAAATCTATCAGAGCTGTCTGCCGCTGCTGCCTCTGGAGACCAGGTGACAGCGGCTCTGTGGTGGGGCTGTGGTCTCGGTCCTGCAGCTGCTGCTGTGCATGCGCTAGCTGTGCCTGCAGCTCCTCTAGCATCTCTAGCCTGGTGTGAGCCACTGCCTGCAGGCCCTGCACCTGCTGCTCAGCCTCTGACAGCTGTGCCTCAGCAGCATCTACCTGCACCTGCATCTGGCCCAGCTGCTGCTGGTGCTCCTGGCTGGTGGCCTCTGCGGCAAGCTGCTGCGCCTGCAGATCTGCCTGTGCAGCAGCTAGTTGCTGCTGGTAGGTTTGTGCTGCTGCTTCAGCTGCCTGCAACTGTTGCTGCATGTCGTTGATGCAGGCTTGTGCCGTGTGCAAGGGGTCATGTTGAGCTTCCAGGTTGGCAAGCTTCTGCTGCAGCTCTTGAATCATTTCAGCCTGCTTAGCGGCTACAGCTTCTGCATGGGTCAGCTGTCGCTGCTGCTGCTGCTGCTGCTGCTGCTGCTGACACTTCTCTTCGACACCCTGCTGGTGCAGTTGCTGCTGCAGCACCTGCACCTGCGCAGCAACAGTGGCCAGCTGTTGATAGCTGACCTCACCGGCCCGCAATGCCTCTATCAGTCCAGTCTGCAGAGCTAGCTTGGCTGCTGCGACATCCTGCAACTGCTGGCGTGCAGCAGCAACAGCACCAGTTGTGCTTGCCAACAGCAGCCGTGCATTTTGCGTGTCTGCTTGTGCCTTCAAAAGCTGCTGCTTGGAGTCGGCCGCCTCGGCTTCAGTCTGATGAAGCTGCTGCTGTGCTGCTGCCAGATCCTGCTGTGCTTGCTGCAGCAGCTGCTGCTGCCGCTGGGCACCCTCCTGTGCTGCAATGACCTGCTGTCCTTTCTGTGCTGTCTCCTGCTGTGCTTGCTGCAGTTGCTGGCTCACCAGCTGCATGCTCTGTTGTGCCTGTTGCAGCTGCTGGGCCATGCCTTGCGCATCTTGCTGTGCCTGCTGCAGCTGCTGGCCCTTCAGCAGTGCGTCCTGCTGAGCCTGCTGCAGCTGCTCCATCATGCGGCCCTGCTGCAGCTGGGCCTCCTCTGCAGCTCTCTTCAACTGCTTGCTGAGTGACTGAATGTCCTCCTGAAGCCGCTGCAGGTGTCCATCCTTTTGCTGCAGCTGGAGGCTGGCCTGCTGCAGCTGCTGCTCTGCCTCCTGAGCCTGCTCCTGGGCTTGCTGCCACTGCTGCTTCTGCAGCTCAAACTCACCCTGTAGCTGATGGAGCTCTTGGCGGCTCAGCAGCAGTTGCTCCTGCTGCAGCTCAGCCTCTATCTGCAGCCGCTGCTGCGCCTGCTGTGCCTGCTCGCAAGCTTGTTCCTGTTGTTGCTCCTGCACTTCCAGCTCACTCTGTAGCTGCTGCAGCTGTTTGTGGCTCAGCAGCAGCTGCTGCTTCTGCACCTCAGCCTCCTGCTGCAGCTGCTGCTCTGCCTGCTGTGCCTGCTGTGTAGCTTGCTGCCTTTGCTGTATTTGCAGCTCCATTTCACTTTGCAACTGGTGCAGCTGCTGCTGGGTGGTCAACAGCCGCTCCTCCTGCAGCTCAGCCTCCTGCTGTCGTTCCTGCTTCTGCTGCTCCAGCTCACCCTGTAGCTGCTGCAGCTGCTGCTGGCTCAGTGTCAGCTGAGCTTTCTGCAGCTTTGCCTCCTGCTGCTGATGCTGCCGCTGCTGCTCTGCCTGCTCTGCGGCTTGCTGCCGTGCCTGCTGCTGCAATTCAACCTCACCTTGCAGCTGCTGCAGCTGCTTGTGGCTCAGCACCAGCTGCTCCTTCTGCAGCTCAGCCTCCTGCTGCAGCTGCTGCAGCTGCTGGCTCAGCTGAGCAGCCTCCTGGAGCTCCTGCTTGTGAGCCTGGTGAGCCTGCGCAATCTGCTGGTCCTTGAGCTGTGACTCCGCCTGCAGCTGCTGCAGCTGCCGGTGTGCCTGCTGCACTTCTGCTTGTGCCTGGTGCAGCTGCTGCTTGCAGGCGTCTGTTTGCTGCTGCGCCTGCTGCAGCTGCTGCTCCAAGCCTTGAGCCTGGCGCTCCAAGTTGGATGCATGCTGCAGGGCTGCCACATGCCCCTGCTGTGCAGCCTCCAGCTGCTGTGTCAGCTGGGTGATGCAGGCCTGCAAACCCTGCACGTCAGCCTGCAGGTCTGCCTGGAGCGTGTACATCCTGCCATGCTCGTCTTTGGCAGTGGCCAGCTGGGCGTGTGTCTGCAGCAGCTCAGCCCCCGTTGATGCCAGCTCAGCATGTGCGGCTGCCAGTTGCCGCTGCAGTAGTGCGTTCTCAGCTGCTACATCACCACCATCTCCTGAGGCTGCAGCAGCAGCGACACTTGTGTTTGCTGCCTGCTGGATGCCACTGCATTGAGCAACATTGCTCCTGCCCTGAAGTGTTGGGTTCTGTACGTGTGATGCGCCGAGTGTTCTGCCTGTGGTGCTGACCTCAGCAGACATGAGGTCTGCCTCCAACAGGCTCAGCTGCTGCTGCAGCATCTCCTCTGCAGAGGCATCCTCTGTCAGCTCCTGAGTCTCCAGCAGGTGCTTGAACTCTGCCACGCTGGTGGCTGCCGCTGCCCTGGCAGACCGGATCTTCTGAATGAAGTCGCCTGCCTGCTCCAGTGGGCCAGCTGGGAAGAGCGGCACTGCGCCGGCAAGGCTGGACTCTCGTTCTCTCGTCACGTGAGGGCCTGACTCTGCAGAGCCTTTGCAGGGCTCAGGGTCAAGGTCATGGCTGGGATCCAACATCCCTCCACCACTTGCCTGCACATCAGCAGCCAAGCATGACGTGCCAAGGACTGCAGTTGGTGCCATGACAGCATGACTGATCATGGTTTGGTAATTTTGTCAATGCATGCAGGTGTGCCTCAAGTTGCTGTGCCCCAGCCCCAGGCTGTTCGAGCCTTACCCTCCTCCTTGGACCTTTCCAGGCTGCCAAACATGCTACGCCTGTCAACACACCACTGGCCAGCCCAAGCAACATAGTTTCCACACCCTCGACGATGACTGAAGACATCCAGCCCTGTCACCCGCGATGAAACAGGAAGCAGTAGGTTGCGGACGCCCAGCCCGCAGACGGGGCCAGGGCCGCGTGTGTGCGCATGTGATATTGAACGTGATTTCAACGTCTCTCAACCTGATGGACATGTGTCTGGCACGGTTTGAAGGGGGTCTAAAGGAGCGCCATCAGTGTGTACAGCCTTGTTGACCAATGTGTGATGACCGTCTGGTTGCAGAATGGGTACTGCATCATAGTTATCATTGAATTCCAAACGGCGTTGAACACGTTGCACACGCAACCTCGAAATCGACAACATCCACCTGGTACTGCTTGTGTTGCTGCTCCAGCATGTCAACTCGACGGCCTGTCTCAACACAGTCTCCTAATCTATGTGATTGTTTGTGAAGCCACACAGGCAGCAACAGTTCCATGGCTGCCCAGCAGGGGCCAGGGGATGCGATCGCAGAGTCCTTCATTGAGATATGTCAGGAATTGGGGTGCCAACCCTTGGAGTCTTTACTAACATGCTTGTAAGAGAGCTCTGGAGGCTTTGAGTTTGCTGTTCTTCTTGCCATACGCCAGCAGCACAGCCACCAATCACCCTTGCTGCTTTGCTGGCACGCTGTGCTGCTGTTCCTCCAGGCAAGAGCACGATACAGTGGCTAGGTTGACCAGGATCCAGGACAGCGAGCAGCTTTATGCAGTGGCGACCATTTTACCGTTTGCAAACCTGCAAGAGCTGGATTTGAGCGGACTGCAGCTGAATGGAGAGCAGTGGTGTGCGCTGCTGGAGGCTGTCAGCCGGTGCACAGGTCTCAGGGTGCTCAGTATCAAGGGCTGCAATATTGGCGCCCTCGGTGAGTGACTGGCTGACGTCAAATTCACACTTATAGACAACTTATCAGTGGCCTGACTGTGCTGATAGACTCTCATGGTTGAAGGGCAGTTGTGCAGGACGTTGCAGGTGTAGGTAGCCCTACTGCACAGCTGCAGCACTACTGCTGTCAACAGCAGTGCATGACCTGAGTCACAGTGACAGCAATGACACCCATATGCCACTCAAGCATTTCTGAAACTGATGACAGGGTATGACCTATGTGTGTTTTGCAGGCATCGATGTAGAGGAGCAGGTTGCTTGGCAGCTGGGCAGCTGCCGCATGTCTGTGCTGGATGCATCCCAGAACCAATTGGTATGCAGCTATTGCAGCCACAGAGGCTTTACAGCAGCAGCAGCAGCAGCAGCAGCAGCAGCAGCAGCAGCAGCAGCAGCAGCAGCAATAGTAGCCTGGCAGCAGGCAGCACTGGCAGCAACAGTGGGTCTCTAGGTTTGGCCGTGAGGGCAGCAGCTTTTTTAGCATCATGCAGCAACATCAGCAGTGAAGCAGCAGCAGCAGCAGCAGCCTGTCTGTGAGCGCAACCAGGCATGTGCATGTTCAGGAATGTGCCAGCTTGTGCAAGCGCAGAGCAATAGCAGTGTGAAAAAAGGGGCCCCATGTTGCCATGTTAGCGTCAGTACCAACATGGTGTGCTCAGACCTGCAGGACTGTTTGTGTGTATGCGTGTGGTGTGCAGGGTGACAGCTTCGTTGCCTGCATCAGCAGCTCACCCCTGCTGGTTGAGTCTGATGTGCTGACAGTGCTGGACCTGTCAGAGAATGCCATCAGGGACAACGGAGCAGCAGCACTGGCGGCAACCATGGCGGCAGCAGGTCAGGCACCACTGCAGTGTTGGGTTGCAGGTGCAGGGTTCCATATGCAGCAGTACTCGGTGTTGCGCTCAGCTGTGGCGCCCGGCCAGGCCGTTTAGCAGCAGGGTCTGTTTGCTTGAAGAGGAAGTGTGTGTACTCAATCAGTGTCTTGTGGCAGCAAAGCCAATTGCTGGTGATGGACTTGAAGGTGCGCCTCACTCTGCAGTTGGCTCATCACAGTGTGCTGTTTGTGCTGCAGGGCTGCAATCGCCCCTGAAGCAGCTGGACCTGTCATTCAACCAGCTGGGTGACAGGGCAGCCAGGGCCCTGGCCAGCATGATGACAGCAGTGCCCCTGCTGGCACTAGAGCTGGAGGGAAACCAGGTGCGACACGGCCTTACAGGAGTGAGGCATGTGTGGCAGTGCGGAGCAGACAGGTGCAGCAGAGCAAGGCCGGCCTGCAGGTTGTTCATGCAGTGGAAGTGTGCTTGTGGAGATGTATGCAGGGATGTGTTGCTTGAAACATGTAGGCGCATGCCCTGTGCCGCCACCAGGCTGTGCCCACCAGGTCCCCCAGTGTGTGTTACACTGCGGATGTAACCATGGATGGCCATGCAGCAGCTTGGGCAAGGCCGACTGTACGACTGTGTTGCCGGCTGCTTGTTTAACTGCTCCTGCCGCTGCTGCTGCTGCTGCTGCTGCTGCTGTTGCTGCTGTGGCTGCTGTGGCTGCTCAGATCAGTGATATTGGAGGCCTTGCTATTGGTGATGCCCTGAAACAAACGCTGTGCCTGCAGCGGCTGAACCTGAACCACAACCATCTGACTGGCAGTACACTGGCCTGCATTGCAGATGCAGTCAACGTCAACCCAGGTGTGTTGCGCTAGGTGTGGTACTAACATGACCCATGCCAAAAATTCAGGAGCTGACCCGACATGTTCTGTTACACCTGAATCACCATGGGCAGTAGAAGAGGAGCGCGGTAGTGCTTTGTAGGTCGTGTTGCATGGCTGCCTGTGTCGTGCTGGTGGTGTGGTTGGCAGCGTTTCATGGTGCTCACCATGCTGTTCCTTTGCTGCCCCGCAGGCAGCCTGCAGGAGCTGGCAGTTGCCGGCAGCTGTGGCAGTGAGCAGGGCATGGCTGCACTGCTGACAGCAGCATGCAAGAGCAAGCACCTGCACCTGCTGGACGTCAGGGGCCTGCAGCTGGCTGGCAAGGTGGGTTACATGTGAAAATGGGCATGTGTGCTGCCAGCGAAGGCTAGAAAGAAGCTCTGCCAGCCAGCATCACTGATAATGCAACGTTGCCAGCCAACTGTTGCACCTGACGGACAGGGCATGTTGTGAGGTGTGGTAACACCTGTAGTTGTTTCACGATATATACATGATGTGCCGTGGGTGGCCAACATGCACCACAGTCACAGGCCAACCTCACCACACCCCCGCACCTGTGTGTCCTGCCAGGCTGTTGACGCCCTGTGTCAGCTGCTGGGCAGCAGCTGCCCCCTGGTGACGCTCCGTGTCGACGTGGCCAGCCGCGATGCTGCAGAGACCATTGCACAGGCCATACAGGGCAAGCAGACCCTCACTCACATCATGATGGGCGGCAACGTGCCAGAGCATGTGCTGTCCTTTGTGGCAGCAGCTCTGTCAGCCAACACCCTGCACAAGGTGCAGGCAGCCAGCCGCAGCAGCAGCCCGATGCCGGCCTCACCCCGCCAGCAGCAGCAGCAACAGCCGCGCAGCAGGACACCCACACAGCTCATAGTGCAGCACCAGCAGCTGATGCAGACCCCACCAGCCGCCACACGATCTGCTGGGGTGCCGGGTGCCGGACAGTACTCCCTGCAGCGGCCCTTCAGTGGCAACGGCCGTGCTGACATGTCAGTGCCTCGGTCGCTGTCACCAAACTACTCTCAGCACAGTCATACGAGTGACCTAGGCAGCACCACCCCTCAGAGCAGGGTGCTGACATTCACGTCGCCAGGCAGTGCCGGCCGTGCTGCTGCTGCTGTTGGCAGCAGTGGCAGCATACAGTACCGATCCCCGGGCAGCGGTGGGCGCGGGAATCTGCGGACACTGTCGATGCAGGCGCGGCGTGCGTCTGTGATTGACAACCAGGGCCTGGCGGGGCTGGCTGGCGGGGGTGCGGCCAACAAGGCGGCAGAGGTCTTCAGGAGGCATGACCTGGATGGAAGCGGGTGAGAGGGGAGGGACCAGTGGCTGAGTGCTACAGGCATGAGAGGAGGGGGGGAGGGGCAGGTGTCTGCTGTGTGTGCTGCCAGCTGCAGCAGGAAGCCATGACCTGGATTGCAGCGGGTGAGAGGGGGAAGGGGGGTGGTGCTGAGTGCTACAAGCACGGGGATGCGTCTGAGTCGATTGTCCTCTGTGTGAGCTGTTGGTTGCAGCAGGAAGGACTGTGTGCAGCTGCTGCTGACTGGCGTGCTTCGACAGCAAGCTCATGCCCCTGCTGATGGGATAGAAGCATGGAACAACAAGCGGTGTGGTTTGCTCTGCTCTGGCACCAAGCTGAAACCTCAACCCTGAACACTGGTGGTGCATGGTTTCATGTGCTGCGGGGTATAATGTGCATGCTGTTACGTGCCTGTGTCTGTCCTCTGTGTGTGGCCAGGTTCCTTGATGCTGAGGAGATGATGTCAGCACTGCAGGAGCTGGGCATGCTGGAGGGCATGAGGCCCAGGCAGCTAGGTGAGAGGGAGAGACAGCTGATGTGGTGGCTGCATGTGCTGCTTTCAACACAGCTCCAACCCAGCAGGCAGCAGTTGGTTTCCACACGGGAGGGTTGGTCAATCAGGGGCCAGACTGCACCACACTTCCTCCTGCCGCCGCCGCTGCTGCTGCTGTTCAGGCAAGTTCCTGAGTGATGCCATCAGGGAGGCTGACACAGACAGGGACGGCAGAGTGAGCATTGAGGAGTTCACAAAGTACTACGAGCGACTGGCAAGGTGGGCCTCACTCACTGCAGTGACATTTGAGCCTCATGTGTCACCACGGGTGCTTACGGAGTGGCCAGCCAACATTGCCCCCATCTGTGTGGATGCTCCTTGCTGCTGCAGGCATGCAGCAGGAATGCAGCAGGAATCAGCTGTGAGGCATGTGTAGCAAGGACATGACCCCATTGAAGTGATAGCATTGACTCTTGTCCTTCTCATGCTGCATTGGCACCCAGCGTGCGCAGCATACAGCAGGTAGAGTAAAGCACCGGTGTGATTGGCTATCATTTCGCCCTTTTCCCTCTGCAGGCACTATGCTGAGGCCTCCCGTCAGGGGCGCATTGTTGCAAGGCGGCGTCCCCTCGAGGTGCCCTTGGATGCCCCCAGTGATGAGGCACTGAAGCGATCCTTCAGGACGTACTGCCGCCTGCCCATCGGCCAGGGCAGGCAGGTTGGTGGCAGTGTGCAGCAGATCAACGCGGCACAGTTTAACCAGCTGTGCAGAGATGCTGGGCTGGTGGAGCCAATCGGTGAGAGGGGAGACAGAGAGGGGTACATGGACAAGGAGTTTGGGGGGAGGTGGGGGGGGGGGGGAGCTGGAGGAGGGAACTTCCCCTTGAAGAGGAGAGGGGCTTGTGTGGGGCTGCCGGAAAGACAGCTATGTGTTCAAAACCCGATAAGGTCTCATGGGGAAGCCGGCCTTTGGCACATGGCAATGGACTGAAGCAGTGACATCCTCGTGCCTCATGAGCAATGCAGGCAAGGAAACAGATACACGCAAAGGGCAAGGTTGGTAGTACTTTAACTCATAATGCACTCTCCTGTTGATAAGAGGCATTCGACCTGCCAGCTCAATAGCAGCATTTGCACCATCAATTGGTGAGCGCTAGCTGTAGCTGACAGGCCACAGCATGAGCTGCACTGAACACCGCCCTCCTGCTACGTTCTGCTGCCGGCAGGTCCTCTGTCCCAGTGTGCCATTGACATCATCTTCACACGCTGCAAGCCCCCAGGCAGCCGCCGCCTGCCCTTCAAGCACTTCCTGGGTGCCGTGGCAGCAGTAGCAGACGAGGCGGGGGTCTCCTTCGCAGCCATCTCAGCAGCAATGAGCAGCATGGAGGTGCCCTGCCTGCAGCCGCCACCGGGGACTGCTGCTGCTGCTGCTGCTGCCACTGCTGCCGGCAGCAGTGCGACAGGCACACCAGGCACCCTCAGCCGCCGCCACAGCATTGGGGCTTGTGTGCACACCCGGCTGTCTATCAGTGATCTGACAGATACGCGCGTGGGGCCCAACTTACAGAGCCGCAGCAGCACGCCCCCGATGGTGCACACGCCCCCGACATTAATGATGGGTGTGGGTGGGGGTGTGGCGGGGCTGGGGCAGCAGCGGCCGTCCAGTGCTGGTGCTGAGCTGGGTGGGGGAGGCAGCGGTGGCAGTGCAGCCGCTGGACCAACCCACTGGAGCATGAAGCTCAGGGCTGCTGGGGCTAGTGGTGTTGGTGTTGGGGCTGGGGCCAGTGTGGGCGCTGGAGGGGATGGAGGTGGTGGTGGTGCTTGGGGCACTCATCAAACCTCACCTGGCTGGACACCACGCTCTGACTCGCACACGGTCAGCTCGTTTGCAGGAGACACAGCTCTGAGCATGTTGAGCACCCCACGAGCCGAGCTACTGTTGCAGCAGGCCAGGGAGCGGCGTGCCATTGAACACCTCCAACAGCAGCAGCAGCAGGAGGAGCAGGAGGGGCAGCAGCAGCAGCAGCAGCAGCCACAAAGTCAGCGGGAGCGTGAGGGGTCAGGCGGGGGCAGGGCTGCTGTTGGGCGGCAGCAGCATCAGTCACGCAGTGGCGCGTTTGGGCTGGCGGATCGTGACGCTGTGCATAACCCTCTGTTTGAGGGAGAGAGCGACGGTGAGGAGGGGCACACGGCACTCAGTTGCAGCAATGAAACACTAACAAGGCTGTTTGCTCTACACATATCAGCAAATGTGGCAGATTTCTGACAGAGCTGCATCATACACAGAACAGCTGGGTTTGCTGGATGCTGTGTGGCGGCCTGTTTGTGTCGCAGCACTCTCCTGCGGTCTCAGTACTCAAACATGTGCATCGTGAAACCCCATGCCCATCCTGTCTCACACCTCCCAAACACAACCACCACACAACGAGGTACCACACCCATGACCCAAGCAACTCACTGTCTGAGCATGCCCGCACTTTCCTTTCTCCCCCATGCAGGCTCCTTGGGTGGCAGTGCTGCAGGGCAGGAGGCGCGGAGCAGCATCTGCCACCGGCTGCTGGCGCTGGAGCGCAAGATACTGCAGCGGGCCTCTGTGGGGTCTGCAGGTGGCACCGTGGGCACAGCAGGAGGGGCACCACCCACACCCGCAGGTGAGCCGGGCTGAGAACGCAGGGTAGCACTTGGTACAGCAAGGGGTGGCCATGGCGATGGAAGATGTGTGTTCCTGCAGCTACATGCACACCATCATGGGCCGCCAGCGGCACACGGTGCTACAACTGTTGTGCTGCAGCACTGTGCACTGTAGCTTCATGCTAGCCTGATGCTGAGCGCACGACCAGCCATCTGTGAGAGGGGCTGTTGCCAGAATGCAAACCTGACCCGGCTGTTGTGTGTGTGGCCAGCCGTTGGGGTTCGGCCCCGCCCTTACCTTCAAGAAAAAGTTGACCCGCCGCCGCTGTCGTTGTTGTTGCTGCTGCTGCTGCTGCTGCTGCTGCTGCCTGCAGGTGGCCTTGAGCAGCGTATGATTGGGCTTGAGTCCACTGTTGAGGAGACCCGTCAGCAGCTGTCTGCGGTGCTGTCCCAGCAGGATGAGCTGAAGGGACTGCTGGCAAGGCTGCTGGAAGGGCTGGAGGCAACAGGGGGGAGCACACACAGGAGCCAGGGCAGCGGTGGCGGTGGCGCTGAGGGCGGCGGCCTGAAGGCTATCAGCACAACGGTGAGACAGCTCTGTAAAGGTGATACGTAGGAGTGACATGTAACTTGCTGCCCTGCCACTGCTGTGACTGGGAGGCGTTGGGTTTCTGCAAACATAGCTAGCTGTATGTAGATCCTGCAGGATGTGCGGTGCATTGAAGCACAGCAGTGTAAAGCCTTTGCCTGGCACTGCCATGGTTGCACGGTGTATTGTGTCAGCAGCACAACTGTGCAGCAGGTGTCCAATTTGACACCAGTTTCAGGGATTGATCCCAGAAAGTGCAGGACGTTGCACCCAGCACATATCATAGCAGGAGTTGCAGCCGCTCAACTGTGCGCGCCTGCTGCTGCTGTTGTTTCTGCGCACTGTGATCTGGGGTGTGAAGCAGAGATGGTACAAGTGTAGCTAGCATGGTGTGTCTGTGCATTCTGCTCCACAGGTTGAGGCGTTGAGTGCTGAGGTGGCCAGCTTGAAGGGTCAGAAGGCCCCACAGCCTGACGGTGCTGCTAAAGGGCTGCAGGAGCAGCTCAACCAGATGGCGCTCAGCATGGACAAGCGCCACACACGCGTGGAGACAGCCATCTACCAGGTGCGCACTGGATGCTAGCGCCTAAACACACCAGCGCTGTGCCATACACATGATGCTCTGCCCGGTGCAGGGGGCTGATACCCTCGTGCTTTGACTTGGCTTGGCCCAAGCCGGGCTGTCTCAGAGGCATGCATGCACCATGCGGTTTGAACCAACCAGGCTGGCAGGGTTCATGGCATGAACAGCTGGTGGTGTTGGTGTGGTTGGCTTTGTCTTCACGGAGGTGTCAATGTTGTGCCATCTGTGACACCTGGTGCTGCTGGTGCTGCAGGTTGCTCACCAGGTGGACCTGCTGGATGCACGCGTGAAGCAGGAGCAGCAATCTACACTGCGCACACTGCAGGCACTCTTCAGTGCCAACGGTGCTACTGCTGCTGATGCGGCAGCTTCAGCTCCTGTCATCAGCAGCAGCTAAGGATCAGTGTGACTGCACCTCTCAAAGCTGTCTTGATTAGAGCTGCCCGTTACATATGCGTGGAGTGCCCGTGCCTGATGACGGCAGCAGTGCAGCCTATGTAATTCATTTAACCGTAGCTGGCAGACAGACATACCTGGCTTGCCTGCTGCTTGCCGGTTGCTGCAGCCTGTCTGTTTTGTGACACTTGGCTGGTGTGTGGCATATCGTGGGCCCCTGTGAGCCTGTCGGTTCAGGCATTCACTGAGTCAGGTGATTTATGGCGTATCTCAGATACTCACGACCGAACGGGAAACTGGTGGCCAAGCAGGCACACCCATCACCTGGTGTTTATGTCAAGGGGGGGTCTGATTGTTGAGATTGTTTGCCTGAGGACACTTCGTGCATCGAACTGCGGCATGTTTGGCCCCTTCTTTGGGGGTGGGGGGGAGCATTGCTGACTTGTGTTGTCGTGCATAGAAGGCAGCGTGCATACATCCACTCAAATTTGCCCAGGGTTGTGACGATGGCAAGCAATAAGTAGTGGGGATGGGCAGGGGACAGCAAAACTCACAGGACAAGCAGTGTGGCTTGTCAGATAATTGCTCAGCGTGCCTTGCCAGCACGCAGCGTACTCACCATGAAACGTATAGGCCAATATGATGCCTTTTATTGTAACGATGTGGTGGTAAGCAGCTGGCCATCGCTAGTTGCAGTGGACGATCTACAGCTGGGTGGGCATTGCCCTCGTTGCAACCAACCATTTCCCGTTGTAAACTCCAAATTTACGTGTGTATGCCGCATTCACCTTTTGTGGTCACACCTGATCCATTTGTTGGAAGTGGGCAAAGAGCTACAGCCCACGTGGGAGCTGTACCACTTCCAGTCAGACTGCGTCAACTCAGCGTACAGTCGGGAGAACAGTTTTAACGTTTTTGGTGGGCTGCAGGCCTGTTAGCGCCTTTAGTCACCACTCTACCACAACGAAAATGACGTGATATCCTAAGGGCCACAGCGATACAACACCATAAAGCTTGAGGATAAGCCAATTGACGGTGTTCACTGCACAGCAGTGTGAGGCCATTCATAAGGGGAGATTGTTTGCCAGGACAGATCCCATGATGAAGACCCTCGCGGCTGTCTGGTGAGACCATTGATCCATGCTTTCAAAAAAACACTCTCGTTTAACCTCTGAATATTCTGCGTTTCAACATCGGGAACGCTGCGTGCACGGACTAGGGTTCCTGCAATTTTGCTGAGGTGCCTCCATGCTTTGCAATACCACTGACCCCATGCTTTTGGGGGACGAGACAACCCTATGTGTGTTCAAATTGTGCAAACCAGCTCACTACTGCTCAACCAATCCCTCCCTGCACCCCCTGCCTCCCCATCCTTCCCTCCACCACACAGCCTGTTCTTGGCTGCAAGCCACCTGGTGTCAGCGGCACCCCCGGTGCCGGCAGCATGCAGCAACAGGATGGCCCAGGAGTCTGGTGCCAAGCACCACTTGAAGGCCAGCCCGTCTACTGTAAAGTGGGGCTACTTCTTCGAGAACACCAAGCCCGCCATGGCTGTGGCTTCTGGCTCTGAGGTGACCGTAGAGATGATCACTCACCATGCTGGTGATGACCCTGACAAGCTCATCAAGGGAGACCCAGGTCCGTGCAGGTTGTGGGCTTTGCGTGTCTCTCTAAACTAAACCATCAAGTGCTGCAACTTAGACTGGTGCAGGATGGGGCTTTTGAGAACACTTTGCACCGAGCCAGCCTGTACCGAGCCAGCCTGTCACGCACCTCGCCTTTGACCGACAATGATTGCTACATATCCAAAGTTGAGGTTGACATTGCGCCCCCGCTTGCGTGTCAATTGCCTTTTGTGTGTGTGCAGCTATTGAGGAGATCTTCAAGTGGGACAACAAGATGCGCATCGCATGGCGTGGGGCATCAGGCACAGGTGTGGGGCTCTGGGGCTGGGTGCCTACAAGCAACTGACACGCATCCATACCAGCTCAACTGCAGACGTATGACAACAAGTTGAGCTCTCATATTACAATTGGTTGATGGCAGGTGCATTGTAAGTGCATCTGCCGCCAAGAACAAGCACCCAATCAAAAACGACACTGCTTGCGGGTCAGCACTGCCTCCAAAGCCTTCACGAGACACTTCCGTTGATGCCGAGGCCATCATGGCGTGTCTGTCCAGCATTGCAGCAGAGCTGTGTGTAAAGCTGACTGTGCCTGTGCCTGTCATATGTTTGTGTGTTGCAGGTGATGGGGTGCACATCATGACCGGGCCCATCTACGTGTGTGGGGCAGAGGCTGGTGATATCCTGCAGGTTGACATCCTGGACCTCATGCCTCGCAAGAACCCAGTGACCGGCAAGGTGCGGCACATATGTACAGCCCTGACATGCCTTTGTGCAGAACAGGCAGTACATCTGTGCTCTTGCATCACCACCATGCAACAAGGACCAATCCTGAACAAACTGCAGCGGGGTCGATGTGCCTACTAATGCCGTTTTGCTGACGTTGCAACTACATGCACGCATCACAAACGCCTCTCAGAGGCAGCAACCACTGAAGCAGTCGATACAGCATTGCATCACCACAGCCGCTGCCCCGACTTGACATGCCGACCCACATGCTTGCTGTGTATGGTGCTTGTTGCTGCTGCAGACCTTTGGAGTGAATGCTGCAGCCAGCTGGGGCTACCAGTGGAGGCAACCCCTGGCAACAGGTGGGTGGAGCCTGCAGGCTGTGTCACCCCGTCAGAGGTGCTGCAAAATCAAGTTATTGCAGCCTTGTGTGGCGGACAGCATGTGTTGGTAACACTTGTCACCACAGCATGTGCACCAGTCAAACTGATATTAACATCTGTTGGATCAAGGTATGTTTGCTGACAGCACATTGCCAATTGCATCATCACCCTGGCTGCGTGATGTCACTTGATCTGATGGCGTTCATTGGTTGCTACTGTGCTGCAGGCACAAAGCGTGAAATTGCCACCATCTATGAGGTGGTGCAGGACGCCGACGGCGCCGCCTACCTACTGCCCGATTACCAGTTCACATGTGAGCGCATTGACTCAAGACGGACAGAGACAGAGATTGTTGATACATGCTAGGAGTGTTGATCTCAGGTTGAAGGGGACGTGCATGTGGCAGCTCAACCGTCATTTTCCCGCCATGTTGGACAGCTCACCGGGCAGCAACCCAGCTCTTGCCCCTGCTGCGGAAGATATGGCTGTGTCTTTTGATACTGACCGCCACCCCACCCACCCATCTCCCTCACTGCCACACCCCAGATGGCAACACCGACAAGTACGCAGGCCCCAGGACACCCAGCTGCATCCCCTCAACCACCAGCATGCCCAACTCCTTCATGAACATGGTGGCAGTGCAAACATTCTCTTACAGGAACGGTGAGTGGGCAGTCGGCTGACCCCACCCTGCATTGAAGATGCCTGACGGCTGCCACACTCTGATGTGTACGGTGACATGCCCACAGTGTAATGAGTCAGTCATGAGATTTGTCTTGCACACAGGTGAAAGTTCTCCTTTTATTACTTGTGACTGAATGTGTAATTTCTTTGCGCTCGCACGCACTTCAAGTTCAGTGCGCAACTTCGGAATGTCACATCCTTGGATGGTTCATGCATTGGCTGGATGCACTCCCTGTGTCTACACACGCACGCATAAATGCATTTGTGGTGGCTCAGGTGTGACTGTCAGCCAGGGCCAGCTGCTCAACCTAGTGACTGTCAACGTTGACAGCCAGTTAACTGGCTGACATGGCTGTCATGCGCTGTGTGGCTAGTGGCGTAGATAACAGTCTGACAGCTAGGGCCGTGTTGTGTTACTGCTGCTGCGGCTGGTTCCAGGGCTGTGGAACGCTTCATGTGAGAATGGCAGGCAGCAGTTCAGGGGCTACGGCTGGCCCGGTCTCCTCACCAGTCACCCCACTGGCACAGCAGACACCTCCATCCGTGGAAAGTTTGTGGTAAGCGCATGCTGCAGCCATGCTGATCACACCCACACCTGGGCTGCAAAGTGTCTCCATGTTGACATCCTTGTGTCGGTCTCCTGTCCTGTAAGGAATGAAACACTGAGCAACAGGAGGCCTTGCAGACATGCTGAAGCAAGGATAGTGTGCACACGTGGGTTGTGTTGCTGCTGCAAGTGCAAGCAAGCCGTATGCAGATTCATCAGCAACAGGATGTCTTTGCATCAATGCTGACTTCGTGTGGTGTGCATGTGTGCTGCTTGCCAACTACCTTGCTGTCCAGGTGCCCGCCAACCTGTGAGTGTCACATGACAAGTACCCACTGCTGTCCACCAGGGCTTGCAGGCATGCTAGTGCAGTCGACATTTGCATGCTTTGCCCGGGCAAGCCTACAGACCGGCACAGAACACAACAAATGAGGCAATGTGCACCAGACAGAGCCAGCCAGTCACAGGACTTTGGCATTGCCGCAGAGTGCTCAGTAGGCTCGCAGCTTGGGCCAGCTTGCAGCTGAGGAGCTGGCAGGGGGTGGCTGACTCGGTGCTTCCTTGTCTTTGATGCAGGCACATTGGCAACATGGGTGTTGCACCCAAGTACAAGGCTGACAAGGCAGTCAACTCCATCCCTCCCTCCGTAAGGCTCATGCAAACGCACCAGACTTCAACCTGCACCCTTCCTTTGTTATGATGCTCTGATGATATCCAGCATGACTGGCATGATGCCTGCCAAACTTGTATCAGAGCATTTGTCTCCAGCCAGTGAAGCCTGAGTCACGGTGCTGCTGATGCTGGTGTGTTTGTACCTCTTGTCACGTGTTTGCTGCAGAACTTTGGAGGCAACATTGACAACCGCCGCATTGGCAAGGGCGCCACTATGTACTACCCTGTGCAGGTAAACACAGCCACCCAGCAGCCTCTGTGGCTGATGGCAACAGAATACCACTCACCACGTGCCACATCTGGCAGATGCACTGGTCCTACCACTGGGTCTATGAACATTGCCAAGCACCCAATATCGTTGCTTGATTGCATGATTGCATGATGTTGTTGCTCCCACAGGGCGGCCACACGGGCTTATAAGCATCATTATGCTCACACTTGGTTGCTGACCGCAATGGGTGCTGCTGTGTTTGTCCTGCAGGTTCAGGGTGCCCTGCTGTCAATGGGTGATGCCCACGCCGCCCAGGGTGACTCTGAGCTTGACGGCACAGCAGTTGAGACATCCATCACTGCACGCGTGAAGATTACCCTGCACAAAAAGGCAACCCTGCCCAAGCTTGTCAAGGTGGGCAATCAGCTGCCTAGCAGTGCACTGCCGGCTGTGGCGGCAACGGCCCTACTGCTGCTTTGTGGCCTTCGGCAGGGTCGTGAGGCAGTCTGTAGGGTGTCAGAGTGCACTGTATATGCAGCTGTGTGTTTCTGCATGTGTGTGTTATCGAAACGAGGACTCATGTTGTCAGTTCTGGCAGCCCAATGTCAAGCCAATGTCAAGCTGAGCAGTGTTCGAGTGAGGCTGCAACTTCTCGGGGCCAGCCGTCCACAGCAGCACACCCAGTACTGATCAGCACTATGTTCATGACGTGGAAACAATATTGGAGAGCAACATGCCATTGCCGTTCTTCCCACAGGCCTGACCTTCCCCCTGCTTGAGAACGCCAACGAGTGGATTGTCCATGGCTTTGCCTACAATGACTACCTGAATGACCTTGAGGTACCCACAACCATTGGCAGGGTGGGAGGCTCTCTTGACAAGGCCTTTGCAAGTGAGTGTGAATTGGCGATTGTGGCTGTGGCTCTGGTCAATTGTGTAAGTTCCAACAGCCCCTCGCATTCTTGTGTGCACGTGCGACAACTGCACCAGCAAGGCGGGGCCTGCAGCCCCCCCCCCCCCCCCAGCAAACAGCACCAAGCCTTGACTGGGAGCCATGCTGCTCTGCATGCCGTTGTAGGCTTGTGAAAGGACTCATGTGTTGCACGCTACTGTCTGTTACTTTCATTGCCACATAGATTGACCCCCCTGCCAGCACTACCTGACCTGACGTTGTCCTGTGTATTGTTGCTGCGTGCGTGCACAGACACCTACTTGAATGCTCGCAACTGGCTGATGTCTGCCTTTGACCTCACTGAGGACCAGGCCCTCACCCTCATGACAGTGGCATGCGACTTCCAGGTGGGATACTAGGCTTGCTTGCCTAGTCTGTCCGCAAGGGCTTGCATGTTTGGCGAATGTATCGATGGGAAGTGTTAGCAACTTGACTGTCAGGGGGGTCTCAAACCACCATTACGTCTCTGCCGCCACTTCAAGGCAACGTCGTCATCCTGCAACACCCAGTGAAACTGCCTCCTGTCCTGTCCTGTCCTGCACCTGACACCTCCGTGACCTGTCCTATGCCTTGTACCCTCCGCCGTGCAGGTGCACCAAGTTGTGGACGGCAACTGTAAGTGATTGCGCCGTGGCTGGATGGCTGTCAGCACCACACTGTACTGCCCTGCACACACAAGCCTGAGCAGCCTGACAAACTATTGTCTCATCAGAGTTGCACAGTCACTTGAGCAGCAGTGAAAGCTCCAGCCTGGCAGTCAGGTCTGTGAGCAGCTACTGCCATGCATGTGCCAAGACAGCATGACGATCAGCGGACGTACAGTACATTCTCAACATGGACCAAGCTGCAGCACCAGCCTTGCTGTCTGTTAGAATCATCAGCATCCAAGGTGTGGACTACGTGCCTTGCACTTACGTGCGATGTGTTGCTGCTGTCTGTTTTGTGCTGCAGGGGGCATGGGCCTGTCTGTCCCCAAGTACGTGTTTGATGCAGCCAAGCCTGGTGCAAGGAGGGGCCGCTATGTGCCTAAGGTCATCAGCGGCTCCAGCGTGCCCATGTAGGGCAGCACCCCTACACAACTGGACTTGATGGTGGCCTGCTGTGGTGTGCTGTGAGTGCTGGTGCTGGGACACACCTCGGGAATGAGGCACACATGCGTCCACACCATGCACACAGATGTTGCTGCCAAGGCTGATGCTGGTGGGAGAGACTGGGCTTTGTTCTGTTGCGCTGCACTCATTCAAATTGCTGTTGGCCGTGTGCCAGTGACACAGAGGGAGTGAGAGAGAGGGAGGGTAAATACAATCCTACTTCTGGTCCTGGGGCCACCAGTTCGAAGTGTTCGCTGTGCAGTTGGTTATCATCATTGTGACGTGCTGTGTTTGCAGCCAGCACTAAGAAAGGGCGGACTTGTGCTGTATTTGTGCTCAAGCAGCATGTTGCAGGCAGCCCGGCACTGTTTGGTTATGCTGTGACAGTTTTTGATGGGGCAAGATGTGCAGCCACATCATCTGGAGTGTGTTGAGCCGACCTTCAAGTGAAGTTCAGCGCAACACACTAGCGCCATGCATGTCGGCGGCAGCATGCAAGGCTCTGCCAGTGTTGTACTGTATTGTACACCGATGTGCAGTGACTGTGTACATTTGCAATTGCCGATCTGTACATACGAGTTGCTGTCGGCCAGAACTCAACTCAACAGCTTTTGCAGCGTGCACCGATGAGTGGCAATTTCCATCTCTTGTCTTGAATGTGGCAGGCCTCTCAGTAAAGCTTTGTGGTCGTGGTTAATGGGTTACAGTACTGTTTGCAGTGGATGACCCTGTGGTCATAACTGTGCTGACGTTGTGTGAGTGATCTTCACTCAGCAGCGGCTGTCTATATCATTATGCTGGACGGGAGTATGTGAGCAAACCCACCAGCTGTCAGGTGTGGCCGCAGCCCCCTGGGAACACTTGTGTTTGCGGTTGCTGTCAGGGCATGATAGCAACGTTGCTAACACACCCCGTCGCTGTGTGAAATACAAGGTGGTATGGGGAATGCACTGCACAAAGACAACATGACACATGCAGCGGCAGTGCCATTTCCCCTGTAACCTTAATACTTCCAGACAATGAACACTTTTACTTCCAGACAACAGAAACAGGCGCACACAACAAGTGCCCCAGAGCAACAATCGCCTCGGAGACGCTTGCCATGGGCGTGGGTGGGGCAATGTACCATCTGCATAACAGTGCGGAACGGGACACTTATGTACATGTTGCAGTGACACTACCGCTGTACCCAAAGCTTGCAATGCACACCGCCACGACACTGCAACAGTCAGCCGCTTGTGGTGCGCGCACACCGGTAGCACCCCCCCCCCCCGGCATGCACACCACTCCCCCGCACCATCAAGGCAGCCATGCGCTGCATGTTGAACCTTGCTTTGATCTCGACGCCATCAAATAACATTCTTGAGTGCTCGCAGCTGAAACACAACACCGACCAAGGCATGGACAGTCCTCCAGACTGGATCTCTTGCAGTACAACAGCATGGCGTCACCGTTTTTGAAGCGACCACCGACTACAAAAGTCATGTCAAACAGCAGCTACCCTTCTACAAGCAGTCGCAATTCACATCGCATCTGGGCCCAGATGCCCCGGGGCAGCCACCGTCACTGTACTGCATCCTGCATTTGTCGCACTTGTCTGCACCCAGTCCTGCAGGAATGACGCCACCAGCAGTGTAGCCAGACCATGACAGCAGCAGCAACAAGAACTTGAAAGTCAGCTTGCAAGCCTTGCAGTTCTTTCCTTCATAAAAGCACACCCTGCTCTATGCAAGACCGTCGGCACACTGCCTGTGCACATCTGCAAGGGGCAAGTAGCTTGCATGCCTGCTTTTGCGCTTCTGGTTTTCTAAAATGACAGACCCACATACTACGCTGGTTGGGGCTTGCCCGAGGCCTGTAGACACAGCAGTGAGGCATGAGCCAGCTTTTGGTTGACCCAGTCAGACTTGGGAGGGAGGTTGTTACAAGTGAATAATTGACGTTTATTCCTGAATTTGACAACCTTGAAAGCCGCAGTCAGTTTTGTCACTGTGTGATGTGACAAGATGGATGCCACACGCAGTCTTGGCCCACGCAGCCAGTCGCTTCATGCCTTGTGCAAGTGGCGGCTGAATCAGGTTCTGGGCTACAAGTGGTCTGGCTGACATACAAATTTGAGGGTTGGAGGGCCTTGTGTCACACACGGAGTACAACAGGCACAGGCACATACCTGGGCGACAATCACACTTGTCGTCGCATTTGCAACCGCCCTCACGTGCCCAGATGTTGCACTTGTCACAGTTGTCTGCACCCCGTCCTGCAGAAGGGATACATGCCGTAAAAGCAGCACCAACAAGGAGTCCAAGTCAGCTTGCAGGACTTGCAGTGCTCCATGGATGCATACCATCACACTGTACATGCCGCAACGCAGGAGCGTTGGCACACCGCCAGTGACGCCTGTGCATGTTTGCAAGGGGTGAGTGGGTTGCATGCCTGCTTGTGCTTCTGTCCTTTTTGTTGTAAACAGAACCGCATGTTATGCTGGCCGGGGGCTTGTGGGCCTTTCTGACAAGTGGCAGGGATGCATGAGCCAGCATTTGTTCTACTGGACATGTAGCAATATTGCAAGTCAGTTCTGTCATTGTCCAATCAGGCATGCCGCACGCATTCCATGGGCCATGCAGCAGTTGCCCCATCTCTTGTGCAAGTGGGGCGGCCCACTCAGGTTCAGGCCTACAGATGGTCTGGCTAACATACTAATTGACGTTGAGTGGGCCTTGTGTCACACACGGAGTGGCATATGCACGTACCCGGTCGACAAGCACAATTGGCATCGCATTCGCAACCGCCTTCAATCAAAGGGATGTTGCACTTGCCAAGTGGAGCACACTGCCCTCCAAGTGCGCCCTGGCCTGCAGACGGGACCGCGCAAGTGGCACAGCACCGCACAGATCATTTAGCACAACTCTCAGATGCAGCTGATCATCCTGGAATTGCAAGATATGTCACAAAAGTTCACAGACCGTACTGCTCCAGGCTGGCACTGCCGCCTTCACTCACATTGGCCGTGTGATTCATGTCAGTCACTTCGGCAGGTATACGTAGTAGTACTACAAAATGTCCCGGATCCATTGGAAGTGTCTGAGGCAAATCATGCACATGTGTAGAGGACGCAGTGCCATGTATGACTGTTTGCTGGACCATTTAGACCGATGGCCATTTTGTCACATGCTGCAGCACTCTCACGTATGATACAAGTGGCTGGCAAGCATGTACTTCAAATCACAACCAGAGGACTGCACATGCCTTGAATGAGGGTTGATCACCACAACAGATGCTAGGCTTGAGCAGCGCTTTGAACTCGCAGTACTGGCACACATCCAAGGTTAAAATTACCAGTATGCAGAAAACCCATGCGTCATGCGTAACTCAGGCTTACCCAAAAATGTGCACCCACCCAATCTCAGTCTGCATTGCTGTATGGCAGTGGCACACAATCGAAAGCAAACTATGCCAAGCAAGTAGCAGTTGCTTTTGACTACTCAGGACTGGGTAACCGCCAATGACGTGCACCTATAACACACACCTGTGCTCGTGTTGTTGCTGTCCGAGTTGCCCTTGGTCTCCAGTCCACCCATGCTCGCAGGAACAGGTACACCTGAAGAAGGAGTTGATGCTGCAGGACAGACAACAATTGCCAGGTGGTGGTCAAATACAAGCAAGTCCTCAACACCATACACACTGCACATGTGCCGTCAGCTGGGACAAGCATTCGGGCTCCCACCCAGTGTGGCTTTAGGCCGGGCCATGGCACACTAGATGCCATCTTCACGCTGCAGCATCTGATCAGTGTGGCGCAGCATCGCCGCCGTCGCTTGTATGTGGTCTTTGTGGACTTTAAGAAGGCTTTTGACAAGGTTAGGAGGGACCTGTTGTTGGAGCGATGTCGACAGTTGGGTGTGCATGGCCCCTTTCTGGACATGTTGGTGGCGTTGTATGATCGGGTGTGCTGTCAGGTGGCAGTCAATGGGGAGCTTGGGGACGCCTTCCCCACAGTGTCTGGCACAAAGCAGGGGAGTGAGCTGAGCCCCCTCTTGTTCGGCCTGTTTATTGAGTTGCTGCATTACCTGATCAGGCTCAAGTTGCCGGGGGCAGGGCCAGTGCTGAGTGGACTTAAGGTGCCTGACGTGATGTATGCTGACGACGTGGGGTTGCTCAGCTTCGAGGCCTGCGAGATACAGCAGATCGTGGATGTGCTTGATGTCTTCTGCACATTGTTTGATATGGAGGTGAACCTTGCGCCGCACAAGACTTGTGTCGTGTGTTTCCGCCCGCAACACTTGAGGGTGCCTGCAGGGTTTCGCCTTGTGTTTCGGGGCCGTGAAATTGCGCTGCAATCAGAGTACGTGTATCTGGGCGTGCGTGTGCATGCCACTCGGGGGCTTCTGGGGGCGTCGGACGCGCTGGCAGTTTCCGGCAGCAAAGCCATGCATGCCATGCTGACGCGCTGTCGTCGGGCTTGCCTCACCCAGTTTGACATCAAGTGCAGAATGTTTGATATTTTGGTCGAGCCTGTGTTGTCATATGCGTCGCATATCTGGGGCCCGGCAATGTTTGTGAAGCGCCTGCACTCCGCACCGTACGACACACAAGCCGAGAGTGTGCACACCTCGTTCCTGAGGATCATGACAGGATCCATCAAAGGGGTTGCCAAGGATGTATTATACCGGGACCTGCACCGCATTCCCGTCATGTACCACTGGGTAGTCCTGGCTGCGCGGTGGTGGACCAAGCTGTCGGATTCGCGTGATGAGGAGCCCAGGTCACTGGCCAGTTGTGTGTGGCGCGAGGACGTTATGTTGGCCTTGGATGGCTGTCAGCGTTGCTGGTCGTATGGTGTGTTGCACACTATGTCTGGCTTGCAGCTCCTTGATAGTAGCTGGCGGCAGCAGCCTTTGGAGTGGGTGTTGCAGCAGCGGTGGCAGGAGTCAGCTGTGCAGGCTGCCTTGGCTGGCCTGTTCCGTGATAGGTGGCAGGGTCTTACAGAAGGCAGCCCTCGCACTGCACCGTCTGCCGGCATTCACAGGCTTACACACCATGCATGGGTATACCCTCTTGACCCTGGCTTTGATCCTTTCTCTAGAGACCATGCAGCCCCGCATATGAAGTTGTGCTTGTCTTTCAACGTGGCACAAAACCTGGCGCAGTTGCGTGTTGGCTCTGCACATCTTGAAATTGAGCAGGGTCGCAAGCGTAGGGAGTCTGTCCCAAGGGCGGATCGCATCTGTCGTTTGTGCTCTGGTCAGGACGCTTCGCTGGCCAACCGCGCTGCTGTGCTGGCCCGTACTGGCACCAGCAACAATGTTGAAGATCTAAAGCACTTCATTCTTGAATGTCCCGTGTATGATGATCTGCGCACCGCCTGCCCAGCCTTTGCTGACCCGGCTTCAGTCCAGTTGGGTGACCAAGATTGTGTTGCTACTGTGTTTCAACATGCCGAACAGTCGGCCCTGGCACACACTTTGTACAAAATGAAAGTGCGCAGAGCACGCTTGCTTGGCCTTACTATGGGTATTTGACTGACTTTGTTCTGTTTCTTGTGTCCACACTGGTATAGTTGCCTGCCCTCATCTCTGCACACAATAGGTTCCTAGCATGGCTGGCACTTGCTGCAATTCTGGTGGTTCTGCCTTCTTTGGTCAACCCGGTGTAGGTGGTGCAAACCACCGCAGGGGAGACAACTTATGAGGTTCACCTGGCTCGATCCTGGTGGGCAATGCCATTGTTGTTTGGCGAAAATGTCCATGTAACATACTCCCCCATTACATGCTGCTGCAGGCACCAATAAGTGATATTGCTCTGTGGCACTGTTCCAGATATGCTAGCAGGTAGTGGAGTAGAGACAGCGCTGTCGTGCTTGGGCAAAGGTGGCAGGTGGTACCTCTCCGGCAGCCATTGTTGGGTTAACAGCCGCCTACAGAGTGTACCTGCTCGAGCAGCTGCCATCAAGCCACAGTGAAGGGTATGCTGCAGAGGGGGGGGGGCAGTAGGACGTATCCTCATCTCTAAGATCAAACACTGGCTATCACTATTTTCTCGCCGTAGCTGTGCATGCCAATGCTGCTCGGTGATCTTCGGAACATCACACACCTTGCTTGTTTCTTCTCACGGTGAAGAAGATCCCCACGCCTGCTGCAATGCCACCAGCCACCAGCAGCAATGCAACAATGCCCACGGCCCAGCGTGTCCTCGAGCACTGGAAGGCACTCTTGCTGCTGTTGCGCCCTGCACCCCTGTGGCCAAAGTTGCGCCCCGCACCCCTGTGCCCAGCTGCACCTGCCATACTGACGATGAACGGGTCCTGGCTGCCTGTCGCCGCTGATACACCTGTCCCGTTGGCCGCTGCAGCTGCTGTGAATCCTGATGATCTTCGCTCCTGGTACTGGTCTACTGCAGCTGCAGCATCTGACACGCATGGAGCACCGCCACCTGAGTCACCACAGGTGTCGCTGTGCAGCGACTTGTACACTGGTGCTGGCGGCATGATCCTACCGTGGCTCGCAGCCCAGTCTGCAATGGCCTTCCTCAAGCTGATGTTTGGCACCAGCTGCTTGCTGTGCAGCTGCTGTCTGGTGATAGGGCAGGTGCCGTGTGTGTCCAGCCAGCGGCAAATATTTGCTGCCTCATAGCTGTGCCCCGTTTCCACTAGCACAGCGGGGTCCACCATGAGCTGCTGGCTGATGGGGCACAGGAAGTCAGCGGGAGGGGAGGCAGCAGCCTCAGGCTGAAGGGGCCCTGCTGTAGTGCTGGCAACAGTTGCAGCCAATGCAGCACACACCTGCGGTACCCCACCAACGTACAAGGGGTGAATTATGACGCAATAATTGCCAAGCTGTCGACCAAGTTGCACAGTCACAACAGAGTCGAGCTGTCCCGGTCTCTATGCAGGCAGGCACGTCAGGCAGCAACCATCAACTGTGTTTCTTGTGCATTCACACCATGCTTGAGTAAGGTGTGTCAAGACGACCTGCAATGCTCAGCACACAACAGCAGTGCAGCCATCACTGCGATGCATATGCACTGGACATGGGCAACAAATACGTCTGACACAATCGAATGTCGGCCCACCTGCTGCACCAGAAACTCCTCCGTCTGTGCGTCCACATCCTTCTTGCCCTTGCTGTCCCCCTGCTGCTGCACCCCACCACCAGCTCCATTGTACATCACCAGCATCTGCAGGGCCTTGAACTCGGCCAGCAACTCATCTGGCTGCATGCATGCCACCTCAGGCTGCAGCTGGTCCAGCAGCCGGCGCTGCAGCTTCTGCTCAGACCAGCCGCCTTGCTGCCCAGCAGCAGCCACATCTTGGAGTCTGCACGGCAGAAGAAGGTTGACATGCAAGCCGCTTGGTGAAGGGTGACGATACCCTGCCGTGTTCGGCGTGAGGGCCAAGTGGTTGCTGCTGGAGTGCTGCGGCGCAAAAGAGGATGAATTCAACCACCGGCAAATTCATCCCGGCATCACGCTCCACGACGCTCCCGCTGACAGCTCACCTGCCCAATGCTGCGGCTTCGTCTGCAAAAAAGTCAGAATCACAGCTCAGCAGCTGCCTCCTGATCTGCTCAGCATCCTTCATCTGCTGTGAGCGGCTACGCGCCAGGTCCTGAAAGGCAGGACAGGACGGCACATAGTCCAGCACATGCACGTGCCATTGGTGGCAGCAAGACCAAATTGAGCGGGGCGCAACTAAACTGACACATGCACAGGTCTTGCTAGCACCGTCACATGCCATTTTGAAGTACAGAGAGCAGTCACGCTTCATTGCGCATAGTCACACGGGCGGCAGGTGGTCCATATTCCTTACCAGCAGCTGCTCCCCTGCTGCCAGGAGGCTGAATGTGCTGGTGATGTCTCTGTTAATGCGCAGGAACTCATCCCGCACAACATTGGCCTTGATGAGGGACATCAGGGGACCCATGCGGGCCACCTCACTCAACAGCCGTTTAGCAGGCAGCAGGTTGGCATGAAGCTGACCTGCAGTGTTATTCAACAACGACAGAGCAACAGTAGGGGAAGAGCACCCGGCGATGTTTGACTTGCAAGCAGCTGCACCGCCTGAGCCAGCATAGATGGTGTCGTTCACGCACTGCACTGCATGTTTGTGCACGTTGAATTTGGAGACAGGAATTTGCACACACATTCAGTTGCCATAGAATCACCAAGAGCACTGCAGCGGCACCCGCTGGTGAGTTCAACTGCGCAAGCGGTGACAATGACACCTGCCACTAGCGTACTCACGCAAAACAATGGTGCCTTGAGGTGTGATCCCATCCTCGGGAAGTTCCTTTAGAAAGGAGTATATGCCCTGAACTGCTACCAGCAGGGACCTAAACTCCTCCTTGTTGCCCTTTGATGTCATCAACAGCTCTATGATGTGCCCTGCCAAAGTGACACAGCTGGACGCCCCGGCCATGGTGCCAGCAGTTGAACTCATAGCGCGTCTTGATCCTTTGGACTTATCGGTTGGTCTGCTCAAAAGAAGTTGAAGCTTCTTTGTGAACCGAACGCAGCTGTGCAACGTGCTTGCCTGAGGCGCCTGTGGCTTCCAAACAGCCCAAATTGAATGATGGAGCTTGCGCTGGCAGTAGCATGGGCGGATGGTCGAGTGCAAGGCAGTAAAGCAGCACCGGGGTTCCCCGGGGGTGAAGAGTGACATGGCCCATGTTACTCTTTGATAGCTTCTCATGGGCCAGCAGGGAGGATTGCTTCAGTGTGGCACACGCTAAATGTATTGTACGGTTTTGGATGGGTTCAGCAGTCTGAGTAGGCAATCGAATGAAGCACGTCCAGTCCTCCAGTCCTTCAAGGCTTGGCAAGTGCAGGGCACACCAGCTGCCCTGCAGGGCTGGAACGGCTGAAGTCTCTCAGTGGTGCACTTAGGGCATGGTACCAGAGCCATTTGGGTACCATGTCTACACCAGTGAGGCCGGTCATGTCGTAGCAATCAAGCACTGCAAGCTACAGGCAGTTGTATGTTTCCCCGTTGAGGTACCTGTTTGAAGTGTATCTGAGAAGAGAATTGAGGGTTATTAAGGCGTCATAAAGCTATCGCATAAACGGAATACGCTCAAAAGACGCTCAAGCACCGCGATCACACAGTACTTCCAGGCTGGTTCCAGCTTGACGCCTCCCTAGGCAGCTGCAGCCAAATCAGTATGATGCAATGGAACTGGTTGCTGACACTGGTAAAACCCGTTTGTTCTTGGGGTTTCCTTTGGGCTCAGTGATGATCATCACACTTCTCCCGTTTTGGGCCCGACCACATTCCCTATATATCGCCCGACAAAACATGGAGGAGGTACCAAATTGATCACATACCAGCTCACACACAAGCAAAGCACGAAACTTCTGCCAACATACGCAAGCTCCTGTCCGGAATGGTTCTTTCTTGTGCACGCTCACGCGCCTTCTTTGTGATGGTGCTAGTCGCTGCAACAACAGCTTTGGAACCAGGAGACCACCTTGGCGACATCCAGAGTGTGTGCAAAGCCTTGGGGCCTTTCACCCCCATGAGGGGTGTCGCCTCGAAGCCAATTGACACCCAGTACTTTTGCGCCACGTCTGGCTTGAACAGCAACCCCTTGAAGTGCCCGCTTCTGGACCTAACTGAGGCCGCCTTGATCAAAGCTTACGAATCCTCGGGCACTGCTGCCTGTAAAGGGGACAAGCAGACAACGGCCAACTCAAAGTCACCCTCAGGTAGGTGATGTGCCCACACTGAAGGCTTCAACGTGCCTATCCTTCAGGACCCCCTTATGACACATTCACACATGCACATTCTCTCTTTGGCTCACGCTCTTTGAAGGCGGCAGGGTCTTCCCCACCTAACACACAACCCCCAACCTAGGAGCCCACATCACGTGCATGAAAATGCACGCAGTGCTCGCCACCTCCTTTTGTTGATGCCGGGGTTTGGCACGTTTTGTTCACATCACGTGCAAATATGAATGACCCCTTCCTCACTAGCAGTGTACATGGTGCTGCTACCTCCCCTGCTTTCTGCCCCAGGCGTCTCACTTCCCTTCCCCCTAGAGGACAAGCGGCCCCTGAAAGCCGAACTTGACGCCAGCCTGTGGTCCTCTGAGGGCAGCTCCATGTACTGGATCTGGAAGAACCTCTACAACTTCAACCAGTGGGCCAGCTGTCCCGCCACACCTACCCCCCAGACAGTCACCCCAGGGACTCCAGGGGGCCCCAACCAGTGGAAGGTGCCTGCTGACTGGACCGTGCACTCTACCATGTGGCAGCCCAGCGGTATGGGCACCTACTGGCCCTTTGCCACTGTCATCCACAAGGGCGGTGAGGTTGTCATCTTCATCAGGGGCTCACAAACCGAGCAGGACTGGAAGACAGGTGGGTGGCTGTGCTGGACTCACTGGCCGCTTGCGGTGTGTGCCGCAAATGCATCATCATGCACTGAACGCCGTGTACCTTTAGCTAAGGTGAACGTAGAGGCATCAGGCAGATGGGACCCTCTGGCGGAGGCCTCCTGAATTCAGGTTGTGATGCCTAGCAAGCACAGCTGTTGTCCACACGTGGCCTCCACATATGTGCATACAGCCGTGAATCAACCAGTGGGGCTCTGTTCCACATCGCCCCAAGCTGCTGCAATTAGCGTGATTGCAAGTGACTGATTTGCATCGCCCTCCCACCCTGGTGTGCTTTGCAGACTTTGACTACAACACTGGCTCCTCCAGCCTGCAGCCCGGCAACATCAAGTTCCCAGGCCATGTGCACCAGGGCTTTGCCAAGGTAGCAGCAAGCCTGTGGGGAGGTGTGGCAGCAGCACTGAAAGATGTGATCGCCACCCATGGCAAGATCACCAACGTGTATGTGGCTGGGCACTCTTTGGGTGCTGGCGTGGCAACCCTGATTTCGTATGGCACACAGGTTGGTGGCTGGAATGCTGGCTGAGTGCACTGCATGGCTTCTGCCACAAGTGATGCCACCACAGTGATGGGATTATGCACAGGATCTCACACCCTTTGCTGTTTAGTAGCCCTGCTGGTGGCGGGCTCCCCTTGTCAAGGCGTATGCTTGCCTGACACGATGATCAACATACAAGGCCTGTGCGGCCCGAGGCTCGGTTTGACTTGACACTGCTATGGCACTTTCTGAAAAGCAGTGCCGCTAACAAAGAACGCTGCAGGCAGCCCCTGCACCATCGATGGCATTGACTCACCGCCCTGCCTGTCTGCTGCACGATTCCACACTGCAGGAGTACCTCAACAAGCAAGGTCAGAAGACTAAGGTCGACGCACTTCTGTTTGCACCTCCCAATGCCGGCGACAGCGTGTTCGCGAATGAATTCGGCAAGACCGTCAACGCCCGCCGCATGCCCTTCCTGCACGATGTGGTGCCTCAGATCCCTTGCAGTCCCATGGTGGGGTGCCAGCGGGCATCTGTGCCCACTAATAGCCGGTTGTTCTGGTCCTACAGCCATGTGCCTGGCTCCCTTGTGATTGACCCCAGGAACATGCCACAGCAGGCAGATGCTTGGGGGTTGTTTGGGAAGATTTTCCCTTGCCAGATTGGAACATTCTTTGCTGCTACTCATGTGTGCTCGTACAACTGCTACTTGTCTCAGTTTGGTGGTGATGACAACAACACATGCAAGCTGTGGGCGGATACCGGCAAAGGCACTTTTTGCGGCGATAGCTTCCCAGTCACAGAGGGACGGCCATACCCGTACAAGGGACTGTGATGGGTCAGGGTTTTGTTGTGGGGCACAGTCTGACCTGGGACATTTTGGTACATTGATGACTGCACTGCACCGTGATTCTTGAATCTCCTCCATGTGGCTGCAAATGTGTTGAGGAAGGCATGAACTGTGCATGCATGTGGGAAGATGCAGCTCGCTCTTTGGTAACTGGGACAAGTCACCAAGATAAGCAGCCGTCAGCGGCTGAAGCAAGTTGTGCATGGCGTGCCCGTGTGGGTGTCTACAATTTTGAAGGGGTCTGCACTGCACAGGGGCTCGAATTCTTGTGGCGCAGTGCCACCCATGGCATGCCGAGTGTTGGTGTTGACAGCCACTGAGAGCGTCCACTGATGATCAACCTTCTGGCATACAATGCGTGTATGAATTTGACTGCAGTGTTGTATTACACAACTGCTGCACCAGGCGTTGCGCTTTGGATGCCTGATGCCGTGGGGTGCGGTGTCACTGCCCCTGACTAATGTATTTTGCACTGCGCTGGCAGTGTGCAGCGCTGCAATGGTTCGTGATGGCTGTGCGTACTGTCATCAGTTGCAGCACACAGTCTGGGGTAGAAGGCTTGTCCTGTTCGGGTCATTGGTTTAGCTCAGTGCATGTACCATCGGATGCAAGCTGCGGTTTTCATCTTATGCAGCCTGCACTGCCCAATTGGGCAGTGCAATTGTGCAAGTCGCTGTGGATTGGGCGCAGCTTGGTGTGTTTTTGCTCAACTGTCTGGTGTTGGCTGCCTCTGATATTGGCTGCCAACAAACAAACCAGCCTTGTTGGCCCAACCAAGTGCAACTCAGTATCCTGCCTTGAATGGTGCATTGATGGTTGATTGTAACAAGCACACACCAGACATCAACTGCAGGCACTACCAACAACTCCGAGTTGCATCAACGGCACTATCCCATGTCACCTGGACCTAGCCACCCCATCCTCACAGATGCGTCACCCAGCCTGTTAGCTCTCTGCTGTTGTCTCTGTATGCAACATGCTCCAGGCTGCAGGCAGCCCCACCACCTGCCCCACAACTACCACACAGGGTGACAGGCTGGACATCAACGGGCCCAGCTCATGCTGTATGCTGCCTAGCGTGCACCTCCAGCTGGCTTGAGAAGGCAGGCCTGCCTCTTTCACTATCGCAACCTGTACATGCAGAAAGACACACAAAACAGGCTTGCCTGCAGCACCGTGCGGTGCTCTTGGACCAATATCTCCACTGCCAGTGCTGAACTTGAAGGCACTATTGATGGTGTGGATGCCTCTGCATACTTGGGGAATATACATCCAGGAGGCAGGCACGCGCACAGAGCATAACCACAGCATCAAGCAGCATGCTAAGCACTACAGAGAAAGCACAGAGGAGGCCCCCACTAGCCTGCCTGCCTTGCTTACCGGTGTGTCTGCAGGCCAGCCTGTCTCCTGCAGCTTCTCTGCAATCACACCTAGCTGCCTGCCACCCATCAACACCACCAGCGTGGGTATGCGCTGGAACGCCCCCCAGTCTATACTTGCAGCGTCGTGACCACTGACCACAGCATATGACCCAGCCAGCAGTGTGTCAGTAAGAGGCAAACCTGCGGGCAGCAATGTCAATTCAAGTTGCACACAAATCAGTGTAACCGTGACTCAGGAGCCTCTGAACGCGTGTCACAGCGCTGGCAGGCATGGGCTGTGGCCGTCTTGGCTGCAGCCCCTGCTGGAGACCTGATCAATCAGTGCTGTTGCCCTGCACTGGTGATGTAAGCATTTGTCTGCCCGTCTTCCTGCCAGGCTGCCTGTACCTGCCAGTACTGGTGCTGCTGTTGCTGATGACACGCCCGGCACCATCTCGTATGCCAGGCCTGCAGCAGCCAGTGCTGCTGCCTCACTGCTGACACGAGAGAAGGTTGACACACAGCCACCCTTCAAACGCACAACAGACTTGCCCTGCAGCACACAGTACAAGATATCACAAACTAAATTTCACAGGCTGGAGCAACCAGGCTGGCTGGGGTTGGTGGGAAGAGCTTGATCTAGGAGGCAACACAGCAAGCCTCTGGGCCATATAGCCTCTGCTGTCCTGCAGCTGGTCCGCATCGCCTGGCTACCTGCAATCTTGCCATGTCATTCACAGCGGTCGCGGCCTGCGCATTACTACATGTGGAGCCTTTGGCAAAGCTTACTGCTGCACAGGGCATTGTGCACACCTACTGTCTGTGGAGTCGTACGTACCTCACCTCCCTCTCTATCACACGTTTCTGCCTGTATCTTTTGCACAGCATGTCACTGCCCCCTGCTGCATGTACCCACCTACCCACCCACCCACCTGTTGACACAGGGTCACCAGCAGCTTATTGATCTCCTGCTGCTTGATGGACGGCTGACCACCCCGCTTGCCAACATAATGCAGCTCACAACCGGGAGGCACAGCGGACAGCAGCTCCTGCAGCCAAACCCCACGCGTCTGCTGTCAGCCAGCACACAGCAAGGGTTCTTAGGATGCATCAACGTGTGCTGGCAAGGAGTGACTTGGTACTGGCAGTTGGTGTGCCTAGCTAGGCTATAGCTTCCTTCCACATAGGCTGCTGAGTGGTGGCAATGCAGGATACATACCTGTGTTCCTAGGTCATCGTACACAATGGCTTCTGCTGAGCTGATTAGGCGCACAGCCTTGACCTGCGGTACATCACACCACCCTGGTGACATGGGGTGCTAGCTGCTGTATAGATAGCAGTGGGACTGCAACACACTTGCTTGTAGCAGCAAGAAGCCTTACTGTGCACAGGTCCAAGCTACCTGGTCCCACTCCCACCAAGTAGCATTTGTGTGGCTCAAGCTGCACAGGCGCCAGTGCTGCCGCAGCTGGACTCTGGGAGCAGCAGTGCAAAACCCTAGTGGGTTGCCTGTGTGTGTTGCCTGGGATACAAGCTAGGCTGCATAGTATCTGCTGATGCAGCATCGTTTTTTTGTTAGGGTGTGGCAGAAGAGATGGAGCAGCACCAGGGGCGCAGGACAGACTCAATGATGACAGGCTGTTTCTGATGGACTGGCCCGATCAAATTATCAACGGTACAACTGTTTTCAAGAAGAAACATTGGGGCCTCAACAGACAGCGACGCTGATTACACTGCCTTGTGCTTTGCACAAAACCTGCAGTTCATTGATCTCACTCTTCCTCTTGAGGAGTGGGGACTGCACAAGTCACCCCGGGTATGTTATGGGCGTGATGAATACTTATTGTGTCAACTGATACTCTTTGAATCCCTACCGACTGCATACACGCCCTGCATTCCACACTAGTACAGTATGCTTGCCCTTGTCTATGACCATGCGGCAGACTCTGTTCAGCTGCATAGAAAGTATCCCAGACCCTCACCTGGAACTGGTGAAGCTCTTGTACATATACACAGGGCTGGGATATGTGCCACTGTAAGTGTGGTGACCTAGCTAGTTGGCTGCGCCTCCGGCTGTACACCGGCACACCCCTGACTCACCTACTGGGGTGATGGCGGCACAGGATATAGAGATCACTCGGGGCTACGTGCCAGGCTACAACCAGCCCCTGGGTGAGCCGCTCCAGGAGTGGGATCAAACCAGCGAACCAGCCAACCAGCATAGGACACGATCAAGAAATAGGAAACCTGCAGGCTCTGTGTTTCACACAGTAGCAGACGCATCCTTGCCGAAATTGCTTGTTGTGTACTGCAGGACATGAGTTTGTTGGCAGAGTGGTGGAGTGCAGCCAGCAGCCAGACCTTGTAGGCAAGAGGGTGGTGGGGGAGATCAACATCAACTGTGCGGGCTTCAGCTGTGCCGATGCTGTCTTCCAACGCAACCACGCGCCCGACAGGTGGGTGTGCGAGGGGTTGAGGCTCCCTATATAAAGGCAAGTAACAAGCATGGGGCAAGGCTGCTGACAGCAGCAGCTTGCAGACCGGCAGCAATGCAGTTGCCACTGGGTTACATATCACATAGGTTACCCCAAAGCTGCAATTCAGCTTAGCAAAAGCTGGCTCAGGTCTTGCAGTGCAAGAAGCATTGGATGAAGACGCCCCACCCCCAAAGAGGCTTTGCAGCGGGTGCCTGCACACTGAGGCCGCTGCACGTGTGCAATCTCGAAAAGGAGGGGAAATGCTGCACTGTGCCTCATAAAATGCCTCTGTTTGTTGTTGCTGTTGTGTGCTGGCTCCCTGCTGCTGCCAGGCAGGTGCTGGGCATCATCAACAGGCCAGGGTGCTTTGCAGACTTCATCACCCTGCCAGCCAGCAACCTCCATGTCGTGCCAGATGCACTGACAGATGCACATGCGGCTTTTTGTGAGCCGCTGGCAGCAGCGTGTCGAGTGCTGGAGCAGGGCCTGGTGGACAGCAGCTCTGGCAGCACGCAACAGATAGCTGTAGTGGGTAAGTCCAGCCTGCTCTCATCAGCTCGGGGGCTAGTTGTAACTTGGTGGAGCGCACATAATGTGGGATGCTGACACTGGGGTTGCACCGGGACCCAGTGCACTAAACCCTGGTCAGTCAGAGTAATCAAAATTCTAGGTTCGGTCATGTTGCCTACCGTCACATGGTGTGGGGCAGCAGGGCTGGATTGTAACTCTATAAATTTGATTGACCAGGTTGATGTGTGCCTGCCTGATACGTGATGTTGTGCAGGTGATGGGCGTCTTGGTCTGCTGCTAGCGCAGGTGTGTGCCCTGCAGGCCCCTGGCAGGGTCACCCACTTTGGTCGGCACCCAGAGAAGATGCAGCTTGTGACAGGCACAGCAGCACAAGTCATAGCCTCTGAGGAGGCAGCCAACCAACACGCAGGCAGCTTTGATGTGGTCATCGAGGCATCAGGTGTGTTGGGTTGTCTGGCAGTTGATTGCGAACGCTCAGACCCAGGTGCCTCAGGGTGCAGCTTCCACTGGCCACTGACAGTGCGCACATGCAAATCTGTTTCTTCTTACCCGTTGAGACGTCTAAACTGTCAGCAGCAGCAGCAGCAGCAGCTGTGTTTTCAAAGACAGGAACTTGTTGGCGTTGTTGTGCTCCTGTGATGACGGGCCAATGTGTTGGTTTCGCACGTGCCTAGCCTGCACTATGTTGCCCCATTGTCCGTGCTTGTATCGCCTACTGTCATGTCTGTTGTGAAGTGATCCACCAGCCAGGCTGCCTTCAGTGTCACTCCGTCCATACTGTGTGAACCTGCCAGCTGAAGTGTGGGTGGTACAACCAACAACACGACAAACATCCAACTCGTGGCCAGTCACTTTTCATGGTCCTGTGCCCTGTCTTGCCTTGTGCTGCACAACCCTGTTGCAGGGTCTGCCAGCAGCATACGCACTGCCCTCAAGCTGACCAAGCCTATGGGGGTGTTGGTGCTGAAAACGACAGTGTCGTTGAATGACCCAAGCATGCCGGGCTGGTCGGAGCTTGCCAATGACATTGTGGTGAATGAAAAGACGGTGAGATGATGATGGCCAAGCTGCGTCAGCCGAAGGGATTTGATATTGCAAGTTGATTTAGCTGGCATGTGTGTCTCATTTCTTACTAGGTATGATGAGCATAGCATGTCCATGATGCATGAGGAAGGACCAGGCTGCACAGACAAAGGTATGTGCAGCAGGCCTTGTGGAGTGTTTTCCAGAAGCCCATCTAAACAGGTTCAAGCCATATGTTGGGTCCAGAATGTGGCACATCCCTCGCCGCCACCGGCGCCACATTTGCAGCAGTGTGACACCAGCTTACCTGGCAGCTGCTGCATTTGGTTAACAAATTGCGCTTGACATGCATCAACAGCGCCAGCGACGCCACTGCAACATTGCTGCACCTGGCAGCGAGGTATGTCTCTTGAACCCTGGCAATGGCCGCAGGGATCTGCGGCATGCCATGCTCCACCATGGCATGCCTAGTCAGGCATGTGACACTATTGCTGAAAACGTTGCTGCTGCTGCTGCGGTTGTTGGTGGGTGCGTGGTGCAGCTGGTAGGGTCCCGGTGCGGTCCAATGGATGTTGCGCTAGACATGATGACCAGACATGTGGAGCTCCGACAGCTGCTGCAGCAGATGCTGCAGCATGAGGTGCCGCTGGCGGATGGTGTTGCTGCAATGAGCCTTGCGGCGCAGAAAGGAGTGCTGAAAGTGCAGCTGGTAATGGGTGGCGGTCAGGGGTCAGAGGGACACTGAGCTGCACAGCAGTGCAGGTGGCCATCAGGGGTGGGCCTGCAACCCATGGCGTCTGAGTGAGGCGTAGCAGATAACCCCATTTCAACCGAGAAAGGTGTAAGTCAGATCTGCTGCAGATGCACCAGAGCAGAAGAGGTGGCTGGTTGGTTGTCTTGGTCACATGCAGGTTGGGCAAAAACCAAGACAGGCTGGCGGTGCTTTGATGGTAGGGTTGTGCCTGCGAGCCTACAACAATCGTGAAAATCATTTGGGGTGTGGTTGAGGAACTGTGGTGGGTGTGTTAGTCACCAGAGAGGCGGGTGGAAGACTGTGCCACAGCTGTCTCTGGATTGAATTTGGGTCTGATTGCCTGAGGAGGCCAGCTACCGCAGCCAGCTGCAAAGCAAGGTGCTCCACTCTTTGCAAACATCTGCACTGCTATCCTGCGCAACTAGCGAGCCACGTCAAGTCACCCATCTCTTGAAGACCCTGAAGGATTGCTGGTCACGGGATCTGAGCCAATCATCTAGTTTTTCATAAGTTGCACAGCGGCTGGGCTGCGGGTCAACACAGCGCCAGGCCCCAGCAACAGCAGGGCCAGATCATAGTGCAACAGCAACACAGCAAAGCAACTTACAGCCATGGTGAGTGTGCACAGAAGAAGCTGAAGCTGCCTGATGTAAAACAATGGTTCTGTTGTGGCAGCACCCAGCAGCAATGTGCCTGCCTGCTGTCACAGATAGCTACAGCAGCAGGTTCTGACACCCGAGTATGCCTCCTGCTGTGCTGACTTGCAGGTTGGTTTCTGGAAGAAATGGACATTCAGAGAGCCGTAAGTGCATTGCTGGTGCACACACAGCAGCCGCACAGCCAATCCTCTGATGCCGTCAGCACTCTCACATGTCAACATATACATCTGTCCTGCAGGATCCTGATGTGGACCTTCTACTGGACAGCAGCTGGTAAGTGAGACCGCGTGACTGGTGCCTGGTGCTCGCGAGTGGCCCGATGCACCCAGCACAGTCTCAGCAGCGACATGTGTAGCCTCGGCAGCAGCATTCAGATTGCGCCAGCCAAAGCCAGCAGACCCCACCCACCATCACACCCCACTCGCATTCAGCAGCTTGCATCTCACATGTCACTTCAAAAAGGAAAACAAGTACCAGCAGCTGATTGCCTGCTGTGCCGTGTGGTGCCGCCACCTGTCCCCTTGCCAGGCTTCACGCTGCCATTTGCCATGAAAGCCATCATTGAGCGCTACAACCCACCAGAGATCAAGCACCCACCCACCGTCAAAGAGGTAAGACAGCAGCAGCAGACACGAGTTTACTGCATGGCCCACAACGCAACAGTTGGCTGACGTCTGCCAGTAACGCTGAACCCCTCGTGGTGGGTGATCGTTTGAGTCTGTCATGCTTTTGGTGTTCCGCCTGGCTCATGTGGGCCTTGCCTCCCGGGCACCATCTGCTGTGACCAGGCGTGACATCATGGGGTACTGCTGAGGGCTGTTGCTCCACCTGGGCCATGTGCTGTTGCTGTTGCTGTTGCTGCTGCTGTTGCTGTTGCTGCTGCTGTGCAGATGATTGAGGCCATCAAGGCACAGGCTACGCAACAGGCACAGTCCGATGCAGCGTGATGCAGCCAGCAGTAGTAAGGACGCAATGACAGCCGTGGTGGATTATGTAAATACCATGCACGGGTTGTTGTGCAGCCGGTGGCAGCTGCTGTGTCGTTCGTGTGCAGCACGTGGCAGTGGCCAAGGGGGGTGTGGAGTGCAGTGATGCAGTTGCATCTGTGAGCTGCCAAAGACGGCTAGGCTAATGCTCACATGGTCTTCATGCCAACAGGCCAGCAGGACATGCTGCTACTAATGCAGCAGTGGGCACATCCCAAGGGTTGGTGGTGTATCTTTGGCTGCAAGTAGCAGGTGCCTTGTGAGGCAGTACACCAGCAGCTGGCTCCAATGGGCGCAACCGCATGTTGTTGCGCCACACACTCGACACTGCCGTAAGCACTAGTAAG